>JAODKM010000107.1:960199-975185 GCA_026780845.1 Petrocephalus sullivani | reverse complement strand
AAGTTTCTTTTCTGCATCTCCTTTAATAATTTCTGCCCGTTTTTCTAACGGTTTGGGTACATTTTTCCCAAAAAGAAAATTTCGCCCCCCCCCCCCCCCCATCATGTTTTCTGTGCATGCAGCATTAGTCTCACTTAGCTAGCCAAAAGCAAACGGGTTATCACAAGGCAAAGCAGAGCTAAATAAAGTAAAATATATATATATAAATATAATTAAATAATGAATGTTGTCAGCAGACTACTTGATTACTACAAGGAAATTTTTCATTTTAAAACCTAAAAATCGGAATCGTAAATCAGGTGCAGATTGCTAACAAATCTGAGTGTTTGTTTTTCGGCCATATCGCCCAGCCCTAACTCTAACCGGAATAAACAAATGATGGCAAGTTACTCACATTGGGAAAGTTCATTCCAAGCTTCTCCTTCTCATCGAACCAGCAGCTTTTATCGTAATCAGGGGCTAAGGAATGCAAAGTGTAACAGAATGTGAGGCAGCTGGTTCACTTAGCAATCAGGTCTAATTCAGACTTATTCTTTCAAAGCAGCCATACACAAAATGTTCACCAGGCAATGGGAATTTGCATGTCACACCTACAGTCGGAGGCAGCACATGGAACAAGTTATGGTTGGAAAGTTTCTAAGATGGAGAACAAATAGGAAACACAGACATTTACGGTCCCAGAAAACCAAACAAAGCAGCAAATTGCAGGATAATGCTCCAGCATGAACTGCAAATGATTTTAACTACTGCGACCCGTGTGTAAATCTTGACCATTTCATCACCTGTTGGACCCTTAAACCAGAACACTGCAACACTACAGCTGCAGGAAAATCGGATCCTAGATGACAATACCAGAAACTGACACAATCATCTGTAGCAGAGCAACTGAATTTGCCATTTCAATAATAACGTGGACTACAGCCATTTTCGAATTCGGTACAAAACGCCGCGCTTCGCGTTGTGCTTCTATTCAGCGCCGGTGCCGGTTTTTACGCCAGTGGAAAACCAGCACAAAAGAAGCACCGTACCTTTGGTGCTTTATTGCGGCACCTGCTGCATTTGAAAAGCACACAGACTGTTTCCGAGCAGCAGGGCAATTCCATGTGAAGGACCATTTTTAGTTACATTCATAATACTGATAAAAAATTTATGCATTTCTCACATGTACAAATTTGCTGGATTAGTCTATATTACATTCAACCCAATCTTTTACATGAAAAGATAAGTAAACTGACTCACTGACACAAAGCTTGTCCTGGCTATGAGACATTTTGCCAAATTGCAGACATCCCACCTTGGGGATACGGACTTCCGGGAGACTACTGGTCAGTGCCCTGGCAGAACATGCAGTAATACTGTATATATATATATCGCAGACTGGGGGGGAGTGGGTGGCCAGGAAAATGTGCTGCCTGGGGCTAGAGAGTGGTGGTTGAATTTGGGGCGAGGTCGCCGCAGTGAAACTTCTTGCCAGCAAATTTTACCGCCGCTGAAGAGCAGAACGACAGATTTCCGGGACCCATCATTTGCAGGGGTCAGGGACCACTGGCAGTTTGTGCTAGGAGAGGTAGGATGTCTGTCAAATCCATAAGGATGGATCTGCCCCCCAGCATGCCAGGCATGTTCTTTTCCTTGTGCAACCCCCATAGATTGCTTACCTTCACCACAGGAGTACAGTTTCTCTTCGTATTTCGTGCCCGTGTATTCCAACAGCAGCCGAATAGGTTGGGCCAGCTGTTGACATAACCATCAAATATTTCATGGGCCAATAACTTATTGGTTATATTAAGCATCCAGTTATATAACATGGTAAAGCTGACTACCTAGCTAGTCTCACGTTTTCACAAAGCGCAACACACCCTCTCCATATATTCCAAACGCACTCAGCACTGGCATCAAGTTTTAGTAAACTATTGGGCAAACTTGAACAGCATCCCGTATTTTGTTCTTATAAGCTTTGAGAAATATTATTATTCAGTTGGCAGTTCAATGCCAAGTAATGCATCCATACAAATGCTAAATATTCTTAATTTTTATGAAATTGCATATTACAGCAGACCACAATTCACGTCCTACAGTCAGACCTAAAGTAAAGCAGCCGTAATGCATGCTGTAGAGAACCTAAGCCCAGAGGAGGCTCGGTGCATATCTCCCCGTTATCTCGTTCGAGGTCACGAATTACTTTTCTTATGATTGCGACATAACAGAAGTTATCGCGACTTGGCAGCTGCGATGTGAGCGCGCGATAACGATAAGAAAAAAATAATGATGCGCGTCATCTCGGGACTTGTGCAGACTTTTTATGCGTCGGGGCTTTTGGTCTCCCGGCCCCCGGGTGCCCCCCTAGTAGGCTGCATGAAGCATGTGCAGAACATTATAGGCACCTGGGAGGGGTTACCGCCAAGCATTCGGAAATAAGCACGTAAATAGTGCCGCTCGGTGTATAGATGCATATCACTTAGATAGACATGCAACTTACCCGTAAAGGTAAGCGTTATCTGAAGTTCTTAGACCCACTTACGTTCAGTTACATGCAAGTTTATTTAGCCCGTCATTTGCATAAAGCTATGAAACGAGATTACATTTCACCAGCAGTGGCTAAACACATCAGGCGCGGGTAAGTATATTTCTCGGATTAGTGCAAGCTTTCTTACCCCCCTGATATCCCAGTAAGCCAGTTTCATCGCCATGGTCCTGCTTTACAAACCAGCTCCAAACCTTCCTTCCTTCGTGCACCGAAAACAGGTTCGTTCGCTGGTCTCCGTAAAATAGTGTTGAAGTGGGCATCGCGATGGAAGTCTATCAGCCTATCGGGAACAAGCGCCGTGATCATACGCAATTTAATTGGATAAAGAGAGCATCCCATTATCTGGGTTCATGCAATGAAAACGTTCTGAATTCAGGCACCGCCCATCCGCGACCGCGTGTCTTTGCTCGTGAGACCTTCTGACGTTCTGCACGCTAGCTCCATGTAAATTATATTTGCAATGGAATAACTACTATCCGCTGGGTTCAGTTCCCGCCAGTTTCTTTATAGATATGTTTATGTGTACAGTTTGTAAAAATGCATCATTACGTTAATTTACTACGAGAATCATTCATTCGTAATACACCGTACATGACCTCTGGATGAATGTACGTATTTAATTTTATTATATATAGCAGCCATGCAACACATAAACAGTGGAGCCAAAAGTTTCTACTCATACAGCATAACCAGGGTGACGACAGAAATGACACAGGCTGCAAATCTTTGAAAAAAAAAGTAGTAATAAATAAAACGCAATAAAGACCAAACAAACATTTATGTGAAAAAACACAACTTTGATCTGTCGTCAGCAATTCAGTGTAATGGTTGATGACGCAAAGATTGTTAAAAAGCAGAGCACAATCGTCGTGTTTTTGGTAAAGTTATAACAAAGGCTTCCTGGCCTGGGCGAATGCAGCTGAAATTTTAATTAGGCGACTTGCATAAGGTACCTCACTCAACAACAGAACAGATGAGCCACTCCCAGGGACCCAGAACAGCATCACCCACATAACATCAAGTTGCTAATATTATTTTTTTTCAATCGCATTAACTTGATTTTATTTTCTCTTACTGATACTATTGTATTTTTAATTAACATAACACTGGCAATACTCATCTTCACTCATAAAAAAATCTAGTAAGTTATTCTTTATGTGTGTATGTGTGTGTTTTACCAGCATATGAGAAATGGACTGAACATGAATCCTATCCAAAAAGGGGCCTGAGATGAGGGCAGTCCCTAGGTACCACATTCACCTTAGAAAATGGATTTGTGACTCCATGTAATGCCATCCATAGGTGATATCCCACCACCGTTTTCACATAAGGTAGATGTTTTGTTATTAAGATGTCACCTGGTAACCAACCTAAAAAAAGAGATTAACTCCTCTTGTGTGCATCACAGGAACATTGTTACCAAAATCAAGGCATAATGGAAACACTTAAACACTAAAATAGAATAGTAACCCATTCATGGGCACCCTGAATATGGACAAAGATCACTAACTACTAATAGCAGCCACACAAGTGTCATATGATTAACCTCAGAATCATAGCTTTAGCATTATTGGTAAGACATGCAGATGACTAAACTAATAACAGCTGACAGCAAAAGTTACTCATGTCAAATATATAGATCAAAATACAACTGTTATGACTATTTTACAAAAATACACTTTTTGTTTTATTAAATATTGTGAATTCAATAGGCTGTCTCAGAGTATATACTTCTCTGTACTGAGCTACATGATGATTGTGTGGTTGGCATCATATGAATAAGATTCCCATAATTCTTTGGGATGAAGGCCTTGGGCTAGTGGATTGCAAAATACAGTCATGGAGGGGATCACATGCTTAAAAATAACATTTGCCCCACTGAACCTTACTGAATCTATTACTCCACATTGTGAACAGTGCAGTGAAAACAGCAATGAAATCGATAATCTTTGACAATTTTTATACTGTAATAAGGAGTGCCCTTACAGAAATGTGGATTTCACAATATTACTTTAACAGGGGGAGTTTAAATTGTCCATGGCCCATGAAGGACAGGTAGTTTTTCATTTTGTCTTATGGCCTCTGAGTAATATGGGGGCTTAATGAATTTTGGATTAAGGGCAAACAGGATGGTGACCCTGGAATGAGGGGGTCAGAATTGGAAGGTAATTGTGGGCCACTGCAGGCAGAAGGCCCCATGCCTTCTCGGGAAGCTCTGTCCAGGCCTCTCAGATGGCCGAGTGCAGATCGCTGGCTGTCGTGTGAACATTGGGGCTTGTCCTAACACTCACAGAATATTAGAGTAACACTATATAGTGGCCTATTCAGCTGGCACAACAGCACTACATAGAGGAGAGTTCTCAGAAAACATTTCTATGTATTTGTGCTCAGACCCACCGGACACTGGCTGCCCATTGGCTATCAGGAGAATGTATGTGTGCTCAGACCCACCGGACACTGGCTGCCCATTGGCTATCAGTAGAATGTATGTGTGCTCAGACCCACTGGACACTGGCTGCCCATTGGCTATCAGTAGAATGTATGTGTGCTCAGACCCACTGGACACTGGCTGCCCATTGGCTGTCAGCAGAGGATTCTGAGTATATGTACCCCACCCCTCCCTATTGTGGAAATATGTGCATGTATGCATACACACATACATCAAGAAATCAGTCCAACGTTTATCCTTTACCAGATTACAGACAAGTGAGAGAGGATGAAGGCTTCTCCTCATTGGGTTTAGGTGGACCTCGAGACAGCAGCCATGGACAGACTGTCTTCTTCCTCGATGGACTCCAGCTCCTCGGAGTGGACTGCCTGGGTGATGAGCTGCAGCTCCTCACACAGCGTCTCTGAGCGATATGCCACACGGATGTCTGGAACATTGGTCCGCCTGATGTCGTTGCCCTCTTGGCCATCTTTGGTGTAGTTGGGCCCCAACCAGTGGCTCTTCACCTGTGGGACGGGATGATATTTCATTTAAAGTTTCTGTGGAGCACTTGCTTTTCCTGCAGTCACTGTAGAGACTCCACACCCTGCCTCAAGTTACTATAGAGACTCTACATGCTGCTTGGAATCATCGTAAAGACTCCACACCCAGCTTGGAGTCACTGTAGAGGCTCTTCACCCTGCCTGGAGTTACTGGAGAGACTCTACACCCTGCCTGGAGTTACTGGATAGACTGTACACCCTGCCTGGAGTTACTGGAGAGACTGTACACCTTGCCTGCAGTTACTGCAAAAAAGGATTATCTTACTAAGATAGCTGTATGCTTGCTGCATGTTTATTGTGCAGAATCGGCATTGGGTGTCAGCTGGGTCTGGGCTGTGCGGCCGCCTACCTGGTGGGAGAAGCCGCTCATCAGCACGCTGTTCCTGGCCAGCTCGCACATGTCGCAGGAGCTCAGCTTCCATACCTGGGCGGCGATGCTGTACTCCTCCATCAGCGGCTCCTGGCCCACAGGCAGAGGAATGACCGTGGCGCTGTTATAATTTCATTATTGCTGTTCGGTGGAAGTTCGAAAGCAACTATGGTCTTAATTCACCCTGACGCTTCAAGGGAAGAAATTTGCGTTATGATCAGTCCCAAAAAATGCAGCTCCAGCTGCTTCTGCTGGGAAGTCATATTTATCCTCATAAAATTATTAATGTGCTGTTTGTGCATGCTAAAGTACTATATGTAGCTTGGCAAAGCAGTGCGCCATCTGCTGGTCACTGGGCTGCCTGTCGCTCAGGGGCCCTGGGAATCCCCACCACACCGTTCCTGCATGGGCCACCTGCAGCAAGTCACATGTGTTTCTCACCTTGGTGAAGTGGAACTGCAGCGGGTCGTCAGTGGACAGGGAGACCATGAGGCCGCGGGACAGGTACTCGGGGAGGGGGTTGCGGTGGTAGCTGAGGAAGAGGCTGTTGTTGCTGAGCGGGGACATGGCGATGCCCACCTGTGCCAGGTAATAGAGGTACTGCAGCACCGGGGCCTGGGGAGAGGAGAGAGGCCCGCTCACTGATGGGAACGTCTCACTACAGGCCGGGGCCCGGGGAGAGGAGAGAGGCCCGCTCACTGACGGGAACGTCTCACTACAGGCCGGGGCCCGGGGAGAGGAGAGAGGCCCGCTCACTGACGGGAACGTCTCACTATAGGCCGGGGCCATCTGCAGCGGTGGCTAATTATCTGAAGTTACTGGGCATCAAATGTCTGCTTTACTACCTGAAAACATAAAGAGAAGTATTTTCTGGAAAAACAAAAGCTGTAGTCTGCAGCTGAGCATTTTGTGATTTAGATGTTGTCTCAAAACCATTCTTCTATATTCATTTTACTATAATTATTTCCATCCAATTAATCAGTCTAATTCCTCCTCTTAGTACTGTACAAATAAACATAGCAGTAAAAAACAAATATAATTTTAAGTATTTACATTTTCTATTTTTATCTTTTGATTTCCAGTTATCCCACTGGCTGTCACATTACTATCTGTTAAAAGTTATACCATTATCATGTATCTGAAGGTGTATGAAACTGCTAAAGATGACTGTAAATGAACAGCTATGTGTACATTTATGGGACTGCGGCGTTCCTCTGCCCAAGCCTGGGGACTCTCTGGGGTTCCCCGAGGCCTAGGCTAAGAAACACTGGCCTAGCAGACTGGCAGGTCTCACCTTTCTGAGCAGCAGTCCATGGGAGATGTTCTCTGCCAGCATGAAACCTGACACCAGGTGGTGGATGGGTCCCGCCTCCCCACAGTGTGGGCGGAGTACAAACGTGTCAAAGCCCCGCCTCCTGTATAATATAATGGTCAGATTCAAATACCCAGTCAAGGGCCAGCTTGAAGTAGTACAGGAAATATTTACTGGCTGTCCTACACACGTGATGTTGATTTAACTACACTGCCTGGCCAAAAAAGTCGTACACTTTAATATTTTGTTGGACCACGTTTAACTTTGATTATGGCACATAATGGCATCGTCTCCATGAGCACATGCAACATCTCAGGTTTTATTATCCCATCCAGATTTGCATATATTTCTCGCCAGCATCTTGTGTTGACGACAAATGAGTTGAAGTACTCTGTAAAGTCTTCTTCAGCACATCCCAAAGACTTTCAATGGGGTCAAGACTCCGTGGTGCCAATTCACACGTGAAAATGATTCCTCCTGCTCCCTGAACCACTCTTCAACAAATCGAGGAACCTGATAAATCTTGGCACTAACCCTGTAATATGCTTCAGAACAAATCAGCGCCTGGACTGCTATATGAACAAGCACCACAGGTCTGCGTCCTTAGTCATTTTGTAGATGAGGTTATGTTATCAGACAGGATATATACTGAGATTTACTTAAAACCTAATATAATGCAACAGTCCACTAGGAATCCAGAAAATGCCATCGACTAAGTTTACCATGAGATGCAGTTAGACCTCATTCACCTGCAAAACCTGGAATTCCTATTGCTAAGCATGTATAAGTCCTGAATTCCCATTTCTGTCCTGCAGATCAAGTTTCGGAGGTCTTAAGCGTCAAATTTAAAGTGATCAAGGTTAACAAGGGAATCCATCTTTCCAGGAATAGGCTCTCCAGAGACCGTCTTGGTACGGGACGGAGGGAGTTAGGGAGGCAGGGAGGGAGGGAAGGAGAGAGGGAGGCAGGGAAGGAAGGAGAGAGGGAGGGAGGGAGTTAGGGAGGCAGGCAGGGAGGGAAGGAGAGAGGGAGGCAGGGAGGGAGGGAAGGAAGCAGGGAGGGAGGAAGTTGGGGAGGCAGGCAGGGAGGGAAGGACCTGCCGGCCAGGCGCCATACCTCCGCAGATGGTTGAGCACGGTCATGTTGGCGTACATGTAGTACAGGTAGTAGGAGTAGGGGGGGTTGTCCTCCTCGGTCCAGGCGGCTGGCAGGGGACTGTCCAGGCTGAAGATGTGCTGCTCTGGCTTAGACTCATCGTCCACGCTGTCAAAGCCCACCACCTGAGTGTGCACACACAGACGTGCATATTAACAGGAATGGAGACGCACGTCCATGCACGGCCTCTCAGAAACGCACACACTCGCACACCACCTGAGTGTGCACACACAGACGTGCATATTAACAGGAATGGAGACGCACGTCCATGCACGGCCTCTCACAAACGCACACACTCGCACACCACCTGAGTGCGCACACACAGACGTACATATTAACAGGAATGGAGACGCACGTCCATGCACGGCCTCTCACAAACGCACACACTCACACACCACCTGAGTGTGCACATACAGGCGTGAATATTAGAGATGCACATCGGTGCAATAAGCAAACAGTATAGTAAGAATCTGGTGGAAGGTGGAACACTTCCCTTCAGAGCTGATCTGGATATAGGCCAGTCAGCTGATTGTCAGGAGCCTCTGTTTGCCTGAGGCCAGCCTTAGGTTCCCATGCCCTTGTCCTAGTCCTGTGACTTGCATGCACAGTCTCGGACTTTAGCAGGCCACACTCACATGCTGGAGGAAGAGGTGGAGCTCCGGGTGGCTGCTGGGGTCAATGGTAGCCTCAAAGAGTGGAAGGAAGATGTTCTCCAGCATCTCTTGGAAGTTGGCCAGCTGTTTCTTAGTGTGGTAGACATCACTGCCCGCAGAGAAACACAGTTACCAGCACCTTAAATGTCTGTACCCTTTTATTATGGTGATTACAATAGTCAAACAAAGGTGATTTTTGCTTTAAAATTAAAGTTGTAATTTTTTTTAACTTGATGCCCTGATCCTAGAATTAAGCACAGAATTCATCCTGATATGTTTAGGAAGAAAAACTATTCTTAGATAACTTTTGCTTATCACTCTACACAATGTGTCACGTCTGTTGATCATGAACAAATGCAACCATGAAACTTTATTTTACTGTGACATATGTAGGATAAAATTAAGTAAACAGAGTATGAGTGAAGAAGTACTGTAAACTTCGCCCAGTTAGCATCGCCGCTATGCCTAGTTAGCACAGCCGCTACGCTCAGTTAGCACAGTCGCTACGCCCAGTTAGCACAGTCGCTACGCCCAGTTAGCATAGCCACTACGCTTTCCCATCTGCAGCCAACGCCAATGAAAGACCCAAACAATCCCCATAGTTAGAATCATGTGCTGCTAGCCCCTAAATATATATTTTTTAATTAAGATGAAAAAAAAACATAGTATTGTTCCATTTAATCCAAACCAACATGGTCAAGTGGAAGTAACACTTTAATTTATTAATAAAAAGTAGACTTTTTACTCCAAGAAAATGTGAGATTAGTCCCCATGTCATTGATTGCTGGATATCCTTCCTGTGTTCCCATCCAACTTCTGGCCGGGTGACAAGTAAGGACACACGTGTCATACAGGCAGGTTCACAGCCTTTCAGCCTCGCAGACGAGTCACACACGTGTTATACAGGCAGGTTCACGGCCTTTCAGCCTTGCAGACGAGTCACACACGTGTTATACAGGCAGGTTCACGGCCTTTCGGCCTCACAGACAAGTTACACACATGTTATACAGGCAGGTTCATGGCTTTTCAGGCTTGCAGATGAGTCACACACGTGTTATACAGGCAGGTTCACGGCCTTTCAGCCTCACAGACAAGTTACACACGTGTTATACAGGCAGGTTCATGGCTTTTCAGCCTCGCAGACGAGTCACACACACGTGTTACTGTATACAGGCAGGTTCACAGCCTTTCAGCCTCACAGACGAGTTTTAAGCCCTCACAACCCTAAAAGACTGCACACCCCAGGCGAGGGGTCTGGTGTAGGAGAGGGAACAGGGCAGACGGTACTCACAAGAGACGGGGCACCTGGATGAGCCAGCGCACGTTGTCAGAGTAGACGCCGTGCTGCACGGCCCAGCGCGCCAGGCTGTCCCACTCGCTGGCCGAGCGCCCGTACACCGACAGCCGCAGCTCGGCATTCTGGTACTTGCTTTCTTCCAGGTCAGCCATCACCTCCTGCCATGAGATCACCCAAAATGCAGCACTACTGTCCCGTGAACCTAAATATAACATCTCTGAAACCAGGTTCTGTTACAAACCTAAATATATCACAGTGGTTCATTTTTTCTCAAATAAAGGATTAAGTTTAATATTCTTGTTTAACTGGCTTCTTTTTAGATTTAGGAGAATCTGATCACATTTCAGGTCATATTTATGCAGAAATACAGAACATTCTACATGGTTCACAAAGTTTCTAGCAGAACTGTAATTAAAACATGAAAACAAGAGAGAAATAAGATATATATATATATATATGTATGTGTGTGTGTGTGTGTGTGTGTGTGTGTGTGTATATATAATGTATTTAGCCCTAGTGAAGTCGAGGGAATATCGCATGCTTAAGGAAGGCTGGAGTTTGACTTGAGCCCCAGCACCACTCCTGTTGCCATGAAAAGGCCATAGAGATGTACCTTAATGATGTGTCCAAAGTATTTGCCCTCAATGTAATTATCTGTCTTGATGAAGATCTCACGGAGGATGGACTCCCCGATAGGGTTGTACTTTGCGTTGAATTTGTCGAAGCGATGGAAGGTGTTTCGGTCCTGTGGAGATGGAGACAGAAGCAGGAGGCTTCATAAAAACCTGCAGGATGTTCTCCTGGTGAACGCTTAAATCGAGGCTCCATTTATCCATGTGGGTGTCATTATCAACTGCGTGTCAGAAGAACACGAACATGTCAGCATCTCTTCTGACTCATTTTCCCACATCCTTGCTATTCCTGCCCGCCTCGCTCGCTCGCTCGCTCGCTCATGGCAACAGCTGAAAGCAGGATGAGTCATTCAGCTTTTATCAGGCTAAAAAGGACCTTTAAAGCATCAGAGGGGCAGGCATTCGTGGATGATTTGGGGTGACAGGCAAAATAATTCTGTGTTTTATTTAGATTTGTTGTGCATTTGTTAGTGTAATGTGTTTTTTCACCCTGCTATAATGTTCTGTAATCTAACTGGCAAAACAAAGACGTTTTAGGAAGGCCATCGCCGAGTGCTTACGGCATGAACGTCCAAGGTGTCGACACTCAGGTCGAAGGCCGTGAGGTTCATGCTCTCGAACACCTCCAAGAGGGTCTGGCCCTTGCCGTTCTCCATGTGCACTATCTCACCCAGGTTCTTCTTCATGGCTCGCTTGATGAAGCGGAGGAGGTGCTTCTGGTTCATGCAGGAGGAAGCGTGGATGTGAGTGTCCACCTGAAGGGGGAGATGGAAACGCTGCTTGTTTTACAGATGTGGATATATCTTATGAACTACGAACAGTGGATGCAAATACTCAGTGTCCACTAGGTGGCAGCATTAACCGTGTTATTCATCTCCAGACTTGCACATTATAATTTCACCTGGAAAAAAAAGAGTGCAGGAAGTTACTCTGGGTAGCACACCTTGCGGATGTTGTAGAAGTCCCGGTGTGGCACCTTCTTCTGTGCTGCCAACTCCTTCATCTCATTCAGCAGAATGTGCATCTGAAATTTGGAGCTGAGATACTGCAGCCGCCGATAGCAGAAGGACTTCCTGCCAGAGACCCAGACGGACAGGAGTTCAGCCGGTCACATGATTATTCCAGGCGCAAGTAATTTACTGATTGTGTTTCTGCCTGGAGATGACTGACTGATGTGCAGAAACACATGAAACCCACAGAGCCGTCGGTACGTCCTGGCACTGAGCCTGTCACCAGTCTGCACCACAAATGCAATTAATGCAAAAAAAGGTGAACATACTGTATACAAGCACACACATTGACTCTGTGGTGAGCCAAAGCTGAAGGGTGCTGAGTGGAAATGATGTACAATTTCTGGAGAACTTTTGGACATATAAAATTTTAACTTTCACTATGGCTGTGTCTTTTCTGACCAACCATGCTGTGAGACCTCAGCTAGGACCTAGGGGCCCTCAGCTCGCTGGCGTGACTCACACTGGACCGTTGATGATGAGCGCCATCATGACACTCATGTCACCAATATACTCCTGCAGGTCTGGGTAGGGCAGGTCCAGCTCAGTGCTCCTGCAGACAAGGAACACTCCAGTCAGTACAGGACGCCCTATCCCTAGGATTCGGAGAGCAGAAATAGGACATTCCCATCTTCTGATGGGTATCTCACCCTTCCAGAGCATTCCGGCTGGGATAGACATGGACCACGCCATTGACCATCTTGCATCCAAAGCCCAGGTCAGCTGGCATGTTCTTAGGGTCTTGGTTCTCATAGGGGTGTGTCTCCGAAGCAGGCGGGTGCACCGGGGTGTCTGTGGGAGTGGCAGTGGGACAGCCATCTCAGGTCTCCTTTACATTTCGTGCACCCCCACCTTTACTTGACACATTAGCATTTCCACAAAATTCTCTCTTCCAGTCTTTTATCCAGAGCAAGGTAACAGATTTTCAAAATAATTTAACTGCATATATATATATATATATATATATATATAACTATATATATATATAACTATATTAGAGTTCCCAAAATTTAAACTCATTCCTAAATGAATAATACACCTAGAAATCAGTGTGTTGTACCTCATAAATTAAGTTGTGTTTAATTCTGTATGGTTTCATTTAGCCTTGTAAAACAAACTGCAGCTATCGTACCTCTAAAAAGGCTGTACATGGGCGTGTGAGCACCTAAGAATTAGTGTCTGAAATGAACCAAAACGGTTACAGGAGCCAGGTGTTAATTCGTGCACCAAACTCGCACTCTTCACACAAAAATCCAAGCA
Source organism: Petrocephalus sullivani (assembly GCA_026780845.1). Lineage (NCBI taxonomy): Eukaryota > Metazoa > Chordata > Actinopteri > Osteoglossiformes > Mormyridae > Petrocephalus > Petrocephalus sullivani. The sequence goes on along the minus strand of JAODKM010000107.1, from coordinate 961,978 downwards.
TTTTGTGGAAGTGAATAAAATACATACAAATGTACATACAATGTGTTTAATTATTTTATGTATAAGCACCATAATTAGAATTTAATCAGCATTTTCCTCTGGGATCAATAGAGATCATTCTAAAGTATGAAGGTGTGCTTTGGTGTGTTTTGGGAGGTCACTGTGAAATCATTTTCCAGCCCTCTAGCTAAGTGTGCCTAGGCTCCTGTCTTTCACCATTACATCTGTGAATCCGATACTGGGGGAGTGCAAGGTTACCATGGCCCTCTTCAGGCCAGTTGCTATAGTGATAGCTCTCCTATCGGGGGACACTGCTCACCTTGGAATTAATTTTATGTTAGCAGATTAACTTTGGCTTCATAAAGAGGGCTACTGGTGTTTTGTAAGCTCGTTTACAAAAGTTATCCTGCCCTGTGGGTGTCTGACTGTAACCATAGCAACATTCCGGTTGGCTTCCCAGTCTTCTTTAGATGGGATGAGCTGCCACACCGAAGTTCAGGAACCTGGTGCCTGTTTATAAGTCCTTGGGCTGTTTCAGCCGCGGGCTTCCGAAGCTCGAGGCCACTTTAGCCTCCATGCTACAGAACAGGAACTGGGAACTTCATGTTAAACAAGCATGGGAGATGCAGAAAGCTCGAGAGCAAACGCCACAGATAATTAGAAATTATGCCGCCACGGCAAAACAACGGCTATGGATTTGAGTGCTAACCAATCAGTAAGCTATGGATTTGTGTGCTAACCAATCAGTAAGCTATGCATTTGAGTGCTAACCAATCAGTAAGCTATGGCTGTAAGCGCTGCCCCAGTAGTTAGTGTTTGACTGAAAAGTACCTAGGCTGGGTCTGAATTCAGGGAGCGACATCCTTCTATATCAGTCTATGAAGGTGTAGCCTTTCTTCAAAGCTTGCGTTCTTCAAAGCTTGTTGTCAAATGGGACAGTCTGGCCTATGGATCATTTCCTGTTTGAGTCACCAGCTGTTCCTGCCCTTACCCTCGAGTCACGAAGCGCCACTCCAATCAGCTAGCCGGGACACGCCCACTTTACTGCTGCCCAATGAATCTTGGGTTATGTTACACTGCGTAGGATCCATCGGGTGGATCCTTCGCAACTTGGCATAAGAATAACCATTTCCAGACTGCATTTGAAGCGGCCTTCAAAGTGGGACAGTCATACCACCGTGATGCATGCGATCATACGAATGCAGCCTCATAGGGGCGCAGCCCCTGAATTCGGACACAGCCATAGCCTGGAGCAGGTACTAAAAAAAGGTTCTTGAACTGCCCCTGAGGAACTGCAATCAGGCCAAGTTCCTTGAGAGTAAACACACCGAAATTCCCTGGTTCAAGAAAAAGGTTCTGGTTCCTGAAAAAGTTCCTGTGATGTGAGAGCTCCCGGTATGTGGAGATCCCTAAAGCTGGCCTGTGTGAGTACCTGCAGTGACAGGAGCCTCTGGCACCGGCGCTGGCGGCTTCCCCCCCAGCTCCTGCAGGAAGCATGCAGTCGTGCTGCAGAAGCTCTGCAGAGACAGCGCACTGTACTTCTGTCGGATGAGCAGGGCCCGCACCACGCACTTGGCAGCATCCAGCAGGTCGGTGAAGGGCACCTGGACGGGGACAGAGACGACAGCCCCCAGGTGTTCTGCTCACATTTTCAGCTTTCTACACCGTGTTCCAAATTATTATGCAAATGATATTTTTCTCAGATTTTCTTAAATAGTCGATGCAAATGACAGTCAGCATAATTTTCAAGTCATCAACCATTAGAGTATAATTCAAATG
>JAODKM010000107.1:909978-923591 GCA_026780845.1 Petrocephalus sullivani | reverse complement strand
TGCCTGTGCTCTGTCCTGCACATTACTCCCCTGTCCCATGCCTGTGCTCTGTCCTGCACATTACTCCCCTGTCCCATTCCTGTGCCCTGTCCTGCACATTACTCCCCTGTCCCTTGCCCGTGCCCTGTCCTGTACATTACTCCCCTGTCCCTTGCAACATGCTCTGTCCTGCACATTACTTTCCTGTCCCATGCTCTGTCCTGCCCATTACTCCTCTGTCCCATGCCCATGCTCTGTCCTGCACATTGCTCCCCTGTCCCATGCCCATGTTCTGTCCTATATATTACTCCTCTGTCCAATGCCTATTCTCTGCCCTGCACTTTACTCCTCTGTAGCATGCCCATGATCCATCCTGTACATTACTCCTCTGTCCCTTGACTGCGCTTTGCCCTGCACATTACTCCTCTGTCCCATTCCCATGCTCTGTCCTGCACATTGCTCCCCTGTCCCATGCCCATGTTCTGTCCTATATATTACTCCTCTGTCCAATGCCTATTCTCTGCCCTGCACTTTACTCCTCTGTAGCATGCCCATGATCCATCCTGTACATTACTCCTCTGTCCCTTGACTGCGCTTTGCCCTGCACATTACTCCTCTGTCCCATTCCCATGCTCTGTCCTGTACATTTCTTCCCTGTCCCATGTCTGTGCTGAAAATACCTATATTGTCCCATGTCTGTGCCCTGTCCTGAACATTACTCCTCTGTCCAATTCCAATATGTCCTGCACATTACTACTCTGTCCCATTCCCATGCTCTGCCCTGTACATAACTTCCCTGTCCCATTCCTGTGCTGTGCCCTGCACATTACTCTCCTGTCCCATTCCCATGCTCTGTCCTGCACATTACTCCTCTGTCCCATTCCCATGCTCTGCCCTGTACATGACTTCCCTGTCCCATTCCTGTACTGTGCCCTGCACATTACTCTCCTGTCCCATTCCCATGCTCTGTCCTGCACATTACTCCTCTGTCCCATTCCCATGCTCTGCCCTGTACATGACTTCCCTGTCCCATTCCTGTACTGTGCCCTGCACATTACTCCTCTGTCCCTTGCCCGTACTCTGCCCTGCACTTTACTGCCATATCCCATGCCCATGTTCTGTCCTGCACATTACTCCCCACTTGTGCTTCATCCACGACTGCAGGAGGATGGCCAGAAGCTACAGAATCTGTCAGACTCCATTGAAGAAGGAACCATGCCTACAGAGCTATCTGATGTTATAAAGAGACTCTGGAAGGACAGTGGAGTGCAGGCTGCTTTCGAAAGGGCCGCTGAGTACCAGCTAAATGATTCTGCTTCCTAGTGAGTATGTTGGAGGAGACACCCAAGGACGCTTGGAGATGGCAACCCAACTGCACATAAGACATCAATATGAGCTTAAAGCAGAGGTGGATAGTTCAGGTCCAGGAAGTAAAAATCCAGACTAAGGTTTTCTTTCAACCAAGCAGTTGACTATTAGGAGTTACAGAGTACTTAACTAGTTGGTTGAAATAAAATCTTAGCCCAGATTTTTACTTTCTGGGCCTGAACCTTCCACCTTTGACTTTTAGACCCTCCCCTATACACCATGACACACAGAAGCAAGTTTGAGCACTGTGACGTTAAATCAAGGCTGGATATGATATACTATCTGGCCACTATATGGGACATCCCTATCAAAGGAGTTAGCTGGTTGAGCTGCATCCATCACTGGCTCAACATCCAGCAGCTACAAGCTGAAGCAGAATGGGTGGTCGGACAGATGAGGTTAGTGACTTTCACCTTGGCACCATCGTAGGATGCTTTCCAAACTCTGCTAGAGCCACCCTGGTCAAACACAAATGTAGTGATTGCAAAGTGGAAACTGGGAGCCAGTTCAGCTGCAAAATGTTTGGCCACACAAGCTCACAGAAAGGGAGCTGATCACCCGGCACCGATACCCACCCTGAAATCCCAATGGCAGGGCTCCAACATGCAATGGAAGCCTTCCCTTCCCAAGCTGCATGTAGCAGCACACCACAGCCCAGCCTCATATTAATACCCTTGGTTTCAGAATGGGCTGCTGGACACGCTGGAGTCAGCATACTTCTGGCCATGTAGTGTATAAATTCCTGTATAACATTATTTTGGACTATATTATATTGTATTTGCACTGATAATAGTAATAATACTCATAATAATAAAAATTATGAATTTACACTGACATTGAAACGTACACATTTATCATAGCTACCTGAATGATCTGGACCGGATTACGCAGCCTGACTATATGCCGACTGAACAGGACGTACTACGATCTCGAGTCAAGACCACCGGCATCATCGAGGAGCAGTTCTCCTGCAAGGAGCTGCACTTCAGGTTGGTGGCCCGAGCTCAGTCTGGTCTGGTACTGCTGTGGTGCTCCCCTATCAGAATGCTGTCTGCTGGAATGGCACGCCTCCATGTTCCACGAGATACCCGTGTGTCCTGAGTGTGTCGTCTTTCTACCAGGATGTTTGACGTGGGTGGCCAGCGGTCAGAGCGTAAGAAGTGGATTCACTGCTTCGAGGGAGTGACCTGCATTATCTTCTGTGCGGCCCTCAGCGCCTATGACATGGTCCTGGTGGAAGATGATGAAGTGGTGGGGACTGGCTTTTTCTAGCGCTGAAATGCAGTATTATAACTATCCAGTGAACTTTGGTCCTTGAGTTTTGTACACAATGGGTAAAAGCCACCTCACCCAAATACCTATATTTCTAGGCGGAATTACATATTCAAATAGCCTGGTTCTTGGTACCATATACTGTCTGTACCCAAAAGAAATACGGAAGAGCTCTTTGTTCCTCCTCTCAGCCCAGCGCCCGCCGCCTTCTCTCCACAGAACCGCATGCACGAGAGCCTCCATCTCTTCAACAGCATCTGCAACCACAGGTTTTTTGCTACCACGTCCATCGTGCTCTTCCTCAACAAGAAGGATCTCTTTCAAGAAAAGATCAAGAAGGTGCACCTCGGCATCTGCTTCCCTGATTACAATGGTGGGTGTCCACTGGAAGGCCACTGTGAGGCGCATCGGGCACTGCAGGCCGAGAGCATTATTGTGGTCACATGATCATTTTGGACAGAGTGGAGAAGACTGGAAACAATGGCAGTCTTACCCATAACATTTCAAATGAAGCTTGTTAGAAAATATTACCTTGGTGTCTAATTGGGTACCTTTCCATTGCAGGATAAGGTGACTAAAATTGCCTGTGTACCCATTGACTCAGTGTCGGTTACCTATGCATACGTTTGCCAGCTAATAGGTGCAAATTAGATATTCGGTGATGATGGGTTATCTCGAATGCTCTGATTTCATGATTTGGTATGATGAATTTTTGCATGGTCAGATGTCTTCTGTCCCCATATAACACTTTTAGCAATATCTTCCCCTGACACCAGGTCCCAACACGTACGATGATGCCAGCAACTACATCAAACTTCAGTTTCAGGACCTGAACATGAAGAAGGGAATTAAGGAGATCTATGCCCACATGACCTGCGCCACAGATACAGAGAACGTCCAGATTGTGTTCAACGCCGTCACAGACATCATCATCAAGGAGAATCTCAAAGACTGCGGTCTGTTCTGAGCTAGATCAATAAGGTAGACCTGCTTTTGGAGGAAAAGTAATGTGCATGTGCCATAAAGAAGTAGGATATTATATATGGGCAACGCATAGCACTTTAAGATTTTATTACACATTGTTAGCTACATTAAATGTAGCAGCCACTAGCATCTCTGAGTTTACTGCAAGTCTGTAGGTTTTCCAAGAGCAACAAGGTATAAATTCATTGTTTAAAGTCTTATTCACATTTAAGCTTCACTTCAGTTTAAACTGTCCAGGTGGACTTGGAGCTGATTTTGGTAACGATTACTGGTCAGCTTCACTCCAAGATGACATCTAGACTTGTCTTTCCTGTAGACATTCCCAGGCCCCCTTTCTGTCTCCTGATCAGACCTTCGGTGTAACACTGGGACAGATGGGACCACCCCCAAGGATGATGTCACTTCCTCCCCGGAGAGCCCACCTCTGGACAGCAGTCTCCCTGCATCAGACACAATATCGGAAATGCATCCATACCCTCCCAGGGGTAAATGTAGCATATGAAGCAGGGGTGTCCACACTTCCTCAGCTTGCGAGCTGCATTTAAAGTGACCAGGTCAAAATGATCTACCCACATTAAAAATGCTAAATGTTTATATATAAACATCTATTAAGTGGCATCTAAAAAAATGTTTTTGAATGTCGTATTAGGCACCCCTGATATAAAGAATGAACAAGAACATTAATTTATGAAGACAGTGTAAAAATTCTCAAGAGACTCATTTGACCAGCGAACTGGCTATCGAGACCAGGTAAAATCTTGGGTTTCGAAAATGCATCATCAACAGACCTCTTCTCCTAGAAGCCTGTACTGGGCTACAAGATGGCAGTACTAAATAAAAAGGGTTAGAGTAACTCTGCCTTTCGTTTGCCCCAGTAATGTGCAGACTTTCTCTACGATTGCAAACAAAAATTAATGCAAATGGTTGACATAAACAAACATTCAATTTAAATGTGTGACATTTCCCAGGAGCAAACACTGTATGTAGGATGTATTTTGTAAATAAAATAGGTATATTCTGTATATTACTAAGAAAATATATTTAAATGTGAAATATTAGATAGACACACGTCTTTGACAAAAAAATAAATAAATGTGAAATGAGCTCCTGCTTGTCATCAATTGTAAATTCTAGTGGCATAAAATAAAGATATGCATTGATTATATTGGCTGTCCAGGGTCATTATCAGTGTCACTGCTTCATGTCAACATTTCCCACCCATGTCACATGTTCGTGTGTGTGTGTGTGTGTGTGTGTATGTGCATATATACACACACATATTTTATATATATATATATATATATATATAGAGAGAGAGAGAGAGAGAGAGAGTGTCATATGTATATACATTTCACAGTACTAATTATATTGAAAAAGTATATTGAAAATCTCCCGTGGCCTCCTCCAGACTTAACGGAAATGAATACTTTCATCGAAAATGCACAATACAAATATACAAAATAGCAAAGCCCTTTACAAGGAAAGGTCACTCGATAGATTGCTGGTGTGAAGGTCTGATTGCTGCAATCGACTAGGACTCTCTGAGAGATCGACCTGTCGAAGGCTGATCGACTGGTTGGTGACCACTGCTTTATATAGCATGTCATGGTATTACAGCTCTGCAAAATGCAATATCTCACGGCCTCTGCCAAACTTGTCTGGGCTGAATGCTGCATTTGATGATGCACACCACCCCGGGAGTCTCAGGGAGCCAGAGACAATGGCACACCACCCCGGGAGTCTCAGGGAGCCAGAGACAATGGCACACCCCCCCGGGAGTCTCAGAGAGCCAGAGACAATGCACAGACAGACATGCTGTGTGGAAGTTTGTACAACCTTACCAAATAATAAACAATTCAACATGGCCATTCAGGTGAAGGGGGTCTCCAGAAGGTTCCACCACGGTTCAGGTGAAGTGTGTCTCCGGAAGGTTCCAGTATAGTTCAGGTGAAGCGGGTCTCGGGAAGGTACCACTACCATTGCCAGAACTTGAATCAGCAGCTTCTTGACCAGAAAATATAAGTTCTGTGATTAAATGATGGATTGCTTTTCCTTGGTTGGAATTAAATGACTCTTTTGACTGCCAAGAGCCAGGCTAAATATGAAACAGAAGTAATGCTCTTTCAAGAATAATCTGCCTTTCACTGTTAGATAAGGATTTTATTTAAAGCAAGAACGTCAGATTCCAGTGCTGCTTTTACGGAAAGTGCCTTAGTATTATACTCATTACTACCTCTCTATATCCAGTTACAAAGGTGGTTTAACTTGACTAGCTGTTAGACGGGGCCCTTAAACTAGATACGTCACAGGCCTCCAGTGGTCACAAAACTCGTCAGTGAAGCGTCTCACTGTGCCTTTCATCTCAAATCAGAGTCCAGCCTTCAAAAGCAATAAATCCATATGCCCATGGCCTGATCAGATCAGAATCTGGTGCTGAAATCCCAAATTTCCTGGAGCATGTGTCCTTCTGAGCTTGTGTTAGTGACAGGTCAGTTATCTACTGCTTTGAAATGAATCAAGCTGGATTTTTCATACACGAGATTCAGGGCAAAGACCTTGTCATTCCACTATTAACTGCTTCACTGCCTGCCGTCTGGTGAATTACAGCAAAAATGTCGAAAACATGCTTGTTGACAGCACTAAGAGCGAAATAAGCACCACATCACACTTGGGAAAAAAACAACCAAACATTTATTTATTTAAATTTTAAAAAACAACTGAAAAAATTGCCCCCCCCAATGGCCACATACATGGCAGCAGATAATTGGCGGCAGTTGAGAGAATAAAATGCCAGTGTGCCCCTGCACTCAGACAGCGCTTCTGTGCGGAGGAGCTGATGCGCCAGGGCCATGGGAAGCTGACGCGGGCGGTCAGGGATCCCGTCACAGGCTGACGCTACCACATGCAGGTGGATCCATGGGAAGGCTGATGCTGCCACATGCAGGTGGGTCCATGGGAAGCTGACCCACCTTTCAGGAAGCACCATCCTCGGACGTAGCAAAAACAAAAGCCGGGACTGAAAAAGAAGCATGTTTTCAGTAGTTTGTTCCACACTAAGCACTACTGGGATTAAAGAAAAGACTCTACATCCATCACTGACATTATAACGAGCAGTGTACTCCATGACAAAAGTCCATTTCTATATCATGCAGACATTTCGGTTGCCGACTGTATAACAATTGGAATAAAAACCAATTAAAAATGTTTGTTGCGTCTTACACCTAGAGGCTGTGTAGCAGACGACGTCCAGGAGTATAAAAAGTAAGGGGCTTCTTTTCAGTTCAATGGCACAGATGTTCAGGCTGGCTGACTGCTGGATTTGTAAATCATAGTCAGAAAAATGAAAGGGAATTGTGCTCTGGCTCAAAGGTCAAGCAAATGGTCCGGCATGCGGCCGTCTCCGTGAAGCAGGCTGGAATGAGCGGCACTCACACCTCATTCCTGATACACCCATTAGCAAATGTATTTGAAAATAACCAAATGCTTAAGAAGATCAGTTTTAGACAAAACCAAAAATAAAAGCACTGCTAAAACTCCATATTCACAAAAGGCAGAGCAGGTCATGATTCTGCAGGTAAAATCAGAGTAGGAAAAGGATTACTTATTAGACAGCTGTGTTTTCAATCTGAATTTGTTAACTATGCATAGTAATCAGAAGGAGAAGGGAACAGTCCACTTTCAGACAGGTCTGGGCAGAAATGTACCGAGAAGTGTTTCGATTCGTCATCCATAAAATTGCCAAAACTGTATAATGTGGCACTTTGTTATCTTGGAAACACATATTAATTATAATTACACTTAATTAAGACACGCACATGTAATGCAGCGTACTTCCATCCTATTTACATAGCTCTGTCCTGCCAAAGAAAAAGAGGACCTTCTCAAAGTAGTACGTTTTGGGGGGGGGTGTAGAAATTTGTGCCAAGATGCAGGGTGTGCGGTGCGGTCGCTGGCACGGAGCCACCTCGCGGACACGTGGTCCGCGCCCCTTCGCATGGCTGGCTGAGGCTGCAGAGTCGAAATTCGGGGTGGCCTGTGGAGGGAGAGAGGCGGAGGGCAGAGAAACGACGGTAATCAGATTGCGCACATCCCAGCATACAGAGAACGGGCGTTACTATGGTGCGTGTGCGGGAGCACGTAGGGGGGAAGCGTGCAACTTCGCTGTGAACGGTGGGGGTTATAGGGTTTGGCTACAACAGAGTAAGACCCAGAGAGGAAGGACATTCTGCCCTCCCCCTCAGCTGCGACCTCCGACATCCTCGGGTGGGGGGTCCATTCATGGGAACTACCTGTCTTGCCTACAGTTATACCCCTGGGCACAAAACGGACACTCGCACAGTATAAAGGATATAAAAGGCTACCTTAACGCATAGCTCCGACTATGATTCTCAAGCAGAAACTTCCCTTTCACAAGAAAACAGAGTAGTTACACACTGACTGCTGAGTGATGCTAAGCACTGTCACCATGGGGCTGACAGGCCAGGTTAGTTGTGAGCTGGGAAATGAAGGATTTAAAAATGGCAGCTTAAAAGGGAATTGGTTGTGCAGCGCGGGGGGGCTGGGCCAGTAGGGGGCATGATGACACTGATGGACACGCCTTAAGCCTTAGGAGGGCGTTGTGCAGTGGGGGGCTTCTGACCGACGGAGCCTGTCCCTGGCATGTGAAGCTCACCCGTGTCAGGGAGAGAGGCAGCTCTTTCCTCAATAAAGGCCGCACTCCTTCAGATTGTTCTTGATGATGACGTCGGTGACGGCATCAAAGACAAACTGCACGTTCTTGGTGTCCGTGGCGCAGGTGAAGTGGGTGTAGATCTCCTTGGAATCCTTGCGTCGGTTGAGGTCCTCGAAGCGGCACTGGATGTAGGCAGCGGCCTCCTCGTACGTGTTCGAGCCTGAAGCGTGGGGGGGGGGGGAGGTAGGTCACTGGAATGTGACTGGGAAGCAGGGAGCAGGAACGCTGCGACCGTGTCATTACTGTAACCCAACAGAACCAGCTGAGTGGCACTTGGTACCAGCCAATGGGCACGTACAGTCTCTTTGCAGGCTGCCGTACCACACAATCCAGCCTCAAGGGGGCGACATTGTGAGGCTTTGATTATACTGAATGTCTGCCTGAGCACATATGTACAAATTCTCACAAACATTTCACCTTAAAAGAGCCCAACACTGTCATACAGACACACATGTGCCAACCGTTGTGTATATATTAGAGACCACCCTGGGAGTGGCGCGCACCATTATGTATCTACTTAACGGCATTAAGACCTGCACGCACAGTCATGTGACTGGGGCGACATGCAACCACAGTCATGTGACTGTGGCGACATGCACACACAGTCATGTGACCGCGGCGACATGCACACACAGTCATGTGACCGCGGCGACGTGCACACACAGTCATCTGACCGCGGCGACGTGCACACACAGTCATGTGACCGCGGCGACGTGCAACCACAGTCATCTGACTGCGGCGACGTGCACACACAGTCATGTGACCGCGGCGACATGCACACACAGTCATGTGACTGCGGCGACATGCACACACAGCCATGTGACCGCGGCGACATGCACACACAGTCATGTGACTGCAGCGACATGCACACACGCCTAACTGCACCGGGGCTGTCTGATGCACGTCATATTCTCCCTCACACACACACACACACGCCTCTGCAGCTGTTATGTAACAGCCTCTCCCACCCCGCCAGAGTGCGCGCCATGCAGTGCGGCAGCGAGTGAAGGCAACTGTTCTTTACCGACCTGCATCCCGACACTGTAATCCCTTCCCTGTCACATGTGAAACAGCCTTTCCGCCTCGTTCCATGACCGCAGCGCAGCAAAACGTGCCTCAAAAGGAAATTCTCAATGGTGGCTCTCTGGCACGAGCTAAGCCTTCTGCTATCACCCCACAGAGCCAAGCGAGTCACATTTCACAAGCGATGGAATGGGCTTGAGAAAAATGAAATGGAGAGCGTCTGCATGTGTACGGGTAATTAACGATAACCTCGCACAGGCTGACAGTCACATACTGCTGCAAAATCGAAAACACTTGGCATATTTGGACTAAGACCGGGGGAAAAAAAACATGAAAGTCGATATTACCATGAAAATGCCAGCTTGAAAATGCAAAGATAGCTGGGCGATTATGTTGCCAGCCAATCTGTCAAAGTTAGCGTTCAGCAAGAAGGTAAGCTTGGAGACTTCTGCCTGATCAGATCCTCCAGCTTTACTTCTCAGTCTCCCACATTGCCCTTCATCATGTCATCAAGCAGATGTTTCACAAAGCTGAAGCTCCCACAGAAACGTGGAGAGTGATGGAACCGGCCACTGCAGACTTCAACTGGACTTCAATGAGAACTGCGTGTGAATAAACTCTGATACTTGCAAATATAAAGATGCACACGAGCCACCACAACAGAACCTCTAGCTCATGCAGACAGATACAACCATGCTGCAGGGGGCCGCGGGTCTGAGAAAAGCCCCCATCTCCTGCAGTCACAGCATGACAGCCGCCTTCCCAGAGGCCTTTGCAGGCACAGCCCGTTACACAACAGTTTGCTGAAAGACTCCAGACCTGGTTTTGTGCGACAGAGAACCTAGCGGGCCTGGCTTACAAACAAATGAATCTAAGACACAGCAGCTGACAGTCGCATAGAGGTTATATGCAGCACCGTAACGCGGGTGCTGTGCGATCCATAGCTCACCCGCAGCTGTGCCACTGGCCACCATGTCTGAAGTTCTCATTCTTAACATTTTGCATAAAATCACATTGACAAAGATCTGATAATAAGGAGAAAATCCTACACACAGCAGGAGTAACATTTATGCACACAAATTATTATACAGATGGGTGATTGTGAGCATGACACGGCTGATATATTATATATCATATATATTTTGCAGGTGAAAAGGACAGAAGTCAGGCCTGTTTTTGGGATGATCCCACTTTCATGGGATTCTTTAATCATTTCTGATTCTCAGTACGGGTTGCAGTGGGTGGGCATAAAAACCCACTTAAGTTTAACTGCCCAGGGATGCTTTATTCAAAGTAACTTAATCTTGCCCATTAATAGACGCTGATATTTTTGCTGCAGTAACATGTAAAGTTCATTGGTTCCCTGTACCACAGACAGGCCCTCTACTCATGGGCAGAAGAACTTCTATGCTCCCTGTATCCCAAAGTATGTAAATAAAGCCCAGAGGAGCAATCAGATGTGGGCCCTGCTTACCCTGCTGCAGAGACTTTGGAAGATTTGCCTTCCAGATCGCCCGACACCACCAACATGAGGGAAAGCAGGCGGAGGGCGGAGCCTAAGTAGCTGCTCACCGGTGTACTCTGGGTAGCAGATGGTGAGGGGGCTGCTCTTCACCTTCTCTTCAAACAAGTCCTTCTTGTTGAGGAAGAGGATGATGGAGGTGTCTGTGAACCACTTGTTGTTGCAGATGCTGTCAAAAAGCTTCATGCTCTCGTGCATGCGGTTCTGCAGCGGGTCGGGGTGGGGGAGGAGCCAAATGCTTAATACTGACTGGCCGAAATGGACAGGTCACATGAGGTGACCAAGCCAATGGAAATGAGCTTATAGTTGTGCTCAAACATTAAACTAAACCATTCTCTCAGCATGAGCTCACAGCACCCGGCACAAATATGCTAAAAAAGCACTTTTCACAGTAAGTATATTTTCTCAATGCTGATAGCAATAAAATAAACAAACACGGGTAAAGAAAAAGTATGGGATGGAAAACCCAGAGACTCAGAAGAGGGCCTAACCTGCTGTAAAACATTTAGGTTCTGAGGACTATGAAGGCCGAGCATCTCTTATGCCGTCATGAGCACTAACTAGAGGGGAGGGGCCAGCCAGCTCACCATCTCCTCGTCCTCAGCCAGGACCAGGTCATAGTCACTCAGCGCCACGCAGAAGATGATGGCCGTCACGCCTTCGAAGCAGTGGATCCACTTCTTCCTCTCGGAGCGCTGACCACCCACGTCGAACATCCTGCAGGAAGAGGCAAGCCGGGTAGCGTGGGGGACAGGGGTTTGTCACTCAGGCGCGGTCTGCTGCTCTTTAGACCCGGTCGACAAGCATCTCACATCCGGACACCGTATCTGCTCCAGCTCTACCGGGCCTTTTTTTTGGCAAGTCAGCAAAGCTGTGGCTCCTCCCTTTTGGGACGCAAGCTCGGCTGAGCAGCAGCACCCAGTAATAGTTACAAATTTCTCAATTTGCTGTGATGCACATCCCATTACCCTTCATCCATGTGATTGGGAGAAGGACAGTTTGTGGAGGACCCAATTAAGCTTAATTAATTATTCAGATACCTAATTATTCAAGGACTGGGAAATAATAGGGAATCATTAAATCAAATAAATGAAAAGATAATTAAAAGTATTTTTCATTTTAGGAGCCTCGTTATATTCAAGAAAGGAAGAATGTGTGAAGCTGCAGCAAGAAAGAAACCGGTGCCCGGCCAAAAGCATCAGGGCAGGAGCTTAGCGTCACACCCGGAGCGCGGATGATCGGGGGGGAGTGTACGCAGATGTCGGCCTCGCGCGGACCGCGCGCCCCCCCCAGAGGCGGGGAATACAGGCTTCTGAGTACAAAGCCAACAGAGTATTGTGCCAAAAGTGAGCTGCGGATCTGCCTGCTGCAAGGAGCCGATCACACGCGTCACGAGGAGGCTTGTGAGGAGCCGATCACACGCGTCACGAGGAGGCTTGTGAGGAGCCGATCACACGCGTCACGAGGAGGCTTGTGAGGAGCCGATCACACGCGTCACGAGGAGGCTTGTGAGGAACCGATCACACGCGTCACGAGGAGGCTTGTGAGGAACCGATCACACGCGGCACTTTGGCCTAAAGGCTATGGCACTGAAATTAAGAGAGCTGTACCGAACCCCTCGTCGGCAGCAGACGTGCTGTCACTGAGCAAGCCCCAAAGCCAGCGCGGGGCACAGATAACCAAAGAGCAGTCCTTAAATAAACAAACCACAGGGGATTTTAGCATATAGATCAATCTGCAAAGGATTCCCACTGCAGACATTTATATAAGCATTTAAATCCAGTTGGCTGCAGCCTAAGAATGTCAGATCAGCCACAAAGAGAGAGGATCAATCAGCAGAATTCGTATGGAACCCAGTGAATGCGGCAGTCTGCATAAAGCCTTATCACTCCCGCGCACTGTGTCCCCAGGTAAGCCCGGCTAATTAGCCGAAAAGTTTCGCACCATAAACGGAGGGACTTCCGCACTGCCAGCTCCCATTCCCAGTCAGCATGCGACTCGGGGGGCCGCGTGTCTGAAGCCCTTTCAGGTTTTTATGGGCTATTTCAAAGCATCAGCAGTGACAGCACAGCCCAGCATCAGTATCCAGGGGAAGGAATTTCAATAGTGCGGCTACAGTGAGAAACTGCAACAGTCTGGGCAGTTTGTGGAAAATAAAAGATGCCAGTACTCTAAGAATCAAGCTGTGTTTCTTGCCTGATTCTTCTATATCCTATTTTACTTATTTTAAACATTAAAAAAGATTAACATTAAATATAATCCCTAAAATTGGTTGTGGCACACTCATACCATAAAACAGTGAGAGTGATGTGGTGGGGAGCAGAGCTCTGTGAGGGATGTGAGTAGTGGGTAGCAGAGCTCTGTGATGGCTTTGAGTGGTGGGGAGCAGAGCTCTGTGATGGCTTTGAGTGGTGGGGAGCAGAGCTCTGTGAGGGATGTGAGCGGTGGGGAGCAGAGCTCTGTGAGGGATGTGAGCGGTGGGGAGCAGAGCACTGTGAGGGATGTGAGCGGTGGGGAGCAGAGCTCTGTGAGGGATGTGAGTGGTGGGGAGCAGAGCTCTTTGAGGGACGTAAGTGGTGGGGAGTAGAACACTGTGAGGGACGTGAGCGGTAAGGAGCAGAGCTCTGTGAGGGATGTGAGTGGTGGGGAGCAGAGTTCTGTGAGGGATGTGAGTGGCGGGGAGCAGAGCTCTGTGATGGCTTTGAATGGTGGGGAGCAGAGCTCTGTGAGGGA
>JAODKM010000107.1:890908-909878 GCA_026780845.1 Petrocephalus sullivani | reverse complement strand
AGAGCTCTGTGAGGGATGTGAGTGGTGGGGAGCAGAGCTCTGTGAGGGATGTGAGTGGTGGGGAGTAGAGCTCTGTGGGGGATGTGAGTGGTGGGGAGTAGAGCTCTGTGAAGGACGTGAGTGGTGGGGAGCAGAGTTCTGTCAGGGATGTGAGTGGCGGGGAGCAGAGCTCTGTCAGGGATGTGAGTGAGCATCAATGTCTCAGGCAGGGCTTCTCGACGGGTTTAATGAAGGAGTGCGGCACTCACTTGAAGTAGAGCTCCTTGAAGGTGAAGTGAGTCTCTACAATCCCAGTGGTCTTCACACGAGTCCGCAGCACATCCTGCTGGGTTGGAATGTAGTTCGCCTGGGAGATTCTTTCCAGGTCATTGAGGTAGCTGAGCAGGAAGACAAAGACAAGCGAACTGTTTGCCTGCACAGCAGCTTTGCAGATGATGTGATCCACCTTCAGTGATGTGACAAAACAAAAAAACAAAATCTAGGCAACACTGGCAATTTTGCAGTTAAATATATCAAAGGACACCTGGACATCATCTTCACTAACATTTCTAATTCACTACTCCATTGCAACTCACTCACAACTAGTCAGCAGTCAAAGAGTTCCCCAGTCAAAGCTTAGCATCTTCCTCCCAGAAGGTCTGCTAATTTTTCCGTCATATTCATCATGGGATATGGTGATGCCAATGGCGAAAGGCGTGTTGGCATGTGGAGCTTTAATCTCTGAGAAAGGAGCCCTCACATGGGTCCCACGTGCCCACCTGGCTTAGGGACTCTGTGTACATTATGAGATACAGACACAGCTCACCCTCCTGGATTCTCGCATTTCTGCTCCAGACACACAGACCCAACTTAGTCAAGGCTGGTAAAGTATAAACTAGGATAAAGAGCACTGCAGAGTAGCAGGAGGGGCGGCGAGGAGCCCGGACTCACATCTGAGATCAGGGACCAGGAGCCCGGACTCCCATCTGAGATCAGGGACCAGGAGCCCGGACCCCCATCTGAGATCAGGGACCAGGAGCCCGGACCCCCATCTGAGATCAGGGACCAGGAGCCCGGACTCCCATCTGAGATCAGGGACCAGGAGCCCAGACTCCCATCTGAGATCAGGGACCAGGAGCCCGGACCCCCATCTGAGATCAGGGACCAGCAGCGCTCACTAACTGAAGAGATTATGATTCATTCAAAAGTAGGCTGAGCATTAATAACTCCCAAAAGTATAACTGATTAGTCTCCAGGTTACTAATAAAAATACCAGATTCATACTATGTACAAGATAACGTCCACCATGCGGCAGTTAATAATAACACAACTTTCTCATGAAACTATATATATAAAAAATAAACCAAATCATCAGTGGTTGTAGTCAGATGCTTAAATGAGTCTCTGTTACATCCTGATGGTCGGGACCGGAAGAACACACTAATGGTAACTTGTGTGTACAGAGACGGGCCACAGGCAGCAGACCGATGACACATCGGCGCTTCACCGTGACCTTAAATCCGGCAAATGAATCCCCCTGAGCAACTGCAGACGGCCCACAGGGATCACAGATGCCCCAGGTAAAATGTAACTGGAGAGCTGTTTTGCCATCGGTAAGCAAAAGTGCTGACAACAGCTCTGCGGTATGCCGACGGGGCTAGGCACCAAGGCACGGAGCGACCACTAGGCGCGAAGTGAGCGCTGCAGCCAAAACCGCATGCAATGGCGCCGGGCCGCCTGAAGGGGAAGTGGCGAGTCAGCAACAGCCCTTGGCTGAGAATAAGGAAGGAGGACCAAACCGGCAAGCGACTAGCTCAGTCACGCCCTGTGATTGCACGGAGAGTTACGCAACACCTGCACATGAACGAAAAGCGCTCACCCGCACCCTTGGAGCTTGGGTGCGCTGCATGCTGTTAGATGCCCCGAAGAAATTAATACACACAATAATCACAGGGGTGGAAATGTTACCAAACTGCATAATAACAAAGGTAGTTTTAACTAGTGATCAGGAAGCTCACCTGCCACAAAAGAATAATATCCAAGTGCTGATAAACGTCTCTCTTGCGCTGACCTAAATGAAGTTACTACGCTAATAAAACGATTAGCCTATTTCATGATTAAACAGCTCCACATCCTAGCACCTGTTTTTGACCTTGTCCTGCAATCCACAGATTTCAGCTACACATACATTCTCTGTCCCCCTAGCTAATATATAAAGCATTGTAAAGGCTTCTAAGCTAACTTCCAATGCCAAGCACAAGGAATCATTTTAGGGGGGGTTTCATGAGAAACAAGAGAAGCCCTGTACACAGCAGCCCTGAGGAGAGGGTGTCGGTGCCCAGGGCAGCTTCAGCACAACCTCCTTCAAGAGTCAAATACTCTTACACACACACACACACCCACAGACATGCACAAACATACACACATACATGCACGCACGCACACAGACATGCACATAGATACACACATACACACACACACACACACACACACACACTCACAGACATGCACAAACACACACACATACATGCATGCACACCCACAGACATGCACTTAAATACACACACATACACACAGATGTGCACATAGATACACACATACATGCATGCACAAACACACATACAGACACACACACAGACGTGCACATAGATACACACATACACACATGCAGGCACACACAGACATGCATACATACATGCACGTGCACACATACATATATACATACACACATGCACACACAGACATGTGCATACATACATACATGCATACATACATACATACATGTATGCACGTGCATACATACGTATACATACACACATGCCTACACAGACATGTACATACATGCATGTACGCACGCGCACGCACACACCATCACTGTCAGCAGCACGGAAAGAGGGGACTCCAACAGTACAGCAGACAGTGGGGGGGGGGGGGTTGGGATCTAAACAGCTGAGTAACTTCAGGCACCCAGCCTATAAGTGGCTACTGATCCAACAAGGCCCGCATGACTGTACAATTGCAGGCAAGATCACACACACAAGGACAGAGGATGGCCAGGCAGCATTCAGGCGAGATCACGCAGGATGCGTGATGTGAATGCGGACTGTGTCTCCTCCCATCAGGGATACCTGCATAACTTTAATACCTTAACTGAGGTTGTATGTGGAGGCGGAAAGTGGCGCATGGTGACTCGTCCCTAACCTCTGGCTGAAGTCACGCTGTGCTTCAGCTCCCTAGACCCAGGCAGGAACACGACCCCCCCATCCGGCGTCTGGCAGGGGGCCACAGCCCTCGGCAAGTGACTGTCCCTGGGAGGCTCTTACTAGGAGGCGGAGTCGTTGAGCTGGTACTCTCGTGAGCGCAGGAAGCAGCTCTGGACTCCCGGGTCGGTCCAGAGCCTCTTGATGACCCCGCAGAGCTCGGCTGTCATGAGACCCTCCTCTGCAGAGCCGGCCAGGACGAAGAGCTGACGGGCATCATCCTGGGCAGTGTGTGTGCGTGTGTGTGTGTGTGTGTGTGTGAGAGAGTGTAGGCGGAGGAAAAGAAGAAAAATACTCACAAATCAAATATGGGGGGGCACAAGTCTGGGGTATACACGCAGAAGCAGAGTCAGATAGACACAAACAGACAACAGGCACACAGACACATCACTGAAAAGAAAATACACGTAGAGTACCTTGCATCTAAACCTAGAAGCAGCCAGAACACACAGGCTGGGAAAAGAACGATACCAATTTAATCAGTAGGATTAAGGGAAAGAACCCACAGAAAGGAAAACCGTTTTCAACAAAATGTTCCTCAAGATGAGCCTGGAGCAGTTTCAGCGCAGCCGCAGAGCAAAGAGGAATGCAGAGCTAACCTACGCCTACAGCGAGCGCGGTTTCTCTCCCCCACTGTGAGACACCCCAAGGTCGGAAAGCTCTGGGCTGCACGGGTTCAATAACAACACTTGGCCCGTGGTATGTGAGAGATCAGCCCCTCTGCCCTGGCCGGAGTCCAGCAGAAACGTCAGGGGCATCGCGCTTGGATGTGGCTGATCTCAAGGTCTGCTCAAAAACCCTGGCACAGTGCTTCTTTAGAAACTAAAAAATGAATCCCTCTCGGTATGCAAGCCTAACATTTCTATCAGGCTGGAACCACGCATGTGCGGCATTAAGCCGCGGGGATGTCAGTAAAACTGGAGAGGCGGGCAGCCGGGCCCCATGGAAACCACTAGCGAAACAGAATACCCCAAGCACGAGACACCGATCTCACACTAAAACGTCCAGATCACCAAACGGCAGGAATCAGCTTAGAATACCTTAGAGTTGACATTACTCGGAAAGCACTATGCGTCTCAACAGTGCGCACATCCAGCTGGGCTGTCACAACTTGTTTATACCCTTTGTACGCAAGAAATGTGACAAATCCTGTAGCGCCTGCACCTTCGCATGGGGGGGGGGGGGTTATGGGACACGGCCCTGAGAGGCTCTGCGTTGGCATATTACTCAGCGGCTTGCTGTATAAGCACCAGAACTCTTTGGTGGTTCTTGCTTAAGAAATTCTCAGCATTTGAATTACAGTTTGCAGTGCCATTCTGGGGCTGATCACAAGGTTGCTGGCGCAGATCCTGGGAGAGGCAGAGCGATGCCACTGTGGAGCCCTTTAGGAAGGCCCCTGACCCCCGCATGCTGCCTGACCTGCTGTAACCCAAAGCTTGCGCTTGCCTGTATATGCATTTGTGTGTCTCACCTAGTGCAAGATGGGGTTGGTGGGAAGAGAAATTTACCCATGGGGGTCGGCAAAGTCTCCCTATTCTATTCTATAGAAGATCTCCTCCTCTTTTACCCCCAAAGCCATCAGAGATGAAAAGCAAGTTCACTGCATGATTTTAGCCCCGATTTTCTGTTCACTGACAATTTCTGGAGTTTGGCGACAAAATCCTCAGATCAGAGGCAAATTAGTTTGATCTGCGCCGACACATTGCAGCGCTAAATATCTAGACTTTGTTGGCAACTCCAAATCCTGCAGATGCGAAGAGAGTCTCGGCTGGCAATGTGCGGCAACGAACTACAGCCAATGAAAGCGCTGTAGGCTCACGGGGTGAGGTGGGCCCCACATTATAAAATAATATATAAACATTATATACTATATAATATTATTTAAGAAATTATATATAATTTCTTTATATGTTTATATATTTATGAATGAATGAAATCATAAATGAATATTTTCACATGTTTTTGTGACAAAACAGTTTGGAAACCAGACAGACTTGTTTGCGATTCCTCCTGGTGAAAGATCTTGTAGTGTGTGAGCCCGTGTTGCTGATCAGTTGAGTTACCACAATGACTTCAAGACTCCCGATTGCAAGACGAGTCATGAAGTGTGAACAGTACAGTGATCTGATTACTTTAAAAGTCATGCGGTGTGACGGCGGCTTGAGTGAATCTTTCAGAAAGCATAAAAACAGGCTTCCTTTGTTTCTGCACGCAGGGGGACTTCAGCAACGCAAAATACTAGTTTGCGAGAGTCCCAAGCTAGGGCCTTTGATGCAAAACTGTCCCTTCAGATTGGAAATGAAAGGAAACTTCAGGCAGATGGTTAGGGAAGCAGACTGTGCCCAAGGCTACTCACGGCTCGGGATGGGTCCCCGAAGTCCACCTTGAGGCGGCCCATGGCTCTGATGATGGCGATGATGGACTGGATGGTGTTGCTGTAGACCACCACCCTGTACTGTCTACACTCCTCCTCAGAGTAGCCGTCTTCATGGATGATCCTTTGCGGAGGGATAGTGGCTGAATGACACAGACCTCCTCGCTCCATTCCATCATTATTTAATGCATGTCAAACACTCTGGTCTGCAGGAGCCATCTAAGTTTATGCATATGCATTGAACTTCAAGTTCAATACGAGTTGCCTATAGTGCTAGGAAACAGTGGAGATTATTAACCTCATATTTTCATCTTGGTAAATGTCTATATCCAGGACCCCAGGCTGTGGAGCCCATTTACACAGCAAGGCTTAAGTGACAGACTAATGTAAAATTTGGTTCCCCTTCAGCCATATGAACTGAAAACATTCACCCAGTGATGAAAGCATTTCCTCTACCGTTACTTGAGGGTTTTTATTGTCATGACAAAATTCAAAAGCCCAGTCTAGGCAAAAATTCAGATTATCTGACATTTAAAGGCTATCGTAAATAGCACTGAGACATGGTATCAACACCAGTTCCCCATTACGGGATTCCCTACTGCAGTGGGTTCCGCTGGGTGGAGTATTGGACTGGAGTATTGTCTGCCAATCAGATAGAGACATTAAATATTCATTACGCCTCAATATCCTTTCGATTATTTGAAAGAATAGGCTGCTGAACTGAAGGTGATTTGAAAAAGAAGCCCCTGCCCCCCCCCACCATGAAGTTCTGCCATTAACCGGATGACACATGAAAATGGCCGGGGAAGCTCATTAACCCAAGTAATTGAAATTTCATAATTAAATTTTTTGTAGACGCTCAGACAGAAATTCCACTGGCTTAAAGGTTTTCTGGAGCCCGTAAGTTATTTATTTTCAGCCTCCTGGATGGATCACAGAGACCCAAAGTCCAAGAGAGTCGGGGGAAAGTCCAGCGCTCACCCAGAGGTCATGGGGAACGGCGTCTCCGAGGCACTTAGCAACATTACATTCTTCAACATTAAAACGTTTCTGAATGTTTCCCCGCCTAAAATGACATTTCCCAGGTCAGTTACAGCGAGGATCAAATCTAAACATGCAAAGTCATTTTTCCAGTCATACATCTAGGGCATATTCTGAAGTAGAAGAACGAGGCCTGCAAGTCAGGCCTGCATGCTGTTACCAGCCGACCAGCCACCATTAAAAAGGCGACCTTACTTCATCTGCTTCACTATCGTGCTTTTCCCCGACTCGCCAGCACCTGAAAAAGAGGAGAAACACAAACCCGTCAGCCTGAGATCCCTCATCCGTTACACAGGCATGAAAGGAAAACTTCAGCAGTTTCGGAGTTTTGCACACAGCACAGTATAGATCAATGGCACAGCCCCATAAATCTGCCCCAGTGGGGAGCTGATGACCTGGGCGGGGGGGGACCTGGGTGCAGAGAGCTCCTTCACGAGTTTGGGAATATGCTCACCAGCTGCTTCGGCACGTCAGTCCGTGGATAAATCCTGTGGGCTTCACCTGCCACCTGAAACTGCCTCCACCCCTGTACTAGCCATCTGTAAGCTTGTTATTTCTAAATATCCCCTCCATCCTTGTGCCAGGAGAACAGCTAGCATGAATCCAATATCCATGAGAAGAAAAAAAAAGTTGTCAGGTTTAAATTTTGCCTGTACCTTGAGTCTAGAAGATTCTAACAGACTAAGGCAGTGACACAGCGGGGGCCAGAGCCCCCAAGAAATGCCACGTGACACTGCCTCTGAGCGGCTGCCAGCTTATACATTGCAGCACTAAAAGGGGCCAAACAGGGACAGAAAGACGGAACTTCTGACACTGCAGCAATTTAACTCTTTCTAATTGGCTGTCGGTAATTAGCCATAACTCTGGAGTGCAGAAGAGCTTTTGTGGGGGCCTTGATTGGGGGGGGAGGGCTAGTCCCATCAAACAGATTACTGTCTTTGCCCACTGTGAACCACTGGAGGCTGCTAATGAGAGCCAGGGCCTGTCAAAGCAGTGAACCCTGCAGTGAACCTGACTTAGCTGCCCCCCCTCCAAACTATTCCCCTTGATGGCTGCTGCATTCCATCTCCACAGGCCTCCCAGCCTTGCCCAGCAGACAGCGGATCCCAGCGAGATCCTGCTCTCGCTTCCAGCTTGGCTGTGTCCCCCCCCCCGCCCATAAAACCCACCTGGATGGCAGCGGGGTAAAGCTGCCCTGCCTGACAGCAGAACGTCGCAACGGAAGCGGGGAATGCAGGGAATGCGGGCAATGCAGGCAATGCGCCCAGCACTCCATGCAGGGTACTGCTTCCGGGCGATGCAGCTGACTTCCGCAGCCCACCTCCACCACCCATCTCCGGCTTTAGGAAATAAAACCTGAACATTCGGGATCTTAATCACCGCATCACCGTCAGCCCTACGTGCCAAAGATGCGAGCGACCACGCAGCCAAAGCGAAGCTGCGGGAACTGCATAAGCTGCAGGGCACCGCTGAGGGTCACGGCCCAGCGGGGGCGATGGAGAGGCAGCGGGCTGCGGAGCAGGCGCACAGCTCATAGCGGGGGCCACCCAGCACTTTCCCAAGGGGGGGCACACATACATAATGTAAGGAGGACAATAATCTGCAACAAGCACCACTAAGGATAACCAAAGTGCCACATGACACCCCAAGCAAGGCATTTCTCAGTGTCCATAAAACCTGAGTATCAGTTCATGTCCCCTACAAAGAGCCCATTCAGTCTCACACCTGTCTGCCTCACTGTGGGGTTCACAGTAGGTTATGGGTTTGAAACTTCAAACACCCCCCCGCCCCAGATAGCAGCTGATGTTACATATAAGTCAGCCAGGCAGCTGAGGCGGGCAGTGCTGAAGGGGGGTGAAGCTGAATGGGGGGGGGGGGGTCAGTCTGGCAGACACTCAGGCACACGCTGGCAGCATCATTCCCGACAAAATGTCAGCTTCCCAGCAGTAAGGCCGAGCCCAGAATGCACCACCACATCTCTGCCACTTTAGCCAATCTGGGAGCGGGATGGTTTGTGCATGGGGGGGGGGGCAGCCAGGTGAGAGAGGCGTCGTGCAGAAGCTCAGAAGCCTCAGAAGCTCTTATGTCCCGCGGACAGCGTGCATCTGACACTCAAAGCTGCACTTCCATCCAAAAGGGCACATTCAGGGCGGGGGCACATTCAGGGCGGGGGCACATTGCTGCCTGCCGCCAGGGGCCCGCTTCTGCAATGCCTGCTTCCCGCGCTCCTGTCTCGCTAAACGCTAATCAAATGGCTCTGGCCTTCAAACACGCATTTTTGAGCTGCGAGAGACACTCTGAGTTTGAGGATCCTTCACAGCTCAGTGCCTTTTTCCTCACCAAGACCAGAAAAGCTGGAAGACTTGCAAAATAACGCAAGAGGAGAGAAAAATGGGCACAGATTAGCACGCAGCAAAAAGCCAGGAGCCAAAGGTCTGTCTGAGCAGCCTCTCTGGGGACCCACTCCTGCACAGAGAGCTCCACGTGCTCATTTATGAAGCAGGCCCAAGAGACCAGCTGCTTACGGAAAAGGAGACCATCACAGAGGTGGAGATTAATGAAAAATCTTACATTTTTAGTCCAAACCAGGATTAACATTAATTCTATCCCCTAACAGCCACACGAGGAACTGCATGTACAGCCTATAAGCTACTGCCACAAGCTGATAAAGCAGAACTGTTCTCTTTTTTTGGAATCACTCCATGCACTGCTGTAAATAAAAGCCCACATAAGCCACATTTAGGCTCGCAGGGGCTTCGCAGGAGCTTCGCAGGCGACGGGTTCACCACAGAGGAATGTGTATGACGAGAGAGCCAGGCCGCGTAGCCGCACTGCCCAACGTCACACTCCCGCTAAAGCGCCAACTGGCAAGGCCACCCCAAACAAAGAGCTTACCTGCGACAACCTTTCGCCGGTTACACTAAATGCGGACCCCTTCAGGAAGAGTGGCCCCGATTTAGACACAGCAGGTTTTTTCTGGGTACCAGCAGATGTCATAGAACACCAGGCCAGTGCAGCAGGCTTTACCGTCACCGGCCAGACGCTTCCATCCTCACGGCAGGATAACGGCAGCCCTGCCATCCTCCGTGCAGGTCTGTGTGTAACAAACCTTATTGCTATACATGCATTCTCAGGAATGTACTCATAAGGTTAAGCAAAACACTAGTGCATTTACTCAACGGAGTTCGGCTTAAAATGACTGTAGATAAAGCATGTTTTGAGATGCTGCTGTTACCTTGAAACAGGAAATATCATCTAAAGAGCAGGCAGGTATATATATAAAAAAAGGTAAGATTATACTGAAGGCAGCAGTGCTGCTAAGCGCCATCGGGGTTTGTTTAGGGCGCCCCCCGATGGCTGCTCTCCAACAGCATTCATGCCACGAGACCCGCGGCGCCCTTCTCTGCCACAATCAGTGATTTATGCCACCAAGAGGCCAGCAAGCAGTATGTGGGCTTGTCTAGTTAAAAAATTGGGGTCTCGTTTACTAAATTGTGCACTGGCAATTCGATATTCAACACTCGTGCGGAAGAACAGCCGTATGACGTGAAAGATGATAAATCTCATGTGCCCCAAATGTGACTGTGCGTACACAACAAGGCTAATTTAAATAAAGAATCGTCCTCAAGTTCCCATATATGGGCATATAACTCGAATGTGCATAACACAACGAACCACACGACAGAGGTCATGGATGATGGTTTGTGGTCTTTTGCTGCCAAGTCATTCACAAAGGAACAAACCCCTTAGAGACCAAAGAGCAGCTGGCCATCTCTATTCATAACTACCATGTCAGCTCTGTCAATATTACTCCGTTCTTCTCGAGGAATGTGTCTCAACCTAAGAATGTGGCTACGATAGTCATATTTCAAACTGCTGAGG
The DNA here is from genome assembly GCA_026780845.1 of Petrocephalus sullivani. NCBI lineage: Eukaryota > Metazoa > Chordata > Actinopteri > Osteoglossiformes > Mormyridae > Petrocephalus > Petrocephalus sullivani. The sequence goes on along the minus strand of JAODKM010000107.1, from coordinate 899,342 downwards.
AAGATATTTATACATTTTTGAATGTGGGCAGCATGACTGTGGCCGCACTGAATAACCTGCCTTACGGGTCTTTGTGTGAGGAGCTAACAGCTGCTCGTTTGGTTACATTTTCTCCAAGGCTGCAATCAGAACTGAAACCCGAATGATGCAAGACGTGGCTCAGCAACGGCTCAAGTCGTTTTCCATTACACACACTGGGCTTCACATGACAAGCAAACTCTCTAACCAACACTATGGTGGCGCAATCCTGAAGTTTCTACATCAGGGGTGGGGGGGAGGAATCACTGACTCATCTTCAGAGACACTTGCCAGTGTCAGAAGTGGGTCTGGTTTGCTCTAATTTCAGCCAAATTTCAGTTCCTCCTCACTGCCCAGCAACTCGAAATGGACCAAGCTGTTTGTTTACAGTGGTAACTCTGCCTCCTTGCACAGACTCACGCAGTTCACATCCTTACTATGCTTATGCCTGTTCATCCAGCTGGCTACCAAAAGCTGCAGACCATCTGGCTCTGGAGAATTTAGAGAGTCCATCCCCCGAAACACCATTCTGGCCACAAGCTGCCGGACTTCCCCCACCCAAGACAAAACATCCGACCACTGCACTGTGAAGTACTTCAGCATTACAAAAGTTTCAGAACAAGGCACAAACAACAGATCAGTGTAAGAAGCACGATTCCTCGGGCAAAGAAATCCTTTAGTGAAATTAATTTTCGTTTTAGACAGACGGACGGACAGACAGAGACAGACAGACTGATATCTTGATTGCCATTTGCACAGGTACAGGACAGTACAAGTGCATTGGAGTCAGTTTTATACAGAGAGAGAGAAAGACGGGGGAAAGTAAGAGTGCAAACATCCTAAGTGCAGAAAAACTTTATATTGTAAAATAGATACATACTGTGTATGGTTGCAACATACAAAATAGATTGAAGAGTTAGTTCTGGAATACTGGAATAGAGAGGAGCTGGAGAGGTCTCCACAATGAAAGCTGGGGTCTCTCAGATACTCAGGGTTACTACGCGTTCAGCCTAATGCTGCCTTACTTGTCTTCCAATTCCTGCAGTAGCCTACAGAAAACAGGAAGAGCTTTTACACATTTCTGGTATCTCTTGGCCCAGACATTTCACCCTTTGTGCATTTTATCAGGCAAGTATTGCTCATTGTTCTGTGACTATCTGGCCTGGAAAAAAAGCTAAATAAATAAATCAGCTGCATGCAGTTTTATGGTCCACGTGCCTGTTGCTCTACTCCACACGCTACACAGTCGTTAACAGGAAGCCTACAGGAAGCCCAGCGGCATGCAGAGAAATTAAACACTGTGTAGCAAAATGATAAAATGGGGAAACTAAAGGCGAAAATATTACTGCGTCCTACTCTGTAGGATCCTAGTCACCTGCGATTTCACTGCAGAGAAAAGCTGACCACAGCAGGTGGGCAGCAGCTCTAAGCAGGGAGGCTGTTACCCAACAAGTGCCTTTAGGGAGCCTCTCAAGCGTCCCTCGGGGGGGGGTGAGGGTCTCAGCCATTTCTAAAGATCATCCAGCCCCACATTTAAGGCATTTTCCACTGCTGTAACACATTTACATAAATCACCATTTGATTACCAAAGTGCACGCAAACTAGCTGTGTCTATATGCCCAGCAAAAATCCCTGCCTTCTTTCATATTTCACTTATTTTTATTCCAATAATCCTTCAGGACAAATATTTAAAATGTGTGCCTGCCTCTACAGAGTGACCAAAGCCACACGACTGAGCAGACAGCCATCCGGTGCACATCTGCTCGTGCGCTCGGCTGTGGAGAGCTGGGCCCTCGTCTCCGGTGGGGGATGCCCATGTGCCAGGGACCCCGTGCTGAGCGCTCCTCACAAGCCTGGCATGAGTGATGGTCCCGGGAAAGCTCCACCACTTCACTGCAGAAACTCTTCAGAAATGTTTCATAAAACATTTAAAAAAAAAAAGCCCACAACCCAGGCCCGAGTTATCGCTGACATCTGCACATCTGAAAACTCTGGTGTGGGAATTTCCCATTCTGGAAAAATACCGGTTAGTCCAATTGGCAGCAGAAATGATTAAATACTGGAGCGGGCTGCGGACTGGCATTGAGAAGCACAAGTGTGTCTAACAAAGAAGAAAAAGAATCAAGAATGAACATTTGTGTTGATTGTCAGACCGCAGGACATCTGATTTGATGGGGCGTTGAACCAAATAAGGAGAGTAACATGTTACCCCGCTGGCGAGCCCAAACACAGACCTGCAACAAGCAGCAGACACTAAGTGCCACATTAAGAGCCCAGGGCCTCAGAGCCGTGAGCTGGGAGGCAGCCTCCGAGGGTTCGGCTGTCAGCAGCGACCTGGCTGTTCTGCCCTTCAGAACCACACTTTAACCTGAGCTGCTGCAGTGAAACAGCCAGCACTGTGAATAGTTCAACTGATCGACTAAGCCCGCTGCACTTTCCTAAATTTGGAAGTGGGGGATTCTTCCATATTGTCCATATGATTCCAGTTGCAATAGCACATGCAAGCAGAATTCACACAATATAAATGTGACACCCCCCAAAACAATGCACAATTTAGCATTTTGAGGGTCAAAAACACAAACAGAATGAATCACGGGGCTTCAGATCTCCATACTGCTAGCTAAGCATTCTCAGGGACTGTAGCAGATGACTGCTATTCTCAACGGATGGCATGAATAAGGGCAGAGATTAGGGAGAAGCCAAGACGTCTGGCGAGGGGAAAGGCAGTGGTGCAAAGGCGAGGCCCGGCAGGTCCCGCTGACTGCATGGGCTGGACGGCAGGGGGGCAGGCAGGCACAGCACAGCCGAGCATCCCACAAACAGAAGCAATGATCAGCTAGAACATGATGTTTGAAGGGGGGGGGGCAGGAATCACCCTGGGCAGAGGAAGGGGATTAAGGGCTTGGGTGGGGGGCCGAATAAAAGCAGCCATGCATGCATCCAGGGAGGATAACAGCAGCAAGAATAAGGAGCCAATACCCCCCCGCATCAGCAGGGGAAAAAAGGAACACGAGGCACGAGTACCACCAAGTCTGTCACGCAACCCTTTCCATTTAAACTAGTTTGTCATGCCCCCCCACCGCTACAACTCTACAACCATTTTAATATTTACTGCCACCCAGCCTGGTCTTGGACCGCACTGCAGTTAATCACTGTGGTATCCAGAGGGCATGTTTTCAGCCTGCCTCCTGCAGGAGGACAGACCCTCGGCGGACAGAAGCCAGGCAGCAAAGCTGGTGGATCCCTACATTGCTGCAGTCCTCCAGTAAACCCCCTTGTTCGATAAGCCAGACGTTTTTCTTATTATTCAAACAGCAACCAAAAGCACATTTTTCACATTAGTCTTGGGGAAATTCGTGAGAATAAACAGCTACTGTCTGCATCCTTTTTCAGCCAGTCCCTCTGACTGGATATCTTCAGCTTAGAGCAGAGGACAAAGTCCAGCCCAGACCAAACAGCAAAAAGATGTATTAGGGTAAATCGTTTAGGGATCTTACTCTCAGAAAAGTATTAATTATAAAACAACAAACATCTAAACACTATTCAGAAAATCAGCCATATTGATATTATTAATTTCCTTTCTAGACACTTTTACTGAAAGGAAATGTAACAGCAGGCAGGACCTGAGCATCCAGCAGAGAAATGAGACCCCAGGTCAGCAGTGCGCATTCACCTTAACGCCACACTCCCCTTAACGCAGCATTCACCTTAATGCCGCACTCCCCTTAACGCAGCATTCACCTTAATGCCGCACTCCCCTTAATGTAGCATTCACCTTAATGCCACACTCCCCTTAACGCAGCATTCACCTTAATGCCGCACTCCCCTTAACGCAGCATTCACCTTAATGCCACACTCCCCTTAACGTGGCATTCACCTTAACGCCACACTCCCCTTAACGTGGCATTCACCTTAACGCCGCACTCCCCTTAATGTAGCATTCACCTTAACGCCGCACTCCCCTTAATGTAGCATTCACCTTAATGCCACACTCCCCTTAACGTGGCATTCACCTTAACGCCACACTCCCCTTAATGTAGCATTCACCTTAACGCCACACTCCCCTTAACGTGGCATTCACCTTACCGCCACACTCCCCTTAACGCAGCATTCACCTTAACGCCACACTCCCCTTAACGTGGCATTCACCTTATCGCCACACTCCCCTTAACGCAGCATTCACCTTAACGCCGCACTCCCCTTAATGTAGCATTCACCTTAACGCCACACTCCCCTTAACGGAGCATTCACCTTAACGCCGCACTCCCCTTAATGTAGCATTCACTTTAACGCCACACTCCCCTTAACGCAGCATTCACCTTAATGCCACACTCCCCTTAACGCAGCATTCACCTTAACGCCGCACTCCCCTTAATGTAGCATTCACTTTAACGCCACACTCCCCTTAACGTGGCATTCACCTTAACGCAGCACTCCCCTTAAGGCAGCAGTCACCTTAACGCCACACTCCCGTTAACAGAGCATTCACCTTAACACCACACTCCCCTTAACACAGCATTCACTTTAACGCCACACTCCCCTTAACGCAGCATTCACCTTAATGCCACACTCCCCTTAACGTGGCATTCACCTTAATGCCACACTCCCCTTAACGTGGCATTCACCTTAACGCCGCACTCCACTTAATGTAGCATTCACTTTAACGCCACACTCCCCTTAACGTGGCATTCACCTTATCGCCACACTCCCCTTAACGCAGCATTCACCTTAACGCCGCACTCCCCTTAATGTAGCATTCACCTTAACGCCACACTCCCCTTAACGGAGCATTCACCTTAACGCCGCACTCCCCTTAATGTAGCATTCACTTTAACGCCACACTCCCCTTAACGCAGCATTCACCTTAATGCCACACTCCCCTTAACGCAGCATTCACCTTAACGCCGCACTCCCCTTAATGTAGCATTCACTTTAACGCCACACTCCCCTTAACGTGGCATTCACCTTAACGCAGCACTCCCCTTAAGGCAGCAGTCACCTTAACGCCACACTCCCGTTAACAGAGCATTCACCTTAACACCACACTCCCCTTAACACAGCATTCACTTTAAGGCAGCAATCACATTAATGCTGCGCTCCCCTTAACGCAGTTTTCATCTTCACGCTGCACTCCCCTTAACGCAGCACTCCCCTTAACGCAGCACTCCCCTCAACAGAACAAATCTGCCGATCAGGGGCAGAGAAATATGCAGGAATTCACTGAAGCGTTTGGGTCGATCCATGCGAAAGCCAGCAGGGCAAGGGGAGGACTGAATCCACCAGTAACTAGCATCTGTTTTCAGCTTTCAACACAAATGTTAAAGTTTGCTATTCAGAGCAACTGAATCACTTTCCTTAATAATTTTCTGTTTCAATAATCATATACTGCATCAGGATTTCAAGAGAGCAACCAGCACCTGACTTTATCCATCTCACAGGACGGGTACAGTGTACACACACTGAGCTCCCTCCTTATTAGGTACACCTGCTAGCTAAGGCAAACAGCCCCATCCTCCAACAGCGAACCACACGGCCCAAGCTGAATACATACAGCACTCAGACAAGGTCAAGAGGTCCACTTACTGTTCAGCTAAACATTACAGCAGATAAGACTCCTGATCTAAGCAATTTTGAGTGTGGCGTGACTGTTTGTGTCATATGTGGTGGTTCCAGCATCTCAGAGACAGCCGCCCTCCTGGGATTTTCCACACACTGCAGTGTCTACAGTTTTTTGTCGTATTGTACGACAAAAAAAAGACCCAGTCAATGGCATTTCTGTGGCCAAAAACACACTGTTAATGAGGGAGGTCGGAGGGTTAGCTTCATTAAAGCTAAGAGGGAGGCCAGAAGTGAAAGAAATGACTCAGTAAAACAGCTCTGAACATAACTCTTCAACCTGGGGCTGTGTGATATTACACTCATGGCTGTATGAAGCACGCTCAAAAATCAGCAGGTCTCGAAATAATGGGCGAAACATCTGTCCAGACGCATGCTTACTTACAGCCATAATTTGGTAAGCAGCTTAATAGCTGGGATGCTGCTAGAGCTTTTGGATCCCCTGAAAGCCCATCAAACGGGGCCCCCAAGCCAGACCAATCCAATTATGTTACAAATTTTTTGGGCCCCTTGTCAGTCAGGGGCCTTTGGAGTCACCCCAACTGCCCCCCACCCTCCTTTACTGCACCCCTGATTAGTAGTGCACCTAAAATGAGAGAAAGTTATGAAAAAGTTAGGAATTTGCCGTGTCCTTATATTTATTAAATTGAGTTAGTGGAGCATGCCACATGTGACTGTAGCGGTAAATCATGGAACCAGGAGGTGCAGAAAGGGACAGCTCAGCAGCCACATCACCTTCTAACACCAGATTGTGGAGAAGGAAGGGTTACCTTTTGCAGGTCAAATTCAGACACGTTTATTAAGCAAAAAGATAAATTTCTACAGATTACTAACTTTGGGCATCATACTACGCATCTAATTAATATTTTAGGTGCACTACTAATCTGCCTACAAAGCGTGGGTGTGAGCAGATGTCTGTATAGTACAGAAATGCCAGCGTCCCGACGAATGTTTCCCCTGATATCTAAAGCCCTGTGGTTAATGTGCATCCATCGTATAATCGCAGTGTGAAATCATGCAGCCTATTTTAACCCCTGAAGAGGCAAAAGTGGCCCTATCCAGTACTAGCTATGCGTACCCTATAAAGTGCATCCTAACCCATGTCATGCATTTCAGGTGAAAACATTCCAAGGTTGATTTTATACTGCTGATTGGGCCAGGAATGACACTTCCCTTTTGATAAAGTATGCACAGAATATAGGCCTAGAGCCCTAGACACTGCTGCTTCATGTCGAAAGCATGTCCACTGGGCCCGACACCGATTTATGATCTTCTGCGACAACGCAACGGATAAACACTTTAGCAAGTGGACATCTATGGCTGCTGTCTTCTGCACAGTGCGCCTGAGCCTTGCTCTGCTAGCCGTGTATTCTTAGGCTTTATGTGCTGCTCACCATAGCCATTGTTGGCAGATCAAACACCAACAGGCAGCAAAATCTGTCATACAGTTTAGATGGAAAAACTCTCAGTTATCCCCCCTATGACTATGTCACTCAGAAATATGCATGCAGTCTGGGCCAGCCTGGTGATTCATCGATTTCATGTGCTGAGAGGGTGCTTCAAAGGGGTGGAGGGGGGGCCAAGACAGACTGATGGCCCCGTATGCAAATGCCAGCCTGGATGGGGGGGGGGTCTGCCACTCCTGCACTTAGAGAAAAGCGCGTTCGTAAGCAGAAGACCTGCTTTACAGTACGTAATGTCAGCCAGGCAGCAACATTAACACAAATCTGCTTCATCTAATTCAAGCAATTAGATGACAAACTGCACACTGCTTTTCATCACGGCTGTTAATTAGCCAAATACAACATGTATTTATTTAAAAAAAGGAAAAAGCACAGGAGGCCAACATGTGCAGCAGCCAGCTAGACAGCACCGGTCTCTAAGTGTGACACAGAGTGACAAATTCTGGCCCGGGCAGGGTGTCACAGCTGAGGTTTAGGGTTTGGCTCCACATGGGTATCGATCGAGTCCATAACACCAACAAATGGCACACACATCCCATGAACTGTAACAGGACACATTCTTCCAGAACACAGAGTTACTCCGGACAGACGCAGTGTCCTACTTCACTGATGGCAGGAACATGGATGCCAGTGATCATGACACATGAAAGTATTCTGTCCTGTCATTTGGATCACTGGAATTGGTAGTTGACCTCAACCCAATAAAACATCTTTGGAATGAACTGGAACACAGAATTAGGACAAGTCCAAGACGGCCAAAGGCGAGGCAACGAGGTAAGATTTTGCTGGTATGAACACAAGGGTTATGCAAAATCTTGCCAGTCGAATTTTATTTTGTTTGTAACAATTTGTTTTTGTGTTGTAGGTATAAGATCGTACCAGATGGATATTTCCCAATTTAAATTCTGCTAGACAGTTAAGTTTAAGGAAGCTACCATGTTCTACCATATCTGGGAAGCGCACTTAGGAACAGGCGAGTGGAAGCGCTTGGTAAGAAAATGGACACGTCACTTACACAATGGTAGGAGAAGCTGATTTCTTGAAAGAATGTAATAAAATTACGTTTCTTCTGGTCAACACAAATCCTCTCTCAATGAATAACGTACAAAAAATGTGGATTAAATGGCTGGATCAGAATGCAACCAGACAGGGAGCAACTAAATTAAGTGAAAGGTCATTCCAACTCTGCCACTGAAGACCCAAGGCAGAACACTCAAATGTTAGGCTCCACCATCCCAGAGCCCCCCCAGACCCAGCACCGCCCCCCCCCCCCCGCCCCCCCCCCCGCCGCCCCCCCGCGCGACCCGCCCCACCCCGCGCCCCCGCCCTCGCCCCGC
>JAODKM010000107.1:869657-882564 GCA_026780845.1 Petrocephalus sullivani | reverse complement strand
TGATTTAGTGTGTAAACAAATACAGAGATTAAAATACAATCTGTGTATGTGAGAATGCGTGTGTGTGTGTGTGTGTGGTGGGATCCCCATTGTCATTGTCACCATGTGTGTCTTAGGGCATTGCACATACATCTGGTTTCACAACAAGGCCACGGAGCCATGAAAAAAGGCTAGTGTTCCCTGACCCCAAATGGAAAGATTATATCAGCTTTCTCTGAAAGGCGCAGGATGGTGTTACCTACATGTTGTTATTTATTCTGCTGGTATCAGGCCTCTGTTGAAGCACAGTTATAGTCACCCAGAGGCTCTATGGATTCTCACTGACATACACATGCAAGCAAGGAACAAACGAACGCACAAAAGAACACAAAATTTTGTGGAAGTGCATAATTTCTGTTTGTGTTTTAATAGAGCAAAGAAATGAAAGATACATTGCAGGGTATGGAAAGGTGTCATCACTTTAGACCCAGTGAAAGAAAATACAATGATGATTGACAACCAGCAATCCTTAGCAATAAATAAATAAATATAGAGGATGAATAAATAATTTACTTTTTATTTTTAAAGAACTATTGTTACTCAAACAAGCCGTTTCATACTGACTCTTTTGGCCACAGATGGCTGCCAGCTGGGGGGAAACTTAATCCCTAAACTTCTGTGGGAGGACTCGCAAACGAGCTCATGGGTATCTCTGCCAGTGCTTCATGCACGGGTTCAGCATGTGACAGTGAATAGTGACAGTGAATAGTGACAGTGAAAGCGCAAGTGTAACACACATTGGTGAATCTCTTGGTTTTTCAGTTGTATTTATTAATTTGTCACAAATGTATCATTTATCTGGTACCCTGGTGAACCCATTTATTTTTTTAATGCAGTCATGCTAACAAAACTGAATGTCCCTTCATTTGCTACAAATTTTGTTAAATCATCCAATTCCTTCAGCTTCCTTGGGTATTAAAAATAGTATTGTTTATTTACATTAAACTGGATACATAGACACTATCAAATTGGCCTCCTCTCATTTGTATAGTTCTTATGTTCTTAAATTAAACCTATGGAATGGATGGTTAATGGTGCAAAACCCAGGCATAACTCAAAAAGTAACATGATGTGAAAGAGCAGCAACACTTCGATGAAACACATGTAAAAATGGCAAAATCCCAGGAATCCCATAACCTGAAATATTCACATGCTAGTAAACTGACATGTAAAGAGACCTGCATGCAAGGCAGGAAAGCAATCCAGTGAAGTGCAGTGAGTGTGGAATTACCTCAGTAACATACCAGACTGTGTTAATCAGAGATACTGAAAGTCACAGAGCTCAACAGATTCAAACTAATGTATGAATCTTCTAGCCAAAACACATGGGAACAAGCCGATGTGTGAAACCAAGGCAATGTATTTCAGCATCAAATCTGTGCATATAACAGAATAGCCATAAATACACCAGCAAGCCAATAGATTCACCAATATGTTCATAGGTATATTAATTAAGCAACATTTTAACCTTCCAGACATGAGTAAATTGATATGTAAGGTAAAGTACCAGTTAACAGGCTCTCCTGTATGTGCCATAAAAAGAAATCAATAAGCATATGCTGAATGAATGGATGGATCATTCAAGTACCAATAAAGCTGCAGGTTTGCTAATCACCTATGAATAATTAAAATGTTGATGTTTTTCCTTTCCTTTGAATGGCATCCCATAGTTGGGCCTTCCTGGTCTACAATAACAAATGGGAACTGACCATCAGGTGTTGTTGTTGTGAAGCCTTCTGCTTCAGCGTAGCTGTGTGTGACTTCAGTGTGATTTCAGTGTGACTTCAGTGTGATTTCAGTGTGACCAGTGTGATGCAGACTGAGGGTCTGTTAAAGCACAAACTTCTCAGGTTGTGCTTCTTGGGGACTGACAGGGCACCACTTCCCTGGGCATATGTGCACATCAGTCTGTCCTTTACTAAAGCATAGAGGGTCACAAGCTTACTGGACTTTTGCTAAAACACATGAAAAGGCCTACTTTGCAGGCCATACCAACTGCACAGGTTTTCTTGCAAATTCTTTGTTTTGATGTTAGCAGTTTCAGAAAATTAATTATACATTTTCTTCTGCATTGAGAAGATGCCATTCCTGACTGCCTCTAGGGCCAGTGTACATACACAGTGAGGACCAGTGCTGGGACCGGCTCTGAAGCCAGTTGATGACAGTGTGCGTGGGGAACACTTGGACTTAACCAAAATTTATAAATGAAACTGACACAGGACTTGTCAAAATACAAAGCAGCTATTCATTTGAGATTCTCTCACTTGTCACATCACCCCTTTGACACCTAGGATTTATTTCTATGCTTTAAAAAAGTCAAAGTTGGTTGAAACAACAGGAAAACAGAGAAAATGGGTTTGTCTTGTTTCTTTGAAATGGAAATAAGATCACTGCAACACAAGGATCAGACCCCTTAAAATCATGTTTCTCTAGTTTTTTTGTGAAAATAATTTTTTGAAATGTCACCATTTTCTTCAGCTGTATCTTAAAAATAGATTTCTGCAGAGTCTTTTCAGGTTACAAGACCTTAACACATGAAACCATCTCTCAACCTTCATTCTCTCTCAACCATTTCTCAACCTTCATTCATACATCATATATCTAAAATTTCACATATTTCTTGTGTGACTCACTAGTGTTTTTCATTTACAACAAACACAGTTCACTGTTATTAAAAACAAGATATCCATGATTTTGCTCATGAAATAAAACCGCAATTTCCATCATCGCATTTCCTGCGGGACGGTACAGCTGCTCACTGATTAGTACTGTGGCCTCACATCTACAAGGCCATGTGTGTGTCTGTGTGTGTGAAGTTTAACATGTTCTCCCCAGATCATGTAGGTCTTCTTTATAAATTACCCATACTGTGTGATCTATTGCAGAGGTGGAACGTTCAGGTCTAGAGAGCACAAATCCAGACCAACCAGCTGAGCATAAAGAGTCACAGTCACAGAGTACTGAACTGTTTGGTTGAAACAAAACCTTGGCCTGGATTTGTATCTTCTAGCTCTTTCTAGGATTTATTGTGTGCTTGTATTTGCCCAGTGACGGACTGGCCCACCCCCGTCGAGTGCCCTATGCTGCCAGGGATACGATGCAGCTCCCCCCTGCCACCCTGGTAGAAGATGGATTGAAATTTGATCAGTAAATCTTTCCAATGGTCTGGCACAGAAAACTCGCAGCTAGAAATGCAGGTGGTGTCTCCATTTCGTGCCTGGCCTCCTGAGCCCTAATTCTGTGTCCTCACACCTCGTACACGACTCCAGCCATTTCCTAATCTCGACTGATGCATGACAGAGGAGCAACGGGGCTCACGTGAGTGCCAGTGTGAGAGCGGGGGGGGGGGGAAAGACAGTGATAAGGACTGAGGAGGGGAAGACGGATTCAACAATGCGACTGCAGCACGGACAAGAAAAGCCAGCGCGGGGAAGCCGCCTGGGCATTGTGTGGCAGTTTGCCAATTCATGAATATGTTTATTCCTTTATTTTCTCGTGGGTTAGACATGGGGACGAAGGCCTCAGGAGGCAGCTGCTAGAGTAACCTTCATGATCGGCTTTGTGGCCACAACAAGTCACTGCTGCTTATGGCAAAACAATGAGGCGGGGTTACGGCCTGGGGTTTACCCATAAACAGAGGGGCCGCCTGCTAGGTCCTCGCCGCAGCCTGTCCCTCTCCTGCCTGAGTCAGCAGGGCCACCGCAGGGCCCAGGGGCTGCAGCTGTGTGGGTGGCCAGTCACAAGGCCAGAGGAATGACCCCCCGGCCAGAAAGGGGCCCTAACCCTAACCCTAACCCTGTATTACACCAGCCTGTGTCTGGGGCAGCTTTTCTCAGTTTGAGGCAGGAGTTTCCGAAACTTTGAATTGTTTTTACAAAATGTTTTTGTGTGTCAATGACGCACTTAGCCCAGGATTAGCGGCTTGTCTGACTATCCTCCTACATTAACTATATGTGCACTGCCTAAGTTGGATGGTGAACACTGTTCTAAATTTCACATGAATTTTGCTGCCATTTTAATCTATTTCAATCTGGACAGGAGATCGATGTTTAAATGGCAGTCTCTCAGGGTAGTGTCACAGCCCCTTACTATCGGTGTCCTGCAGGGATTGATTCCCTATTGGGGCCCATTTATTTTCAATTTTCGCTACATTACTGGGTTCCAGCATCCTATCCCATGACTTCTCATATTGCCAGTTGGGGCTCAGATCAAGTTCAAGACCTTGGCACTGCCATACAAGGGAACAGCACCACCATGTCTGCAAGATTTCATCTAACCATGCCCTCTTCAAGGTCACTACATTTCTCTATCTCAGCACGTTTGATGGTTTCATGGCTGAAACCAAAATCCCATCCTCCTCAGCCCCTGTGAACAGGCTACAGAAAACCTCAGGTCTGCAGAATCCCTCCTGCTCTTCAAGAAAAAATCTCGACAAAGCTTCCAGTCCTGAGCACCCGGCTGCATTCCTATTGCACTCACAAGTTTGCAACTTTTCCCATGTGGATGTACAGGTATATATCTTTTTATCTTGCCTTCTCCTGCATGAGGTTTTTTGTAGAATCATTCAGTTTAAGCTCTGAGGGCAGTGCATTGTATCCTACGCTGGTGCACATTTTAATTTGAATGCTGCGTTTTTGCACTCTTTTATACACATTAGTATTAAAATGATATGTTCTTTGCCTGCAGATTGCATTTGCTGTCTGTTACTAGAGAGGATCCACTTTGTGCTCGTGTGTGTGTGTGTGTACCGCAAAGAAGCCGCTAGGCTATGAGGCCAGCGGCCTTCCACTGGAAGCTCGGTCGGCGTGCATGCTGCTGAACTGTCTGCCACCGGTTTGGCCCCCACCTGCTCCCGAATGCACCCCCCCCCCCCCCCCCCCCCCCCCCCCCCCCCCCCCCCCCCCCCCCCCCCCCCCCCCCCCCCGGGCCACCTCCCCTCACTGTTGTGGAAGAACGTTGTTGTAACTTTCGCAAAAATAAGTGACTGTAAGTTGCTCAGATAAATGTTACTCATTCAAAAATATCGAACTAATGGAAGAGAAAACGCGGTGTATTGTGATATGTCCCGATTCTGTACCATTCAATATACTTTGTTAGAGTTGTTGGTCGTGGTACACGCAGTGTCAGAACTATACAAGTATCTCTCAATAGGAACCCTACTCCTAGCCAGATCCTGATCCATTGTCTGGGTTTTACAGAGAACAGCATGTCTCCTAAATATGGTGTAATGTTAGGGGAAGTGGAAGTCGAGGCTGCTAGCGAAACCCAGCACATGCATGTTGCTGAGCGGCACAGAAGCACACGGGGCAAAGCAGCAAGAGTGAGAATCAGCTGATGAGCTCCTTGACGACACTAAGCCCAGTGATGCGTTAATGTATTCCGGCAGCATTAAGAAAATACAGCCGAGTGTTGGTCCTGTTACTATGAATATCACGGGTGGCAGCGCTATCAGAATCCTTGAATAAGTCTGCTGATGATGGACATTTTAATTAGCAAACAGTATTTAAGCACACTTTCGTCCAGGCTCCTGAGAACAACACATGAACACTAAGTCAATTTCTACCTTGAAAGGACCGGACAAAGGATTGGGCATGACTAATTATGGTTGCTGCGAAGACCCTCAGTAGCTGCAGGCACTGGTGTCTCTACAGAACTGCTCAGTCAGCAGCTATTACGGGTTTTCCCGTCTTTATATGCAGAAGGGCAGACTTTTCTTGGTACACATTACAAGAGCCAGATATTATTCATGAAGAGCAGCACTTTGTGAAAAGAAGTCAATGCTTTGAAGTTAAACTGGACACAGGCAGGAGCAGAAATACTATTTGTACCTTCTGTTGAGAAATAACATTCTTACAATGCTTTCATAACATTTAACAAAAACATGAACAATGCTGTAAAATGTTAGGCTCCTATGGCCCGTAGTTTAGTTACAATTGCACGGTTGATTGTCTAGAAAGGGCGGGGCTTGTGGTGCAGGCGTCGGTAGTGAGTCCGGGTTCTGCACTGTGTAACGTGCTAAAGCTTGCCTGGATTGTCGAGTGCAAATAGACAGGCCTTCACGCGCTCATCCTTGGACGGCACGAGGCCTGGAGGGAGGGTACCCAAAAATAATTAATACAAGACTACACCTGCCAGCAGGGGGAGCAAATCAGCATTCAGCCATCACTCCCTGCAGAGCCTGGTTTGTGCCCAGGCTGTGAAGCACACACACATTGCACACTTTCCCCATCACGTGCCCCTGACTCTACCTTTAAAGTGGAACATAAGTCCAGCCCAACCAGAATAGCACCCCCCCACCCCCATTGTATTGCACCAAACTATATAGATGTTTGACAAACTATGTACCCTGAACCACAGAAGTTTCGCTGATTTCCATCTGCCACTGCAGCTCTGTCAATATATTGGCTAGGAAGCTAGAGCCCAAAGTATTTGGTAGATCCAAAATTTGTTTCTTATCCTGTTAATCTGGTTAAAGCTACCCTGGGGCAGCCAGGCCGCCCTCACAGTTCCCGTTTAGCAGGCGGCAGTGTCCTGACACAGCTGTCTGAGAGGATGAGGTCACTGTTGAGGTTGTGGTGCTCCATAAACTCGGAGGTCTCTTCCACAATCTGGCCCGGGATGCGGAAGTCGACAGGTGCGGGCTCCGGTGCCGGGGGCTCGCGGCCCGCTGGTGCCGAGGCCCGCCAGTTCTCTACCTTAGGGCTGGAGGTGCCGAGAGAGCCGCGGGCCTCCTGGCCACAGCCCGTGCTCTGAAGAAACTGCAGGAAGTTCTCCTCAATGGAAGCCTCCCGGCTGGGCAGGCCATCTTCCTCGCCAGGGCCTCCGTGTTTGAAGAGGCAGGCCAAGTGCTTGCCCAGCTCCTGCCGGATCTGCCGGTTCAGGCAGCCATAGAAGAAAGGGTTCGAGGTAAAACAGAAGTAGCCGATCCAGGTGACCACTTCTTCTAGTTGTGCCAGCGAGGCCGGGGGGGCAGAAGCCAGCCCAGAGTACAAGTGGAAGGAGAAGTAGGGCAACCAGCAGCAGAGGAACTGGCCGCCCACGGCCAGCAGCACCACGGCCGCCTTGCCGCCGCTGAAGGTCCTCTGCGGCGTGTTGCGGGCCCCCCCCCCGGAGCTGGCCACCATGGTGGAGCGGCTGCTGAGCGACTCTGAGCGCTGCCGCGGCGTGTCCGCCCAAGTGGGCAGTGGCCCGTGCTGCATGGCCGCCACTCGCGCCACCTTGAACATGTTGCAGTACACCACCAGGATGATGAGCACCGGGCACAGGAAGTAGAGCAGAGTGAAGAGGACCATGAAGATGGTGCGGTTGGAGCCGCCCGTCCAGTGCAGGGAGCAGTGGGTGCGGCTGGGAGCCGGAGCCGACGTGGGCGGTGGGGCCGTCCCGGGGCCCTGCAAGGCCCAGCCCAGGAGCGGCAGGGCTGACATCACAATGGCTTTGATCCAGATGCCCACCAGCACTGAGGCCACCAGCCCCAGGGTCATCTTCACCTCGTAGCGCATGGGATGCACCACATAGTAGTAGCGCTCGACGTTGATGGCGGAGATGGAGAGGATGGCGGCACTCACCAGGCAGACGCTCAGGCAGAGGTAGCTGCGGCAGAGGGCCTCGCTGGCAAAGGCCCGGTCCGAGAGCATACCCAGGGGCATCAGGACCAGCGCTGCCAGCAGGTCCACCAAGCACAGGTGGAACACGAAGGCAAACTTGCGCAGCTGAGGCGTCTTGACGATGACCACCATGACAGCGACATTGCCCACCACAGCGAGCAGGTCCATGAGGAGCATGGCGAAGAGGGCTAAGGACTGGGCCAGAGCCCCCCCCTGTGGCTCCACAGCCCCTGACGCATTGGGGGGTGGGAATGTGGGGTGCTGGGGGCCGGTGTGGGAGGGGCTCCAGAAGGACGGAGCGACGGGCTCCATGGAAAGGCGGGGCCAAGCGAGCGGGAGCTACCCCTCACCAGCCCATCATCCATGCTTCCCGGCCAGTGGGCGGGACCAGAGGTGAGGAAGGCCTCCAAAGCCGGGGTCAGGCGTGTTCAGAAAGGGCACCTCAGAGGGCACTGCAGCACGTACGGACTGGCAGCTTCATGCCGGGCCGCAGGCTGAGATTCAGCCAGAATGTCCAAAGCCAATCAGTGCCCAGGAAAGCCAACTTATCCAGTGCTTGGGAGTAGAGGAATTGGCTTTTATCTCCAATAGCAGAGGAGCTGGCCTAGGAGAGACAGAGAGTGTCACAAACTGGATATATCAAAGTGAACCATCTGACACCACAGCACAGGGAGACAACATTGTCCGTATACATCTTTGTCCCATGTCACCAACCAGCATTTATGCTGTAAGCCCGTTACCATGCTGACTAGATGCAAGGACCATGGGCGTCGCCGCCATTAAATCTCAGTTAACCCCTCACATTTCATAATTATTCGCCTTTGCTTTTGTGGATTACACTCTTCCATGTATTTGAGCTGGAGAACCTGTGTAAGTCACCTCAGAATGTGAAGGAACCACCTTCCTGTGGGTGCTGACAACGATGCTATCTGGGGCTTCGCACACCCTGATTAAAAAACCTGCAAGACAAAGACATCGAGCTCCATGTAGACCATGCCCTGGGAAGTCCACTCAACTGTGAAATGTTACAGGTCATATGTATTACGTTACATGCTACATTAATTTCATTATTATTATTATTAGCATTAAATTAAGTTAATATTATGACTTTTTGTTTGTATATGTTCAGCTTCTAACATTTTGATTTCAGGATCAAGGTAGGATT
Source organism: Petrocephalus sullivani (assembly GCA_026780845.1). Taxonomy (NCBI): domain Eukaryota; kingdom Metazoa; phylum Chordata; class Actinopteri; order Osteoglossiformes; family Mormyridae; genus Petrocephalus; species Petrocephalus sullivani. Next base: position 873,756 of record JAODKM010000107.1, on the reverse strand, counting down.
TAGTAACAAAATTACAGGTAAACTGTCTGTCATGACCTATAAAAAGTGCCCCTTTTTTTGGTGGGATTTGTACACTGTAACTTGTTCGATGGTCTCCCTAGAGGGCTGGTGTGTAGCTCAGCAGGCCAAACCTCGATGCCAGTGATTAGAAGGTCGCTATCCCTGGCCTCAGGAGAATAGTTGCATCTCAAGTGGACCCTTCAGCAAGGCCCTTAAACACCCCTGCCCGCCCCCCACCCCCCAATACCCTAGGCCAGATAAGTGGCCATAAACTTAATCCTAAACACCAACCTTAACGCTAACCATAACCCCCATCTGGTGGAAGAAACCCAGCTGAGTTTCCTCACATACCCTGCTGACAGAGGTGAATAGTTCAGGGCCACAAAGTAAAAAATTGGACCAAGATTTAGTTTCAACAAACCAGCCAAGTACTCTGACTGTAACTCTTTATATTCAATTGGTTAGTTGAAACAAAATCTTGGTTTGTACATTTATCCCTTTTACTTGTTTAAAGTCAGGTGGTGAAATTTCAGAAGTTACAGCGGCAAAGCCAGGCTCAGAGTGCCGTTAGCTGCAGACACGCGTAACCTGCCCAGCAGTTACAGCGGCAAAGCCAGGCTCAGAGTGCCGTTAGCTGCAGACACGCGTAACCTGCCCAGCAGTTACAGCGGCAAAGCCAGGCTCAGAGTGCCGTTAGCTGCAGACACGTGTAACCTGCCCAGCAGTTACAGCGGCAAAGCCAGGCTCAGAGTGCAGTTAGCAGATAAATTGTCATTGCTGACACACCACAGCACACAGTGCATAACAGTTAAATGTGCCTTCTGCATTTCGCCCATATGTGACATGTCCCTGCTCAGGGTATCTCAGTGATCGGGGAATCGAACCAGCAACCTTTCAATCACAAGCGTACTTCCCCCACCATTAGGCCACCACTGCCTAACCTAAGCCTTAGGCCACCACGGTCATGCAATGACTAAAAGCACATGAGAAGGTCCCGCACTGCAGATTACCAAGAATTCCTTCTCAAACCAGTAGGTTTCCTATCTTGCTTGATGAGTTAATATCAGCCTGAGATCAGGGGTGGTTCATCAGACACCAGGTAGGATGGAAAACCTGCTGTCCTAGAATCATCAGCCTCTGTTAACAGAACACCATCAATCCATTCATCCAGTCTTCTGGCTGCTTATTCTGCCATGGGTCACAGGCAAACAGTACAGTAATACAGCAATTACTAAGCACTAATTTGCATTAATTTAAAAACTAATTCATGAATAAACATAGTGGAATCACTCGGAGGGTGACAGATACATTTTGTATTGTTCTGGACCTGCAGGGGGCATAGCAGTTTAAGTTACAGGACTGTGGCCAAAAAGCTTTACAAATTTCTTTCATAAAGGAAAGACTGTGAGGGAGAAAAATTTAACTGTAATAAGGGGTGACATATTCATGAGGCTGTTTGACCTTTACAAAAACAAGAAAATGCTAATGAAAATAGTATGATGTTAAAATCTTATCTCAAGAAATGAAATGTAACTGATTCATCTAATTCTATGCATTTGCCATGAAAATAAAGAATTAAGCATATTAATAAAAGGTGCTTCAGATTCCAGTATGGGATATGCTGTTGTAACCTTTAGAAAGATACTTAACATAAATTTTCCACAGTAAGAGGGTCACCTGAATAAACAAGCAAGAATATTAATCTGACTTGAATAAAAGGATTCACCGAGGTAACTGGAACAGTGGATAGGCTGGCACTTACAGAACTAGGCATGTGATGGACGGGTTCCAGGAAAAGAGAATAACTGGGATCACAGGCAGGTCACCGCTGCTATGCCCTAGCAATGCTTCGCCTGCATTAGCTTAGGATAAGCAGAGCTATGTAAAACTGCAAGCTGTTAGGGCTGGTGCTGATATAAATGTCAGCTAAGCAACTAGGAAATGTAAATAATGGTAAAGGGGGAGACAGACGCATCCCAGTGCTATGACCTGTGAAAGGTCTTAATATCAACACCTGAGTTCATAGCTCCGCCCACTCCGTCAGCAGCCAAGTATGTAGTCCCGCCCACTCTGTCAGCAGCCAAGTATGTTGCCCCGCCTACTCTGTCAACACCAGAGTGTGTAGCCCCGCCCACTCTGCCAACACCTGAGTGTATAGCCCCGCCCACTCTGCAACACCAGAGTGTGTAGCCCCGCCTACTCAGTCAACACCTGAGTGTGTAGCCCGCCTACACTGCCAACACCAGAGTGTGTAGCCCCGCCCCCTCTGCAACACCAGAGTATGTAGCCCCGCCTACTCTGTCAACACCAGAGTGTGTAGCCCCGCCCACTCTGCAACACCTGAGTGTATAGCCCCGCCTACTCTGTCAACACCAGAGTGTGTAGCCCCGCCCACTCTGCAACACCTGAGTGTATAGCCCCGCCCACTCTGCAATGCCAGAGTGTTTAGCCCCGCCTACTCAGTCAACACCTGAGTGTGTAGCCCCGCCTACACTGCCAACACCAGAGTGTGTAGCCCTGCCTACACTTCGAACACCAGTGTGTAGCCCAGCCTACACTTCCAACACCAGAGTGTGTAGCCCTGCCTACACTGCCAACACCAGAGTGTGTAGCCCCGCCTACTCTGCCAACACCAGAGTGTGTAGCCCTGCCTACACTGCCAACACCTGAGTGTGTAGCCCTGCCTACACTGCCAACACCAGAGTGTGTAGCCCCGCCTACTCTGCCAACACCAGAGTGTGTAGCCCTGCCTACACTGCCAACACCTGAGTGTGTAGCCCCGCCTGCCCTGTTCTCCCCTCTATTTACCCATCAACTTTGCCTGGCCCCTTTGAACTCCATAAAGTCAGTGATGTGTCCAGCCCGACCAAGAACTTGGCACTGCGGTGAATCTTGTATAACTTGCCGGATGAGTCCCAGTAGACATTTTTTAGAATCCATAGTGCAGAGTTTTCCTGGAGTGACTTACACAATTTATGCATCTGGCCAATTTTACCACCAGATATATTTTGCTAAAACACAGAAAGCCCGGCTTTCTTACATGAGACTGTTGCCTTCAACCTCATCTCATTGGAAGCACCCGACCACATTGATGGCATACACTGCCTTTATTCTTCACGATGCCGGCACATTGTATTTCCCGATCCTTCCTGGCCGTACCTCAGACTCCTCATCTTGGACATGGCCTTGCATAAGCACAGTGTTTTTGATTCTGACAAGTTAAAATTCCTCTGCCATCACTGAAAGTCCCAGGGACTCCATCTTTCTATCTGCCGCAACTGGCATTCCAGCAGGAAGCACAGGTAAGCTCTTCCTTGGCATTCTGTGAGTCTGGGATGGCATTCTGCCGCCGCTTAACAGATATCAGAATGCCGAAGGTATCTCCGCGGCTTTGCTCAGTCGTAGCTAACAGCCGCATGCCATTGCTGCCGTACCTGCCTTTATGGTGTCAGCAGGCAGGGTGGCTGTGTTTGCTGTCTGTGTAATACACAGCTCAGGATGTGACTGTTACCCACCAGCAGAGTAATCATTTCTGCCTCTGGAGTCCTGGCCACCATGGGCAGGGCAGCCAAGTGGGCATTTAGCAGCCCTGCTCGTCCATCCCAGCTACCCCCCCCCCCCTTCCCCCAGTCCACCACAGCATCTGAGAGCCAGTCACCCCACACGAGTAAACAGGCACGCTGCTGCTCTGCTACCCCTGCCGGCTTGCATCTGGGGCGCTCCCGAAGCTCTTCCTCCCTTCTCATCTACAGTCTGCCTCACACACACACACAAACACACACGCACGCAAGCATGCATGCAGAAACACACGTCTGCACACGCGCACGGCCTGACACACACACACACACGATTGCACACCTCCAGCTGCCGGTCTCCTGACAGCCCGACAAGCCTCAGTACCCGGTGCCGTCGCGGAGGCAGCCTCTGATGCCCCGCTTGCCGTTGCGAGGCCGTGCGCAGGCAGGGAGGACGATCCCCTACCTTGATCCAGAGGCAGCCAGCCGGAACCTGCTCCGCCGTCGAGCCGAACAGCAGCCTGGAATGGAAGCTCCACAGCCGTATCTCTGCCTGGCCCTGCCGCCCCCCCCCTCCCCTCCCC
>JAODKM010000107.1:808252-818718 GCA_026780845.1 Petrocephalus sullivani | reverse complement strand
ACCTGTTCAGACAAGCGTGAAACAGGACAGTGACTGCAGCTACCTGTTCTCAGGAGAGTGACTGCAGCTACCTGTTCAGACAAGCGTGAAACAGGAGAGTGACTGCAGCTACCTGTTCTCAGGAGAGTGACTGCAGCTACCTGTTCTCAATCGCCACCAGTGGATAAAAAACTAAAACATCCCATATTCAAAACCTCAGGCTAAGGCCAAACAGCAAGACTGTTTAGACTGGCATCATAACTAACAGAGATGGACACATTCATTAATAATTTAAAACAAAACTTAACGAATTCTATTGTGATTTGTAAAGTAACTGAGAATTCATCGGCACGCATGCAAATCTGCAGTAAAGAATTACCCCACAGCTGACAGTTAGATAAACAGATTTAATTCCGTACCACTGTGCAACCTGAGCTACATTCCCCTGGGAGGCTCAGTGATCACAAGCTTCTGTAGCTTTGAAAGCACTCGGCTTGCTCAGAAGAAAAACACAGTTCAGACAAGGAGTGTATAATTATATCCAGTACTGCTGAAAATAAGGGGGTACTGCAGGCAACAGGAGTGTGTCTGCGTGTGACTCTGCACATAGCCAGTTGGTACACTACTCAGAGCTTTATTTATTTTACACACATTTCTATTCCTGCCCTGCTAACTTCTGAATTTAAGCAAAGTGTGTGATCAGAATTCCATACATTTTAAATGTATTCAGCAGAGACTCTGTATTAATAACTGGTGATAACTTGCCTAGATAGGCTGATGGAATGGGTTGTGAGGGCTAACAGTACACCCCCAGGAAAGGGAGGTTACAAAATGCTAAGCTGTTACCTTCCTAATGTGGGCAGAAGGACATCTTACTAAACCAAGGACCTGAGCAGAATTTGAGTCTTCCTGGAAGGTTTGACAAACACTCCACGATAAGCCATTCATTGATTCTGAGCTGGTACAACACTGTAGTGCTTCTGTGATAGAGCCAGTCTGCCAAGCTCTGGGGTTGAACTGAAAATAGGCTTGTCCTTTGGCTTAACCCTTGCTGCATTTCCACAGCTGTCTACATGCAGGGACTCCTTTCCTTCATTTAATTAGAACCATAATAATTCTTGACCTTTTTGAAATACAACTATGGATTGCATCTAGTTTTTTTTATTATATAGTTAAATCATAAATAGTGCGGAACAAGAATTTCACGGTGGCTCAGTGGGCAGTATAGCTATATCACTACAGAGCTGGCCGTTTGAATCCTGTGCATATTCCGTGTGTATGGAGATGTTGAAACCTGTGCATGTTCTGTATGCATGGAGCTGTTGAAACCTGTGCATGCTCCGTGTGCATGGAGCTGTTGAAATCTTATGCCTTAGCTAGCTGAGGGTAAGCCAGCCCCCCTGAGACCCTGATCGGGAGAAGCAGAGATGGATGGATTTGTACTGTGAAACTGCTTATGTGTTCATAAAATGGCCACTATAAATAAAACGTATTTCTGTTATTGTTATGATCATTATTGATTTTCAGATCAATTTGTCCCCCAGTTTGCATTATTTATGGATCAAATATGGACATTGCTGGATACGGCTATCTCAGCCCTATGTTAATTAAATGTTTTATTCATCCATTTTTAGAATAAATGTTGAAGCATAAATTTGAAACTATTGATTTGTGTTTTTGTTTGGGTAGCAGTGTTTAGGCGGCTGGAAGATGGGTGGGTTAGTAGACGAATGCTTGTAAGCCAAAGACACAATTTAAGGAAGCTGTAGAGATGAGGAAAGCCGAATGGCCGGGCAGGGCGCTTTCAGAGCTGCGGATCCCAGCTTACACTGAATGCTACATGCATTTGAACCCGCAAACATTTTTTTCGGGCAACTTTCCATCCCCAGATGATTTAATTCGTCACACTTAGAAATGCGCCGCTTTTTATATTAACAATAATAGCAACAGCTCATATTAAAATAATCATAATAATAATAATAAGCGTAAATAATAAAATAATAGTTCAGGCAGAACCTGTCCCATAAAGAGACGTAAAATAGGTTACACGATTTGTGAGTAATGGATTTTTAATTTCAATTGGGCGTATTGAGGGCGCCCAACCGTCTGACCAGCAGGTAATATTGTTATTAGGGAGGAATATTTTCGAAGCCGCAAATCGGAAGGTCTGTATGTATTTTATGTATATTTGTATGTATGTAATTATAGTAACAGTCCGGGTTAGTCCGGAGCTGGCTCTGCAGCCGCTCGCAGCCGCCCGTTCGCTCCCGAGCCAGATTACGCATCAGAGGCTGCGTTAAGCCGGGCCAATGCGGGCTGCGGTCCCCGCCGCCGGGAAGCGCACGTAAGCGGCCGCCGGGAAGCGCAAGGAGCGAAAGCGGAGCGCCCTCGCCGCCGCCCATCGCACATTTTAGTCGCTGCCGCAGCACCCCGACTTGCGGCAGATGGAAAGCGAGTGTCAGCGGCCTCGGGGAGCGGAGCGGAGCGATCCTACAGGGATGTGCTTTATATGCAGATCAAATGACTTATTTCTGTACCAGCTGGAGCACAACGAAGCGAGGGCTGCTTAAAGACATTTACGTCTGCGCTCTTTTTACACTTCTGTCGTTTGCAACAGCATTTAACGTTTATTTATTTTTTGTAACCACAGTGGATTTTACTGCATGTAGTACAGTCCTGCAGCTGAAGGCAGACGGACGTGCTGCCGGGGCTCTGAGCGGACTTACCAGCACCAGCCAAGCCTGAATGCTGCTGTTCGGGAGGAGGAGAAGCTGCAGGTAATTTGCACGCACCGCTAGGAGTAGTTTCAGTGTTTCTACGAACATATATATGTATATAATAGCCATGTGTGCGCGCGTGTCTGAAATGCTGCATTGCAACATTTAACTTACGGCTTACTTGGGTTTTCACTGGACGGCGCCAGCTCTCACTGGCCGTGCTGTTTTCCTAAGACGGTGTGCTTACTTGATCTGAGGACCTGGGAACAGCTCCATCGTGTATTATTTTTCTAAATCGCGCCATTAAAAAAAAAGATGAAACACGCGTGTGTACGCCTGTGAGGCAGGTATAATCAGGAGAATCAAGTCACATTGTCATGGTTACCTTCCTACTGCTCAGTGTTGATATCCAGCATTCATAACATTGTCCTTGTTTTGCTTCTAGTACTTGACCTACGATGCATGGACCTCAGCCCACTGCTGCTCCATGCTGCTCGGATAGGTTTGGGTGATTGCAGACGCCTAGCAGACCAGGTCCGGCACCATGCTCGCCATAAGCTCAGCGGGGGATCCGCTCTCCGGTGCTCTCTGTGTTTCCTTGGCGGGTGACCGCCATCACTGTAGGCGGATGGCTCTATGCGTCTCGCTACTCCTAGGGCTCCTCCTGCCACCACCGGGGGCTACGGGCTCCAACCTCAATTGTCACAAAACGTGCATCTGTGCCAGCAACATCGTCAGCTGCTCCAAGATGAATCTGACGGCGGTGCCGGGCGGCCTGCCCTGGTACGCGGCTGTGCTGGATCTCAGCTATAACGGCATCTCTGCCCTGCGTGCCGAGTGGACCCCCATCAAACTGCCCAAGCTCCACAGCCTCCTGCTCAGTCACAACGGCTTGAGCTTCTTGTCCACACAGGCCTTCGTCCACGTCTGCCGCCTGCGCTACTTGGATTTGTCCTCCAATGCGTTGAGGCAGCTGGACGAGTTAATCTTCGAGCCCCTGGCCCAGTTGGAGGTGCTGCTGCTCTACAATAACCACATCTCCCAGATCGACCGCTCGGCCTTTGTGGGTCTCGGCAATCTGCAGAAACTTTACCTGAGCCAGAACCAGGTGTCCCGCTTTCCCCTGGAGCTGGTCAAGGAGAGGAGCCGGCTGGAGAGACTCAGCCTGCTGGACGTGTCCTCCAACCGGCTGAAGGTCCTTCCCATACGGGAGCTCCAAGCCTTGCCCGCCTGGATCAAGAACGGCCTCTACTTCCATAACAACCCGTTGGACTGTAAGTGTGAGCTCTACAGCCTGTTGGCTCACTGGAACCTCCGGCAGCTCAACTCTGCCACAGACTTCAAGGACGAGCACACCTGCATCCTGCCTGGCCCCCAGAAGGCCACTGTGGGAATCTTCCACCTGAACGGAGAGTACATGAATTGCAGTACGTTCTCGGAGGCTGATGAGGAGGCCTACCTGGACCAGACGCTGGTCCTTGGCTGTGACACACGGAATCGTGACATGGCTAAAACCTGGGTGACCCCCAGCAATACGGTGGTTCCGACTGCTGGAAACCAAAGCACAGTGATGCTGCCAGATGGCAGTTTGAGGATCAGCCCCGTCCGGCCAGGGGACTCTGGTCTCTACACATGCTTTGCGGTGGGCCAGACTGTCAACGAGACCCTCTATGTGCTGCTGAGGGTGCATAACTTCACCCTGGATGGTGCCGGTGAGACACTCAACACAGGCTACACCACGCTGGTGGGCTGTCTGGCCAGCGTGGTTCTTGTGATGGTCTACCTGTACCTGACCCCCTGCCGCTGTTTCTGCTGTCTGGGTCACGGCGGCCGGGCCAAAGCTCATCGTGAGGACAGTGTGCACTCTTCTGCACTCAGCGCCTCACTGGGTCCCGACGAGCTCGGCGCCAGAGCCGGCCTCGCTCGCCACGTGGCCTTCATTGACCCCAAAGAGCTGCAGGGTCAGAACGGCAAGGTGGGCCTTGCCAGTGAGCCGGAGGGAGACAGTCCGAAGGGCGGGAGGAAGAAGTCGGATGCAGAATCCATCAGCTCCGTTTTCTCAGACACTCCTATTGTGGTCTGAGAGGAGGACTTTTTCTGGCTGGCGTTGAGTGTCTTTTCAGGATGTCCATGTTCTGTGCATCTGTGATGTCCATTGAGAGGCAGGGGGCGGCCATCCCCAGCTCACTAGGGGCACTGGTTAGTGTTCGGGTGTTTGCTTCACACTGACAACAAGGACAGAGGAGGATGTTCAGAATTTTTTCCAGCAATCGAATCTGTAGCACTTAAAAATGTATACTGTGAAATGTTGTATGGTGATTTGGGAAGGAAACAACATGGAACAAACAGTAAAAACAAAGAAAAAAAAACAAATCTAGAATATCTGAGTATCTGGAATGGGGGGGGTAAAGTTAACTTTAAAAATGAAAACGGGTTAGAGTGTGCTTAAGAGTGTGCTGTGTCATAGGAGAAGCCTGCCGTGTGTGATTTCCTGTGTTAGCTGTCTTCCCTGCTGATGTGGTGAGCTGCCTAACCGGTGAATGGCCACCGAAGGGCATGCAGGCAGCATTCAGAGAGCTCACGCATCTATCGGCCCTGCTTATGGCCTTTCTCCCCCCCCAGAAAATGCAATAAAACAGAGACAGCCATAACCGGGACGTTATCTGTGCCAGACGTAGCTGGCAGGTGGCTGGCTCCCTCAGCAGGTCGGAGGCCTAGGGGCGCTCGTACCATCCGACAGGCCGGCAAAGTGTGATTAGGACATTAAGGCGGGAGAAATTCAGTAACGGCTCACAGTAAGCACAGCATCTCCAAGCTGTCCAATAAGAGCCATGTTACAGACGCCGGATTTCTATAAACACACCGGAGTGGGTCTGTGATGTGGAGCCCAGGTTTACCGGTACTGATATTCCATTAGCAGCTTCTGAGTCCCCTGTGCAATGACAGGGGTCCCTGTCAGCCTCCACTCCAGGGGGTCTTACAGCCACGGCCAGCCATCTTGGGATTCTGTCTCCTTTCTCACGCGTTAGGTATTCAGCTAAAGGTCTGTTTCTCCGGGGGGGTGCGTGTGCGTAGATTTACATCAATTGGTTTTCCACGTATATCACACTGGTTATCTATCTCTAAATGTAATATCACTGCAATTTATAAACTTATGACTAAGATGCTCGACTTTTTTATCATTTTACGCACATTTGAATCACAGCAATATCCGTAGTTTCTGATACATCCCATCAGCAGTTTAGCTTCAGTGACTAAATGGCAAATTAAAGTCATTTTTCTCATGAACTTGCACTACTATTTTTTTTCCAACCAATTATAAATTAAACTGAATTGTTCGAAGTGTTGGTGATGGGGGGGGGGGTGGCTCACAGAATATTTAGCCATTTCATCATAAATATCTCCACAATGACTTTTTCTGGGGGTGTTGAATTCTTTGCATTTGGGAGGAAATTGACTTCTCAACGTGTTAATTTGTGCCTGTTTGGTCCCTCGTTATGAAGAAAGGCAGAGAGCGGCATTGCATTCGCTAGTGGATGATTCATACTCACTCTGACGTCATATAGGAGCAGTAAGTTCCGCACCTTGGGCTCGTTTTTTTTCTCCTGTGTATTATACCGTCAGCCCAGAGCCTGCTGTTAGATTTACATTGTACTTTGTGCTACACCTGCTGGCAGCAGACGCTTTACTGTGAAATACTTACATCTTTTTACCATATGCTTAACAGATACTCTTATTCAGAAGATAATACAGCATAGAAGCCATTGCGTCTGTGCTGGCAAATTAATGGAGGAAACAGTATTTATAAAACAGTACGGCTTGAGTGTTTAAAATGCCAGGTATTTTAGCCAAAAGTTTGTGGGAGTATCCTCACTGTAATTGCTTTGAGAAACTTAGCAAACCGGAATCCTTTCAGAGAAAAAAATTGCGTTGTATAAAACAGTCAAACACAGCTGTAAGATATGTCTGCCGCCTTAAGACAAAAGCTGACTAATTGTATCAGTAATTACAGTCTGTACCATTTGTTAAAAGCCTGTCAAATTGGGATGAAGGGTGACCTTTTTTACTTGAATTATCATATAAAAGGATTAAATTTGTAATGTAAATTCCTCTTGATGCTTGTGACGTTTCTGAAAATGAAGATATCAGCATTGGTATTTTAGATGATAGTGTCTTGGCCAAAATATAAAGAATTTTGAAGCAGACCAAGCTAGTGTGCTTTGACAACAGAAAGACTAGCAATTATCAAATGCTAATTTTATTTAACGGCAGGGCCCACCGGCAGTCTGTCTGCCTCGCGCTGCGAATGCAAAACACATTTTTTTCCCATATTTTTATTTTGCTCATCAGTGCCATATGAACAGGATGCTCATCCTGGCCTCCGTCGGACTGCCAGCTGTGATTTCATGTGGCTTTGTCCCCCATCCCCATTTTCATTACAATAAACGGGGACACAAAGCCGTCCAGCGGATGGTACCAAAACCATAACTGTTCGTTAGCCTCGGCATTCGGAAAGGGGACAATTATAAGGAGGTTCTCCAGTGGTCCCGCAATATAGTGCAACGTGCTTTGCTCTGTCGGTTCATCACCCTTAAGTCTTCCTGGCAGGCTAACCGACCAACGGTCATACGGGTTGGCATGCTTTTGGCAGAACAGTCCAATCCTGGGTGAGGCAACTAGGAGGTAACAAGAATACCATTCTTTGCTCACATATAAATGGAACCTTAACATTTTTGTCTGGATGGTATAGTGGCCCTCCCATCTCCAGGGTGGGGGCTTCTACTCCCCTGTACTCTCATTAGGTGTGTTGGTGTCTCTGGGGGCCCTTGGGGGGGGGCAGGTGCTCCATGTTTTTGGCTCGGTGCCGGGTTGAGAAACGCTGCTCTGAATCGCCCATTTCATGCAGGCACGTGCCACAATGGACCAACATCCCGAACGGGGTGCCCCTCGAGGTTCGTGTCCTAGGCTTCCTGGGATTATATGCAGGCTCAGTGTGACCCTGTACTAGGTAAGTGGTTCAAGAAGTTTTAATTGGATGGTGAATATGACCCTGTGGTTTAAATGTGTCTGTGGCTTATTGCTCTGAGTTGTTTCTGGAAGGACATCCCAACTCAGAATGGTCCTTGATGCTACACCCCATATCAACCACCTGCAAATTCACAGATTTCATAAAGCATTCCACATGACATCCTAACAATCCCCAAGTCTTAGCAAAATAATATTATAGCAGATTATAGCAGGTTCTATTCACTGAAGGATGAATAGAAAAAATGAATTCTCCTATCCAGGGTGTCCCCTGCCCTGTGTCCTGTGATGGACTGGCATCCCATCCAGGGTGTCTCCTGCCCTGTGTCCTGTTATGGACTGACATCCCATCCACGGTGTCCCCTGCCTCATGTCCTGTTATGGACTGGCATCCCGTCCAGGGTGTCCCCAGCCTTATGTCCTGTTATGGACTGGCATCCCATCCAGGGTGTCCCCAGCCCTGTGTCCTGTTATGCACTGGCATCCCGTCCAGGGTGTCCCCAGCCTTATGTCCTGTGCTTCTTTGGACAGGCTCCATGCTCACCCTGACCCTGTACAGGATAAGAATTTTTGGAAGAGGGAGGTCTATATGGATGTGGAAAGTGGCTATGAATACTATATTTACACATTTAAATGTGTTATTCATGGTACTACCATTCCACCAGAGAGAGAACACAACCATGTAAAAACTGGCTTTGGTTCTTTGTTAGTCTCTATCTAAAATCCTCCTGAGAAAATTCCGCTTTGAAATTAATCCAGCTCACAGTTTTGCACAGCGGTGATGGGATCAGCTGAAATACGAGGCTTCTTTACCTCCCTTGCTGTGGGCATTAAAATAAAAAGCCTAAAGGAGGACTGAGCCCCCCTCCCCCCGCATCTGTGTCCAACGCCGCGAGTCATGAAAAGGTTATCTCTGATAAATAGCACTGACGATGTGTGTGGCGTTCTCCTGCTCCCTACTGTAGACTGCTCCAGGTTGTCAGCTGTTTGTTTCCAGCTTTTATAACAAGCTGTCAGGCTCTCGTCTCCTCTGCATTCAAAGAGAAGTAGTGTCGGCATTTCGGAGGCGACAGGAATAGTGTGCAGGGAGGGGCACACAACCTCCCTGCACCCGGGAGCCGAAGGACACATCTTCAAAGCGTGTGTCAGCTGTGGCGATGTCGAAAACTCATTCTTTTTGGGATCAGTTTGTTCCCCAGTTCGTCTGCCACTGAAAAGTGGGTCACAGAGACTGATTTCCCTCGGTTGTTTTAGTAGAACTGCAAACTTTGTCTTGGTGCCCTGGGGCAAAGGGGCACCAGCTGGTCTGTGTGCGAGCTGTAGCTAACAAGGTGAGGAGGGATGGTTACTGACTGGTAGCACTGATAGGTTAGCTCATTACCAAGTTGTGATCTGTGCAGTGCAGGCTTCGAAAGCAGGTACCTTAATCCTAAAAGCCATTATAAATAAATGTGGTTGTGATTTAGTTAGAACTCATTTTTACGTCATGTTTGCAATATATGTCTATGTATGGGCCACGGTCAGCCACCGTCCTGGTACCTGGTTCCCGGCAGGCATGGGGGGGGGTGGGGGGGGGTCTCCCATTTCGCAATGTACCGGAGCACCTGAGCAATTCAGCTTTGTTTGCCTACCCATTGTTCTTTTCCATCCTTCCTAATTACCTACCCCCAAAATAAGCCCTACCATGATCGAGATGAGATGAAATGTAAACAGAAGAACTGGAAATAATACTTTGACCCCCAGACAAAATGACTGCAAAAAGAAAGCTAAGAAAAAAAGAAAACTTATGGTAAGATGACGTGACGGCTGTATTTGAATTAATGTAGATTTTTGTTCATGAATACTGGTAAATGTACTGTAGTTTGTTGTACATGGAAATAAGACATCTCATGAAAATAAGCCCTAACGCGTCTTTTGGAGTGAAATATTTTAAGGGAAACATGGTAGTTGGTTACACACACTTAATCCCCAAAACTATTTATAGCTCATTAACAGTTTGTCTGTGGGTACAGCACCACATCTGTGCACTGAACATCTCCCCAAAGGTCCATTAACGTTATTTAAAATGAAACCAATCCAGTCATAACGAAATATGGCTCCAATAAGTGAGTGCGCCTCGAAACACAGAGAGCCAGTACAGACTGGGCGATTTCTGTGCACCAATAGCCGCCCAGCACCTGCTTCTCATCTTATCTGTATAAGTCTGCCTTATTAGCGGCCCAGTGCCAGAGGCCTCCGCCCAGTAATCTCATACTCTGTAACCCTTACTCCTCCCACTGTATTACATGTATTTACATATTTTGCATATGCATTCTGAAAAAGAGAGATTTATGAAGAAAGTGTTGAGTAATTAGTGTTGCTACTATTTTAACAAAATCTTCTGCACAATTTATTGGAGTTGTGAAAATGAATTTTGGAATTCTATGGTAACTACTACTTTAAAGACAACTGTGCTATACAGACCCCTGTAAAGACAGCCCTAGGAGACCTTGGAGAGAATTATGAGAATTGCAGAAATTCACAGGAATTTTATTCGCTTATTACTGAGGTGTCTTGGCAAACTTTTGCAAGCTTGCCAGTGAGTTTTTTTGCATATTTTGCTGGAGTGAATAATGCTGACCTGTGGATGCATAAGTGCCTGCTTAGTGCAAAATCACTCCTATTAATCCTATCCTATCAATATGGGCCAACATTTCTAAAGAATGCTTTCAGCACCTTGTTGAATCAATGCCACGTAGAATTAAG
>JAODKM010000107.1:786969-797540 GCA_026780845.1 Petrocephalus sullivani | reverse complement strand
TCTCGCTTTAAGTAACCGGAAGTATAAAACCGGACTGCGGAAGTAGGGGTCTGTCATGGCAGCCTACGTACGCTCTTCCAGAAACTCCTGGATAAGACGTCCCCACACTTTTCTGAAGATTTTAATGGGTTAAAAAGTCGTCTTATACGCCGGAATATACGGTACTGGAATAACAATGCATTAGAAAATACTGTCAAAGTATTATATACCACAGTACACTATCTGGATGGTATAAACAATTAGATGTCGGGCAAGCCTTGTGCAAAGAAGCTACCAGCTTGACATTACACTTTCCGATGAATTATGGCTTTAGTCTCAAAACCCGCGCACATAAAAACCAGGCACTAAACAGGTATTAATCGCTCCTTGTAGAGTTCTCCATTTCAGGCCGGATGACTTCAGTTACTCTAGTACCTGAAATCAACTTCTTCATTGTATGTGCAGTGACAACAGCAATACTTCAATTCCTAGCTTTTTTTTATATCTGACATACTTCTACAGACATACTTAAAAAGAGAGTAACTAGAAGTACAAAAAATACAAAATATACATATAACATAACAGTACACACATACATGTCATACAGATGTTAAAGTATTATTTATGATTATTACATGTTATAAATGGTTTGGCAAATGGTTGTCCCTTTGAGTACATGCATTTATGTTGTGAACATCAGCAATACCTCCTAATGTTTTTGTCTTGTGAGGTCCCCGTTTTTAAAGGCTGTTTATTTATTAAAACGCGTATGTGTGTATATATATATATAACGGGGGAAAAAAACAGTGCCGGTACTCCCTTATAAATATTTTGACGTGTTTATTGGCCAGCATCAAATTATTAAGTAATACATTCTGAATCAAATACAGTGGAAACCGCTTGTAGTGGTCATATCCGCTTGGGTGAAATTGATCAGAATGATCACTATAAGTAGATGATCATTATAGCAATTTGTTTTCTTTTTTCCTTGAATATAAGACAATAAAATGGACAGTGTCACTTAGGGCTGAATGATTTATCGATTTCAAATAGAAATTGCAATTTGAAACAACGCAATTAGCAAATCGCAAAGGCTGTGATTTAGGATATGCATAATACAGCAAGTCTGACCCAGGGTTTAAAACTGTTGTTAAGGCTGTGCAATTAAAAAAGGGAAAGTTCAAAAGGAATGTATCAGTGAAAAAAGTTTGCTTCTTTATGTGCAGTAAATACCATGTTTTTCCAGAGTCAATGAGCAATATGGGTAATTGTGTTAAATAATCATGATTTCAATATTAAACAAAATAATCGTGATCATGATTTTTTCCATAATCGAGCAGCCAAAACTGTCGTAAATCTGTAAAAAAAAAAAAAAGTGGTCGAGCAGTTTGGAAACGTGACACTCAAAATGTGCCTGTAAAAATACAATCATGTTTGCTAGCGAAGTTTGATGAATTTTATTGACCCTTTCAAAATACAGTACAGCTGTTAATGCTTTTCAAATTGCAGTACTGTACATATTAAATTACTGAACTGTATATAATTCAAATATGCCATTGCCAGTACTGTACATAAAATATAGCTTATTGTAGTTATACCTTATTGCTGCTGCATCTCGTTGGCTCCTTTCTAGAAGTTTATCATAAGCACTGATGAGTGTATATTTGTATATTTATTTTTCCGTCATATTTTCTTTACATGCAGCATTAGCCAGAAGCAGACAGATTACCACAAGGCAAAGCAGGGCCATTAAAGTAAAAAAAATAAAAATAAATAAAAATCAAACACATGGAAAATGTATTTATTTTTTCCTGTATTTTGTCATGTGTGAAAAGACCCAAAATTAACACTGTAAGCAGACTACTTGATTAATATAAGTGAATTAGTTAAACTGTATTAGTCCAGGAATGATTAGGTCCGAAGGTTTTTCATCCATATAAGTGGTTGATCACTATAACTGGGATTACTATAAGTGGTTTCCACTGTATAAATAATTAGAAAGCTTTGTCTGGAGGATCTTGAGTGAGAGATTTCAGTAAGGAAAGAAGGAAGTCAAGTGAAATATATATATGTTGAGCGAGCGAGGGTTGTGCAGACGTGAGCGCATGGAGAGGATGGCCTTTCTGTGCCCTGCTATTTATGTGTGTGGGTTACACGACTAAAAGCCATACGTATTCTCAGCAAAGACACTATTCAGAAATAATGAGATCCCAGAGTCTTTCTGCAGGCCTCGATATTTTCCGTTATGCTTTCTGCACTCAACTTCCTCATTGAAACCTCTCACTCAAGATCCTCCATACAAAGCTTTCTAAAGAAGAATCACACGTCCCCGCCAACACATACATGGCATTCTTACTATGATCCAGCCAATCAGAGGAGGCTCACCATAAAAAACACATCTCAGGGCCATCATGGTTACATCCTAGTGGTTTCTTAATAGACCAATAGGAGAGGGAAGACAAAGACACACAATTCAAAAGCACAAAGGCATGTTGTATTCTGGCATATTAAAATGTCCATTTCTTTTTGTAAGGTAAATCTCGTCCTCTTTAAAGAGTCACATAAAGCTATATTCTGTAACAGAATTCCTCTTAACACACTCCCGTTTCATATTTGCACATCAACCAGCCCAGTGACTGCTTTGTTATTAAAAGGATACTTTTAAAAATTTCAACAAATTGATAAACTAACATGCACTGTAGAAAACCCATCAGAAGCTTTACTGAAGCTAATTTATGTAGCACACTTAACATGGTAAGACCCAAAACAAAACTTTCAGTTTTGTGTGCAGTCTAGTTTTTGATAGTTACTACTGTGATTCAACTACCTAGTCCAATTATTAATCTGTTTCATAAACATATCCTAAAACCTGATTAAAAAACACTTAAGAAAACAGTGAGAGTTCTAGCACAAAGCAGCATTTCATATCAGCCAATTGCAAGAGTAATATGGCAAATCCATAAACTACTGAAAATGATGCAATTGAACATTTAAAAAGCCTTAGAGACAGACTTGCAGCATTCATTCGGCTGGTTGGTTGTACAGCTCAGTTCTTGCTCACAGTCAGTTCATCATAATTCTCATACACACGCAGACACACACACACACACACACACACGTCTCCAATTTCTGGTATTTGGCAGGCCGACATTGCTCTCCTCACACCCTGTCCACACCCCCCAGCATTCTTGCGATCTCCAAATAAACTATCCACCATGTTCAGCGACAGGCCCTCCTGTGCAGCTTACAGGGGTCACCTTCCCCAGGCATATAACACAGACACAGCATCCAGAATCACACAGGTTCAGAAAAACTAGGCACAGGACTAAGATGAATTACAGGAGGAGGGGAAGAGCGTTATGTCACAAAAAGGCCCATGAATGGAGTCAGAGGTGCTTTCAGACTACACATGCTGCCATCGAAAGCAGGGGACGACGGGGTGTGGCTGCGGAGCGATCTTGGCACTGCCTTTGCCCCGGCCTCCTGCGACAGGGGGGGCCGCCCCGGCCTCCAGCGACAGGGGGGTTGCATACATTCATGCATCATTCAACACAGCAGCAATGCATGATCCTTGGCAAACCAATCTGGCTTAAATACAACTTTGAGTGCAAACATTACCACTGTATAGATTATATTTTACCACAAGAGGAACTAGTAAAAAGCTGTGATTATTTTTGGAAGAATTCAAATGTAGCAATATTCTAATGCTGTATTCAACTACAGTTAGTTCTGATGTTATTAGTAAAGTTCTGTATACGAGTCCAAACTGCAATGATATTTCAAGCTAAGGAGGTTTTGGCTTAAGTTCCGCAAGAAGTTCTCCGGCAGAAGGGGGGGAGTCACACTTATCGGATAAAAGGATCTTTACACATGACAGTTAACGGCGATTTACAGAATTGAGATTCGAGTATACGTTAAACTTGCATGTCCTTGTACAGATTCAGTTCCCGTCATCGCACGGGTACAGGCACATTAAATGAGGATGACTTAACAAAAAACACAGAACAAATATATATATCAGCAAGTAGAGATTTTAAAGTGATTAGATTTCGTCGTTTCTGTACCGTATGGAGACAGGTTTTTTAAATCGTCTTCATTGGACGCAAGTTATCAGAAGGGTACTTATTTGTACACACCTTAAGTACCTTTGCACTCCGATTCCTGCTACATAAAACATAACCATTTGCCAGAGTATTTTTATTGGGCTATTCACGGATAGCGGGGCGGAATAATAGAAATAGTAATTATTATTATTATTATTAATAACAACAACAACAATTAAGCTCCCCGGAAACAGTGTAACTTTGCAGGGGCTGCACACAGCGTTCCGAAATAAACTCTGTGCTAAGCCGAGGAGGGCGGGTGGCAGGAAGCTAGCGCCGCGGCACTCACCCACTGCAGCGCCCGCAGGAAGCCCAGCGGCTCCTTCAGCAGGGCCACGTCTGCTCGGAACCCCGACACCACCTTCTAAAGAAAGCAGGAACACAGCACAAGCCCGCTGTCATGCAATAAGCAAAGTAACGCGCGATTGGATCTGCTAAAAGGCACGAAACATCTTTAACTAACTAGCAATGTACTACCTGAACGATTGCCTCCATTGCAGGGTTCGAACAACTTTTAAAACCTATGAGCTAAGACCGTGTTGTATAAACCGAGCCGAATCCCAGGAGCCGACAGACGAATTAGCATGCACGACTTCAGCAAGACCTTTCATTTCAAACTCGTTGCAACTTTCTGAGCAGGACAGCGCGGCGCGTGCGAGTCGCAGCAAGCGGCTCTTAAAGGGACAAGCGGCGAATTCCGAGTCCCGGTCAGATCAGGTTCGACAGCTTGGAAATAGTCAGTTCACTAATTAAACGTCACTTTCTGAACGTGTAGAAGCTCGGGGTGAAACGGTGTGCTCAAAACCACTGTCTTTAAACTTTGCCTCGGAATTATTAGTCCAAGCATCGGCGGTCGGGGGTGAATGGATCCTAATTGGATTCATTATTATAGCACACTGAGAAGGCAGACTGAAGCACACACAATAGTCTCCTTGCACCACGACCTAGTTACAGTTACTTAGCATCAGATTAATTTTACCTCTGACTTGAGTCCAGCCAGAGAATTTCATCCACATCGCAAGCAATAATCCCCCAAGCATAAATACCTCTTGACATGTTATTTTACATCCCTGGTCAAAATGATTTCTGGTTCCCATTCAGCTTGGAGAAAGTTTATACATTTGTGTAATTATATCGATACAGATTCAACAAGTATGCCAAGAAGCTCCCTTACAGTGTCCACAAAGCAAGTGGGACAATGGGAATGAACTGGGAAACTCCAGGAGTAGCATGGCGATGCTGTCCCTGTAGAGCTTTTTGGAAACTGCCAATCAGAATAAGCAGTTGCGTACACACTGACAAGGACATACACTATATTTCCAAAAGTATTGGGACACCTGCCTTTACACGCACATGAACTTTAATGACATCCCAGTCTTAATATATACACTATATTGCCAAAAGTATTGGGGCACACCTCCAAATCATTGAATTCGGGTGTTCCAAACACTTCCATGGCCACAGGTGTGTAAAATCAAGCGCCTGGCGTTCAGACTGCTTCTACAGACATTTGTGAAAGAATGTGTCACTCTCAGGAGCTCAGTGAATTCAAGCGTGGACCTGTGATACCATGCCACCTGTCCATTCGTGAAATTTCCTCGCTACTAAATATTCCACGGTCAATTGTTAGTGGTATTATAACAAAGTGGAAGCAATTGAGAACAACAGTAATTCAGCCACACAGTGTTAGGCCACGTAAAATCACAGAGCTGGGACAGTGTATGCTGAGGCGCAGTGTGGAGAAGTCGCCAACTTTCTTCAGAGTCAATAGCTACAGACCTCCAAACTTCATGTGGCCTTCAGATTAGCTCAAGAACAGTGCATAGAGAGCTTCACGGAATGGGTTTGCATGGCCGAGCAGCTGCTTCCAAGCCTTACATCACCAAGTGCAATGCAAAGCGTTGGATGTGCAGTGGTGTAAAGCACAGCACCACTGGATTGTGTAAAGCACACTGCCACTAGACTCTAGAGCAGTGTCCTCTGGAGTGACGAATCACGCTTCTCTGTCTGGCAATCTGATGGACGAGTCTGGGTTTGGCGGTTGCCAGGAGAACGGTACTTGCCTGACTGCATTGTGCAAAGTTTGGTGAAGGGAGGATTATGGTATGGGGTTGGCCCCTTAGTTCCAGTGAAATGAACTCTTAAAGCTTCAGCATACAAGGCCATTTTGGACAATTTCATGCTCCAAACTTTGCGGAAACAGTTTGGGGATGGCCCCTTCCTGTTCTAACATGACTGCGCACCAGTGCACAAAGCAAGGTCTATAAAGACATGGATGAGTGTGTTTTGTGTAGAGGAATTTGACTGGCTTGCACAGAGCCCTCACCTCAACCCAAAAGAACATCTTTATTAGAGAATTAGAGTAGAGACTGCAAAAACAAAACTTGTCGTCCAACATCAGTGCCTGACCTCACAAATGTTCTCCTAGAAGAATGGCCAAAAATTCCCGCAACACACTCCTAAATCTTGTGGAAAGCCTTCCTAGAAACTGTTGTAGCTGCAAAGGGTGGGCCAACTCCATAGTGGAAATAACGTTCTCTGCAATCTCTGAGAAGACCTTCACATAATGTTGCCTCTGTGACTCTTTCCTCTCTCAGCCTCCTCAATCTGATATTTCTCTCCCACTGCTCTCTGGACGTCACCATTGTCACCTATGGGTGATGCTCTCATTGCTGATGGAGCAATCAAGCAATTTGTGTTGGCTCTTGGAAGACTGGATCTTGCTTACTTGATAACTGGAGTTTGCCATTTTGACTGGCAATGTTACTACAGAAACCAATTCATGAACCAGCATGTAAATAATCCAATAATTTCGTGAATGGTGCAGACCTTCATCATTGAGGCTAGCATCAATCTTTCAAAGAAATGAAATCAGTAAAATTCATCAGCATGACTTTATCTGTATCATTAGACAAAATCAGGAGTCTGGTGTTTGTGCTCCATACAGTGAATGCTTTCCATTTATTAAAGATTCAGTACTGCTTTAGTTAGGACACATAGAGAGGCAGGTATGGATAAAGTAACGGACTATTAGAGCAGTTGATTACAACAACATTTCGCATGTTTTAAATAAACAGTACTCTTAAACAGATTTAATGAAAATGGTCAACATATAGTCAAATAAAATTTTGTTACAATGAACCTGTCCTCCTTAGTACCAGAATTAAAAAAGCAGTTATATGATTTATAGTAGCATCAAGAATATAAATCAATTATGTTTTCTAAAATAAATAAGCCATTAATATTTGGTGTTTTGAGGTATAATGCTAGTTAGTTGAAAGCCATGAAGTGTAACAGAGCATAAAGGCCTTCCAGTCTTCTGTCACACTGCATTTCCATCTGCATTGTTTTCTCTGCTTAGTCTGGGCATGGCTGAGCTCTTGCTCCTCTCCACTTGAGTGCCTCTATGGCCTGTTGTAGGGGTCCAGTCCGCTTTCGCTGGCAAGCTGCAGGAGTGAGGGGAAAACTGAAGCATCCAAGCAGAAATCTGCCAATACTCTGCCAGCTTTTCAGTTACCTTCGGACACAAATCTTTCTGTTTGATGTCTGTCATCTTATGTTAAACCCATATGTTAAAATGCCCCTTTCCAGATTCAAATTCTTAGTGATCCACAAATCCTTGCTGTTGTACAAATGTAAGCAGATGTCAGCACGTCCAACAGGAATTAAAGGAAGCTTTCTTTGCTACTCAGAAGACTCAGAAGGCCCACCCAATCGTCTTCACTAAATGTCAAAAGGCTCCATTACGCCTGTATATAGTATATGCATTTTGCATTCCTGAAATATGCGTTAATATCAGGTTTAAGTGGAATATGCGTGTGCCGTATAATCATTGTGCATGGCAGTACATGGATGCACGTGTTCAAAAAAGCCATGCATACATGCCTCATGTGTTCTGTGATGTGAAGTGCATGTTTGTATGAACTGGAAAGCCCCTTTGCACTCACAGCCAAGGCTGACTTCACGCCCTGAAGGTGGAAGAAGACTCTGGCGCCCTCCTCAGGGCAAACGGTCTTTAGCTCGTTGCGGGTCAGAGACAGGAGCTGGGCACCGCCAAGCACCGCCAAGCTGCGGACCGTGCTAAGGGACAAAAAGGACAGCGAGGGAGACCAGAGGCAGACACACGGCGGCTGATGCTCATGTGATGCCGCCATTCATTCATGTGTGCTCCATTTGATCTGTTTTGATTCGAGTTTATTTTGTGAATAATCATATAGAGTAACCCTCTTACGTTAGCAGTTTTGGTTATTTCCAAATTAGCAGAGGTATTTCTGGAGCTTGCTGAAAGATCGCAGAACCTCGCAGATGACACGTAAGCCAAAATCAGTACTGAAAATGATATGGGTCACGTACAATCATGCATAGATATTAGTAATGTATAATGTTTGTTAGTGTAAGTACATAAACTCATGTGTCACTGTCTTTGGAATCGTGGAATCTCACATTTCTCTCAGTAACTTCTCAGTGCCGTTAATTTTGCATCTTTAATAATGAGTCCAAAATGTAAAGCTCCCATTGCGTACGCGAATAACGTTGTACATACATGACCATATTTTAGATGGTTTGCATATTTCATAAAAAAGACAAAATAACTTGACATGCAGAAACTACAGTACAGTACTGTTTGTTTAGAAATTGGTAAATTGGTAATAAATAGATGCTTTATGTAATCCTTCGGGCTAGGGTTGAGGTTAGGAATGCCCAAATATTATTCGCGAATTGTCACATTCACGTGCATGTCCCACCCCTAACACAGTAACGAGGTTACTCTATATATAATCATTTATTTTTATATGTGTCAGTGGTGACCTAATGGTTAGGGAAGCAACTGTGTAATCAAAAGGTTGCTGGTTCGAATCTCTGACCAGCAAGTACCACTGTGGTGCCCTTAGCAAGGTACCGTCCCCAAGCACTGCTCCCTGGGCACTGAATTAGCCACCCACTACTATGTTAAATGCAGAGGACACATTTTGTTGTTGTGAATAGTGACAATCAATCACATTGTAAATACTGTGGTGCTGCTAACAGAGTAAAAACCATTGCTGTGGTCTTACATTCTGGAGAAGCCCTTGTACTCCAGCCAGGCCCTCACATCCTCGGGCTGGGATGTGCCGCTAAGGGGCGGGGCTGAGCGTGGGCCCTGCAAAGTCACATAGGTCATACATGTCGCCAGCCCGTGACTCTTCATAGTTCCAGCCTCACGCATAGCTGGATAACTGCTGTACATGTTAAATGCAGAGGACACATTTCGTACAGCAGTTCTACTTAAGTGCCCACAAATACAGAAAGGGGTCTGAAATGTGCATGCTGGGTCTCTGGGACTGATCTCACCTGAGGCTGCTCCGGGTAGCTGTCCTGCTCCAGGGCCTGCAGCAGGTTAGGGGGAACATAGCCCTCTTTCTTCTGGATGTTGCGCACTCTCCACCATTGCTTTGACTGGTCTAGCACCTGCACATGCAAACAGACTCGCATCAGGGATGTGGTGCCTGGGGCTTACTGTGGTTAGCTGTTACTATCAGCACTATTAATGCTACCTTCCAAGCCCACAACAGCTGCCATTAAAAAGAGTATGAATGCAGTACTGATGTGCAGATCAGACGTGGCCTCATCATCATGACTGCATCACTGCAGCTTCCCTACAGACCACTTTCCCATTTCATTTTACATTATTTGTGAAGTCCGCTGCGTCACTTGACAAGTCTCATCTCTCATTTACTCCATTTCTGGGCATTCAGTCTGCGATTCCGGATCATCCTTTATTACTCTGCATCTCTCTTCAGTTACTGTCGCTCTTGCTACAGCTGAGCTTTTATTTAACAATTCTAACATAATGAGCTTTTTGTTTAACAATTTTAACATATATGAGTTGCCCCCCCCCCCCACCTAACCTGCACCAGATCCCCCTTCATGACACTGAGTTCCTGGGAGTTCCTAGCCATGAAGTCGTATGTCACAGTCATGTAAGGAGCTGGTCCTCTGGGGAGACAAAGCAGGTGCACACAAGCACACGGGCCAGCTGCAGCTCATTCATGTCTTAATTAGATGCCACAGTAAATATTTTTATGAAATATTCCAGAACTTACTGTGATGGTGATGTATCCCAAGGACCAGAACTCTAATACAGAACAATAAGAACATTTGCTGAAAACACCCGTGGATCTCATATGAATCTATCAACAATGTAATTTTTAACATTTAAATATCAAACTCTGAAAATGTGCTTATTAGTTAGTCATTGCAGTACCTGTGAGGCACAGCCAATGGTGAATGTTACAGTCAAATACTGCAGCACAGCTTATTCGTCTGTTAAGCCTATATTTCTCTATGCAGTTATGCATACACTACCTGCATACCTGGCTTAATTTTTACATGCATCCATTCATACACCTGGATATTTAGCAGCTGGCTCTAGGGCAGGGGTCATCAACTATATTTGTCAGAGGGCCAGAGTTTTACCAGACAGTCTCCTTGGGGGCCGGACCCCCAAGA
>JAODKM010000107.1:761531-777936 GCA_026780845.1 Petrocephalus sullivani | reverse complement strand
AGTTAATGGTTACTTAATGCATTTACTAAGCAGGTATTACTGCATTATTTGTGGCCCCTCAAGTAAAGTGTTACCCATTAACACTTACAGAAGACCTCATATACTCAATACAGCACAGCATTACTCAGCATGGCATTTATTAATGCAACTTTTTTTGCATGAAAAAAGACTCACGATCATCTGGATGGTTCCAGTGAGGCGGTGGGTGGTCTGGAAAAGGAATATGCCTGTCTGGCTGTTGCTGAGGAAGAGTGAGGTCCTGGAACCTTCCTCTGCTCTGGCCAATGATAGTTTCCAGATTGCTCCTGAAAAAGAAGGAAGTTCTATCTGTTAAGCTTCCCAGGCCATCGGTCTAGAAAGAGCTGCCTGTCTCCTGGGATCATCATTTACACCTAAACTAGCAACCACACTTCCTGTGTCCATAAATGTCCATAAATGTCATAGGATACTGTAGCAGTGTTTAGTGACACCAATCGGTTGCGTGTTTATGGACCACAAACACGGTTACGCACCAAAGCCTGAGTCAAAGCCATCATTTCCCCACCTAATGCTGTGCTGGTTCCTCCTAAGGTTCTCGGTCGCCTCTTCCTTCCTGTGCTGGACGACTCTCTCCAGGTTATCTTTGATGGTCTCTGCCTGGGTACCATTCAAACAGAGCCATCGGAATGTCACTCCAATAATGGAGAACATCCAAGCAATGACAAAAAAGTCTTTAAGTGAATAATCATTTCGCCAACACTGCATTTATCTTTCATGAGTGGGGTACCTGGAACCCCCTTAAGGGCCCCCTGCCATCCCACATATTTTTCTATTGCCACAGCTAATTCAGCCCATCCAATGATGTAACGAGTGCTTTTTAAGGGGTGTGTGCTATGGAATAACATGAGAAACACACAGCTCCCGCAGGGCCCCCTCAGGGCCCCCGCCGACGGCCCCTGGCTCACCCCCATCTCATCACACTGGAACATGAAGACCCGGGCAGGCCAGCCGCGCTCCTGCACAGCCAGCAGCAGCAGCGAGTTGTAGCCACAGCTGCCCAGCACGGCCCGCACCTGGGAGACACTGGCCAGGGCCACAGCCTCTAGTTCCTCCTGCCCCCGGGGGCCAGCGAGAGGAGAGGAGAGTTTATAAGACAATAAATTAACCTTTTATGGAAGCACAAAACCAAAAATCAAACTGCATTCGGCAATAATTACAGTGTTATAAAAAAAATGATGAATGCTGTCAAAGACGATAAATTCACACCAGCACACTGAAATTCAATCAAAGGGTATTCTAAAGGTACCCCAGCCTGGCAGCAGCTGGGTAATGCTGGGAACCACATGCGGAAGCCCCCCCGAGTGAGCGCTCACCTTGGTCTCAATGTCCATGAGCAGCAGGTGGGCCCCCTGCACCTCCAGGATCATCTGCTGCTCCCAGACGCGGGCCTGGGCATCCAGCCCCTTCAGTTTGCTGACACAGTCATCCATCCCGCTCAGCTCCTTTCCGTCCAGATCAACTGTGAGCAGATGCTGTGGGGTCGAGGAGCAGAGTCAGAGGTTAGAGACCAGAGGCAGGAGTCAAGGAGCAGAGGCAGGGATCGGAGACCAGAGTCAGGGGTCAAGGAGCAGAGGCAGGGGTCAGAGACCAGAGTCAGGGGTCAAAAAGCAGAGGCAGGGGTCAGAGACCAGAGTCAGGTGGTCAAGTTGCAGAGGCAGGGGTCAGAGACCAGAGTCAGGGGTCAAAGAGCAGAGTCAAGGATCGGAGACCAGAGGCAGGGGTTAAGGAGCAGAGTCAGGGGTTGGAGACCAGAGTCAGGGGTCAAGGAGCAGAATCAGGGATCGGAGACCAGAGTCAGGGGTCGGATACCAGAGTCAGGGGTCAAGGACCAGAGGTAGGGGTAAAAGAGCAGAAGCAGGGGTTGGAGACCAGACGCAGGGGTCAAGGACCAGAGGCAGGGGTCGAGAAGGAGAGGCAGGGGTCGGAGACCAGAGTCAGGGGTCAAGGAGCAGAGGCAGGGGTCATGGAACAGAGTCAGGATCAAGGAGCTGAATTTGGGGTCAATGATTGCTCTCAAGGAGCACAGTCAGGGGTCAAGGCTAAGGGGGTTCATTATGATGCATAATGCTGCATAGGTCAAGTCAGGACTGCTGTTCTTACTCATATTAAAATTACTATTTGCAGGATTGGTTCTTTAACAGTTAGTTACCTGGATATTCTATTGTGCTTCTCTCAGGGGCATGGTGAGAAGTAGTGTAGCTGTGATACCTCCATGATATCTGCTGCTTACATGATTACATGCAGAGCAGATTATAAAATCCTTTCCTGAAGGGACTCACACCTTTATACTGTCTATATGCTCTTACCAGCAAAATCAGTAATTTTTGCCAGGTGTTCTGGTCCCAAATTTCCTGATCTCTGGGTAATTAATAGCAATGAAACAGAAGTCATCACAGATTGCGTTTCCGGGCATGAAAAGCGAGGGTCTTCTGGAAGGCTCTGAATGGGCCACAGACTCTGCACACAGCATCACACAGACCCAGTGAAAGTCCATCCAGAGGAGCATTGGACGCCTCACCTCCACCCTGCACTGGAAGCTGTTGGGCTGCTTGCACATAGACTCTGCATACTCCTTTCTCTGCACTGAGGAGAGAAATCCCACAGATAAAGGTGAGGTGAGAATATACCTACAGGTTTCTACATTGTGCAGATGTGGTCTCTAGTATGTTACATTGGCTATACAACTGTACAGCAATGGCTCACAACTGCCCAGCCCACCTCCAGCTGTGAGCTTAGACTGCCGTTTTGCTCACATCTGGTCTATCCGAGAATTAGAAGTGCCCAACTTTCGCATAGCTGAGGACTGGCACTACCTAGTCCATGTACTGCTATACCGCAACACACGACAAAACACCTCAGGATCCCAGTTGGTGACCCCCCAGGCCGACACACGGCCCAGTCCCACCCTCCGGAAATTGCCGTCTATCTGCCAGGTGATATGTGGTCCCCCTGGTCAGCCGCTCATGTCCCCCGCAATGAGGATCCTGTGAGCCTGTTATCCTCAGGGAATCGCGCCACATGGCTGTAGTGCCGTAACTGAGGCTCTCTCACAATGCAGGTAATGTGCTTCATTCAGGCTTCCTGAGCAACTGCTCGTTCGACATTAAGTCAGCCCAGTGGTACTGATTCTCAGAAGAAAGACAGTACCAAAGGGGTCCTGTCCTCATCTCAGGTCACTGGATAGCGTACAGGTCTATGCACTACCCACTTCTGCTTAAGCTTAGGACTGGATCACACTTGGTGACACTAAATGCACAGTGATCGGCACTTACTGTAGATAGTCTTCCCACTGGGTCGGGACATACTGGACCTCTGAGAGGATTCGCCCTCTGGGTTTGCATTGCTGGGACACACAGACATGCCAGAGGTTGTCAAGGTAGTAAGGCCTCCAAACTCAAGGGTATAAATCCCTTTGTTTTTTACTTGTAAACAGTTTTATCCTGGCAGTTTACATTATTTACATTTCACCTTAATTTCCAGGAGGATGTTTACTGATAAGTGTCACGCTTGATACCCGAATCTAGACTTGAGCTGACAACTCATCAGTCACATTACACAACGGTAATGAAGTGAATCTCCCAAAACTGGAACATTAGAAATACGAATGTGATTCAGAGCATTAGAATATGAAAGTGTGATGATACAATTTCAGAAATCAAGATTTACCATCACACAATTTCTCTTGTTGACCTTCCACTGTCATTAGGTAGCCCTGGGTGTTTATCCAAAGTGACACGTAAAATGACTTTTTTAACAGTCGTGAATAGACATTTATTAGACTTTGTCTCAGACAATGAGTACTGCAAGAAAGGATAATTTTACTGAACCCAATAGTGAACAACTTTTACTGTCAACACTCCACTACCTTTATATAAAATAGGTCTTCATGTTAAAAACTAAAAAAGGAGACCCCTGTTAAAGAGGTTATACAAAGTGATGGCCACTACTCCAGCTGTTTTATTACACTGCTACACACTGTCAGGGATACGAAGGCAGATTTAGCGACACCCCAAACCATAGGTGACCTCACTGGAGCACACTTACTATGAATGAAGGGAGGTTCTCAGGTTTCCTGTGACATGAGAAGACCAGCTGTCATTTACAAACATTGTGGAAGCTTCCAGTCCAAGAACTGAAAGTCAAACAAAAAACCAACAAAAAAACAAATTATAACTGCAGGATGTGAAAGTTTAATGTTATAAAACTTCAGATACAGTCTTCAGCGTAGAGAACATTCTTGGTGTTTTTATGGCCAGAAGAGTCATATATGTTTACAGCCATGCAGCATGTGAGCGTTTCTCCAGCCCAGGTCTGCCCCACTTTTCCCTGTTTTTACTGCTTGTGGTGGCCCAACAGGGGATCGGCCTCGCCCTCGGCAGGTGGGCCAGCACACACCACCATATAAACCAAGCCCAACAGGGGATCAGCCTTGCCCTCGGCAGGTGGGCCAGCACACACCACCATATAAACCAAGCCCAACAGGGGATCAGCCTCTCCCTCGGCAGGTGGGCCAGCACACACCACCATATAAACCAAGCCCAACAGGGGATCAGCCTCGCCGTTGGCAGGTGGGCCAGCACACACCCCCATATAAACCAAGCGGTCCCTCATTCAAACAGGATAACCCTGACTAATAATGCAAACCTCTGGAATAAAAAAATACATCACTCTCAGGAAATGTATCTTTCCTTGAATCATGACAAATTCCACACATATAAAAGATTATCGAACTTAGACCTCCCTCAGTGTGAGAATGGTAAGGCTGATAAACATTATCACTATGTAAGCATTACTGAATATGAAAAACCAAATCGTTTGTTTAAATGCAAGTGTATCATTGCTGGCCATTACATTTCCCAGAGTGTGAGCTATGGAACAATACGTCTCCTTCCCAGTGAAATGTCTGGAAGGGTATTGATCATCTTATGTTTATTGATTAACTAATGATTTGTTTCCAAGTTTTGGCCAGCTAATGAATTTTATCACTTGATGTGCATATCAGTTTAACCATGTTTAAGCACAAAAGAATCCCATAGAACAGAGGCTGCCAAGTGGACACTCAGGATCGACAGGTGAATCACCACGACATTCCTGTTGATTGCGACAACTTCACTTTTCTTGTAAAAGTAGCTTGCACTGTAAAACCACCATACATGATCTGTAATAAATGCCTTGAGTGCAATTGGGTAGTAAGAGGCCACATTTACTAGCCATACTTTCTTAACTGAAATGTAAAGGACATTTTTTGAGAGCTTTTTCCCAAAGATTAATTTTACTGAGATTTATTCACAAAGGAAGGAATCTTGATTTTTCCAAATATCTTTGGAAGAAACTTTTTCTGAATGGTTTTGGGTGACTTCCTTAGAAAAAGTCCAAAGTTCATCTTCCCATTTGCTTAATTGGGGGTGGCACACTGGCCTTATCCCTCAAAGGCTGCAGGTCTGAACCATACCCCCATTCCCTCTATGTGGAATTTACATGTTTTCCATGATCTCTGGTTCTCTCCTGCCTTCCAACGACAAACATAAACTGCCCATTGTGTGTGTACTGTATGTGCCCTGTGATGGCCTGGAATTCCTTCCTGGGTATACTCCGACCTTGCACCCTGTTATGGACTGGCATCCCATCCAGGGTGTACCCTGGCCTTCTGCCCTGTTACGGACTGGCATCCCATCCAGAGTGTACCCCAGCTGTGTTCCCTGTTATGGACCGGCATCCCATCCAAGGAGTACCCTGGCCTTGTACCTTTTGCTGCCTGGGATAGTTTCCTGAGAATTTGCCCCAGGACACGTGTTGAGAAGACTGGTGGATAGATTTTGGCAGTAAAGTTGAGACTTTAAATGAATTAAATCATTTAAAAGTTGATGATTTTACGTTGATGTTGGAACATTAAATGTACTTTTTTGTGGGATTTAACATTAATGCTTTGGTTCAAACATTTGAGTTAATGAACTATCCACCTCATACAGTTACTGACCAAACTCTATTTTATGATCTTGTGATCATTAATTAATGCTCCCAGCTTTCCTAACGCGCAGCCTTAAGATAACCACACACCTTTTACCTCCCGAGACAGTAAAACAGCCCGTCATTATCTTAGTGACTCAGAGCTGCATAAATGGCACTCGCGTCATCTGGGTCTATAATTAAGACGTCATTACATGAAAATAAAGTCTTTCATTAATGTTTTTTTTTAAATGGCAAAATAATAGCCCATATTGATAAAACCCACAAGCCCATCTTTGAACACTGTTGTAAGGTGCCTAATCAAATAACTCCATTCCCTATGAGCAAAAACGTTTTCTGACATATACGGTGATCCAACCTACATCTTCCGATTTTATTTAAATGTTTTGAAAAAAATCGTTATTTGCGACAATAGAATAGAATACTTTATTACAGATTAGAAGTCCAGCAAACAATGACGACACACACAAAAAAGATTAAAAGATTAAAAACTATTAAAAAATACAATTATACCAGTGTTGCCATACCTGAGACTAATAACGAACAACACTGAATCGTACGTTGGACAGGGTCATAATGATCAGAGCTATCCAACCGACAAATAAATGTATACATAAAATTCCTTAACGCTGCTTGTAAGGTATTGACTCGTGCACAAACAACATTTCACTGGCACTACACCATCTTAGCCTCTTAAGTAGCATTCTCAAAGCATCACTGTATGCCAGCTGCAGTCTCTGCGTACTACCTTTCTTATAGTCACACACAACTGTGTGCAGTATACATAGGTGTAGAGAGTACAGTACCTGTAATTCCACCTTGCTTCCTTAATCCGTCCGTACAGCTGCTTTTGCTTTTGCTTAACTTTGCATTCTATGTCCGATACTTCTTTACTGGCAAAGATCACATAATAAGCTTTGCTGGTCGTAAAAGCCAGTGCTAAAGTCCACGGGCGCTCCTTACGGACGGCGGGGCAGGCGGCCCGGCGCCTCGGAAGCGCGCTCGGCCGTGAAAGCCGCCCTATTCATTCTCGCACATTTATTCTGTCAACGAAAAACAGGTGCAATAAATGGGATTCAATTCCGCACCCGATGGACGAGCAGCACCATTTATTAACTTCATTATTGGGCTACATTAAAATGAATTAATGGCTGTTTTACTGTACATACCTCTTTTTTAAGGAAATGTAGGCTACTTAAAGCAAGGAAGGTATTAAAAGTGCTTGTTAAATTCATTTAAATAGAAACTCGGGCTTTGCGTTATACGTTACAGACGTATAGATGTCAAGTGTATTAAGTATTGATATTTATTAACAATTATTAGGTAGTTCTGAATATAACTAATTATGACAAACAAAAATGCATTATCAATCACCGCACTGACTAGTATTGCAGTGAGTTCACGGAAAGGCAGGGGCAGCGGCGTGTTACGCGTGATCCTCCCGCACTGCGCCGTATCGGCGGACTTGGGGCTTACGTTCACTTTCCCTGTAGGTTCTGCGGGTAGCGGTCTGCTGGCAATGGGCTACGGCCAGGACGGCAGTCTTTTAGGTGGTGGCATGACGTAAAGAGTCACACATACAATTAACATATAACTAAGAGAAAAAATACAAACAGAATACAAGTAAAATAGAGGTCGTATAGAAATATAGAAATAAATGTCAAAATAATAAAGAAATAAATGTCCAAATAATAAATATCATAAATAATTGTGTTTGAATTACATTTACTCATTAAAACATTAATGTATAATGGAGGAAATATTAAAAGTCACAGTGCCATATGCCATGGGTTTTGACAGCACTTAAAGGAGCGAAGGAGGGCCGCGTTGGAGTGCGTCTGTGAGAGGCTGCACTAAGAGAGAGTGGCCGGGAGGGGGCGCCAGTGAGCAGGGCAACGCGGCTATTGACGGCGAATGTGAAAGAAACCGTGCAGAAGGCCCCCATTCCTTCCTGTAGCTAAAGGCTTATTACGATTTATGTACAGCAAATGTAATCGTTATTCCTTAATGAAAAATAACCACTGCTACCTAGTCATACCACAAATAGATAACAGCGTACTTTCTCCAGATCTGTTTTTACAAAATAAATTATATTTCGCACATACGTGAGCAACGGTATTTGATTTGCAACAATATAAATGTTAACATATAAGTTTATTTCTATAATGTAAACTTCCGGACTAACTAAGGTGAGACGATAATTACGTCATAACGGCACTCGGACGACAAGTCCCTGTTAGGTCATTTGCGATGGCACACTGCTCGCTTGCACGTTAACATTTACCATAGCCTAAATTCCCTTAAGGATAACTAAAGTATCTCTATCTATCTATAACATATCACCGGTGCCTCTAACACTAGTTCAGCCACACATGACGGACACGTTGACTGAACCAACAGCAGACCACACATCCTAAATGCTAGGTTTAATGTTTGCTTAAGAGAAAATTCTTGAATGCTTCGCTCCTGGAATCTGTTTCGTGGTCCATATTTTTCCACGATTTATTACACACATATGCTTTATTAATAGTTCAAGAGTTTGACAGTATCGCTTATGACGTCCCTTCCTACGGTTACACATAATATCGCGAGATTTCGTCGCTTCTGTAGCTCTGTTCTCGGGTAATGCTTATAACCAAGAGGCGCTCATCAATGCGCGACGTTTTAGGTGCATAACAAGAACGCCCTTGAACATTACACATATAAAAATTAAGATTTAGTTAACATTTATGGGAACTACAGATAAAATGTCAATGCATCTGAAATATCTCTTACCTATTGCTTGATAATAATATTTGCCATAAAAAGTTGTATTTTTTTTTTTTAGATCTGGGGCATTCTAAATGGAAAAATAACTAATAAAAATAAATCCATATCATAAAAATAATATTTGACTTCATGTCTTCATATATTTTTGATTTCATGTATGACAAGCCTACACAATGAGTTAACAGTACGATGTTCATTAATGGGTTTAAACAGGCAGCCAGTCTGTTAATCCAGCATCAGAAGAGTGGGTAGGTTAACACACATGAGCCTAGCCTCTTTTTTAAATGTTACAAGGATTTTCTGGCTGGTGCATCATTTTTGTGTCCGGTACTTTCTTGGGTTTGCAGGGGGATGTCAGTGTGACGAGTTGTCTCTCTATCCATAAGTGATCACATTCTGCTAGCGGGTGGTGGTGTAGATAGAGGAACACTGGCAGAAATACACACACACACACATACGGTGCGGTGTCTCTCATTTCCTGCCTGAAACGAGGCGGGGAATAACTTCACTGTGCAAAGCAGTAAAACGCCCTGCAATGCATAGGTCTAAAATGGATATTATCTCTGGATGTTTTTAATGACCTGATCCTTACAGACGAGGCTTCTGCTTACGTGACGTTCAGAGAGCAATGAGGCCGATGTGTAACAAGGTAATTTCTTCTGTTTCCTTGCCATGCCTTGGTGTAGAGACGCCTCTGATATCTTTGCGAATGGCTGCACAGCAGAAAATAATGCAAAAATTATGTAATTAGATTAAAATGTCAAACACTTTGCTGGATATTTCATATTTAACTAAAGCATTTCAGGTTCTGTTCATTTTTCTGTAGTACTGTAAGTGTAATACAGCTGTTCTGTTCCAGTAATTTGAATCTGTAACTTTTCTGTTACAAGTTTACTTCCTAAAGCGCCACGCCGATGGCTGTCAAAATGCTGATAAATGAGTTTGTAAAGGAAAAGATGTGTAGCTATATACATGAGATCTAATGATTCATCCAGCTGGCAGGTAGCATGTAGGAGCCCTACAATATCATTTACAAAAGCTGTGTTTCTGTTTTTATGACACTACAATCCTCAGACTCACCACAAGATTCAGGAAAGCTTTTGGAATTTCTGCTCTATTTTCTGGCCTATTGGTTTGTGTTAGTAATACATGTACAGTCTGGTGTAAAAGAAAGCATCTTCAATTCTAAGGTTTTACATATCAGGCCATAATAAAACATCACCTGGTCCTTAGCAGGTCCTAAAATTTGACAAATACAATCTCAGATGAACAACAATACATGACATATTACACGTGTCATTATTCATTTAACAGAAACTAGGCTAAAACGCTGAAGCAGTGTGTGAAAATGTCATTCTTATGGAGGCAGCACAGGTACTCAGCAGCAATGAACTTAGAGAAGCAATTGTTGCTGCCCATCCATCAGGAAGTGGTTATAAGGCCATTGCCAAACAATTTTAAGAACATCATTCTATAATGAGCAAGATTATTCACAGTTGCTAACCTTCCCAGAAGTAGACATCCCAGGAAATTTACCCCAAGGTCAGACCATGAGTTACACCTCAGACTCTACAGGCCTCGGTTAGCAAATACTGAAATGAATGACAGTACAATTAGAAATAGACTGAACTAGTATGGCTTGTGTAGAAGGGTTGCCAGGAGAAAGCCTCTTCTTTCTAAAAAGAACATGGCAGCATAGCTTAGGTTTGCGAAGTTGCATCTGAACAAACCACAAGACTTCTGGAACAACGTCCTTTGAACAGAAGAGACCGAAGTGGAGATGTTTAGCCATAATGCACAGCGCCTCATTTGGCAAACACAGCATATCAGCACAAACACCTCATACCAACTGGAGGGTTGTTCATTTGGGTTTGTTTTGCGGCCACAGGACCTGGGTACCTTGCAGTCATTGAGTCGAGAATGAACTCCTCTGTATACCAAAGTATTGTAGAGTCAAATGTGAGGCCATCTGTCCGACAGCTAAAGCTTGGCCGAAATTGGGTCATGCAACAGGACAATGATCCTAAGCACACCAGCAAAACTGCAACGCAATGGCTGAAAAAGAATAGAATCTAGGTGTAGTAATGGCCCAGTCAGAGTCCAGCCCTCAACCCGACCGAAATGCTGTGGCGGGACCTTAAGAGAGCTGTGCATAAAGGGATGGCTGCAGACCTTAGTGAACTGAAGCAGAGTGGGCCAGAATTCCTCACCAATGATGTGACACACTGATAAAGTCATACAGAAAATGGTTACTTCAAGTTATTGCTGCTTAAGGTGCTTCTACATATACTTAGTTTTTCACACATGGCTTCTCCATTTTGGTTTCATTTTTGTTAAATAGATAATGGCATGGACGGTGCAATCTGTTGTGTGTTGTTTTACACCTGTGGTTAGATTTAGTTAATTAGTTGATTATAGAACCTGGTAAGGACCAGATGTTTTTTTATTATGTCCTGATACGTAAAACCATAGAAGGCCCCCATTCCTTCCTGTAGCTAAAGGCTTATTACGATTTATGTACAGCAAATGTAATCGAGGGCGTACTTTCTTTTTCACAGCATACAAGTAGCAGTAGAAGCAGGTGCTATACCAGTGCTGTGTAAGACTGGTGATCCTCCTATCAAGGGTAGTCCAGCTGTTTTCAGCTTTATTGTCCAGTGTTGCACATGTATTTATATGGCTTTTGATTATATTTTTCAGTTTATCCCAATGCAGCGACTCAGTGATGCAGTAGCATATTGCATTATTACAGGCTTCATTCATGTATCAGCGTGTTAGAAAAATGCATTCATCCAAATGTTTACCTGGGTTTTTCTGACAGTCCCCAATGTTTCAGTTCCGGTAAATGCCTCACTGAAGAGCGATCAGCATTCACACGGCACTGGCAGCCAAAAGCGACTCTCTCCATGACACCAACGAGAGACACACAGAGGCCAAGGGTGCCGCTGGATGGCTATGACCAGAAGCTGGACCGAAGGGTAGCCAAGCACGAATGCCTGAGAGACCGCAACAATGCGACCATGTGCCGCAGCCCGGCCAGACAGCACGAGGCGGACCGGAAACGGGCCGAGCTGCAGCAGAGGCGGCAGAGGGAGTTCTGCAAGCGCCGGCAAATGGAGAACACAGCGGTGCCATCAGCCACTGAGAAGGATGTCCCGAAAGCAGCTAAGGTGGTCCTGCGGGCCAAGGCCAGCAGAGCCAGCCCACTGGATAGACGGTCGCTGGTCATGGCAGAAGACTTGGGCATCACGTGGCCTGACATTAATTCCATAGAACAAGTACATATTAATAGTCGCATTAACTTATTTACAGAGAGCGTATCTAAAGCACCATTGATGTGACATGCCTGTTGTGTGTTCCTTGTTGCTGAATGTAGGCCCCATGGTTGAAGCCAACTCACAGTAGTGGAGACGAGGTATTTGTGAGGGAAGGACCCGGCAGAGCTCTGCAGGACGTCCCAGGGCTGAGTCAGCACTCCCAGCTGGAGAGAATCAGAATGACACGTCAGAAAGGTATGACTGTTCTCAGGAGATTCGTCTGTACTAAACCATCACAGCATAGACTGTGCTATATACTAGGATGACATACATGTGGACCATTCCCAGAATTCACCACAAAAGGCGCTCCATCTCATTTAATTGATATCAATATTAAAGACTGATTTCACTGACATTCTGAGTTGTTTTGAATCAACAAAAATTAGGAAAAAGTCACTTTTGAAATAAAACTTTTGCTGGTTTTGGATGTACTGGTTGCACAAATAAGAGACAGAAGTTTAAACTTCTGTTTCCAAACAGCGTTGCGTTGTTTGTAGTGCAACAGACTTTTGGTGAACAAATTCGGGCTCAAGATCTTACTTAAGAGACAGACATATGCACACTATATTGCCAAAAGTAAGGGGGCACACCTCCGAATTATTGAATTCAGGAGTTCCAATCACTTCCATGGCCACAGGTGTATGAAATCAAGCACCTAAGCATGCAGACTGCTTCTACAAACAGTTGTGAAAGAATGGGTCGCTCTCAGGAGCTCAGTGAATTCCAGTGTGGTAGGGGACAACAACAGCAACTCAGCTACAAACTGGTAGGCCACAGAAAATCGCAGAGCTGGGACAGTGCATGCTGAAGCGCACAGTGTGCAGAAGTTGCCAACTTTCTGCAGAGTCAATAGCTACAGACCTCCAAACTTCATGTGGCCTTCAGCTTAGCTCAAGAACAGTGCATAAAGAGCTTCATGGAATGGGTTTCCATGGCTGAGTCGCTGCATTCAAGCTTTATATCATCAAGTACAATGCAATGCGTTGGATGCAGTGGTGTAAAGCACACTGCCACTGGACTCTAGAGCAGTGGAGATGAATCACGCTTTTCTGTCTGGCAATCTGATGGACAAGCGGTTGCCAGGAGAACGGTACTTACCTCACTGCATTGTGCCAAGTGTAAAGTTTGGTGGAGGGGGGATTATGGTGTGGGGCTGTTTTTCAGGGGTTGGGCTTGGCCCCTTAGTTCCAGTGAAAGGAACTCTTAATGCTTCAGCATACGAAGTCATTTTGGACAATTTCATGCTCCCAACTTTGTGGGAACAGTTTGGGGATGGCCCCTTCCGGTTCCAACAAGACTGCACCAGTGCACAAAGCAAGGTGTATAAAGACATGGATGAGTGTAAAGGCAGGCATCTGAATATTTTGGCAATATAGTGTGTCTATATTCAAAAAGCGTAGCCTATGTAAAGGGCACACACTCAACCATAGTGGGTACATGCTCAGTTCCATCTCTATTGAAAGTCTGTACCGTACAGGAAGATAATCCTAAGCTTAACACAGTTACTTCAAGTTTTCCAAATGATTTAAAATACCAAGTATTATTGTAGACAGAGTACTGATCATTTAAAACCTAAATTTTTCAAAAATTTTTGGTACCACTTTACAGTAAGACTACCCTTATAAAGGGTTTATGAATGGTTTACAATCAGGTTATCAATTAGGCTGTAACATTTTGTAAAATGTTACTAGACAAATATAAATGAGTTATAACACAATTTTCTTTTTATTAATGAGTTATTACCATTTATAAGTGGCAAAAGGGAGCCTTATTGTAAAGTAGTACCCATTTTTCCTTATAAATTTGCTTCACCAAAAGCTCATTAATGATCATGTGACTATTTGCTGCTGGTTTTCTAAATGAGCCTTGCTCCTTGACTGCTTTAGGCACTCAGACGCGGCATGGAGAGCTGAGCCGGCAGCGTTCACCGCGGGATGTTAGTGCTCAGACAGAGTGAGTCCAGCCTGGTCTTATAACTGTTCCAGCACCACAACACTACGGGCAGACCTTGCGGACCAGGGTGGCAAAGCGGTCCTGCAGTAATGAATATTACGGAGGATGACAATTGTAGTTATGAATATGTCTCTCGTCTCTGTGTCTGTGATTTTAGGCACCATGTTAGACACTTCTACAAGTGTCTGATAGAAAGCTGGGATCTGGTGATTTGCTTATCCTAGAAAGCATTACTAAGCGGTAGTTCTGATGAGGGCAGCCTTGCTCTGACTGCGGTGACCCATCGCATGAGTCTTGTCAGGTTACTATCAGGGCAGTTTGCTGGTCGCTGTAATGTTATCCGGTTATACAATGCAGACCACAATATTTCTGCATTTCATCACTTAAACCTCCAAAGAAATTGATTACAGAATTGTTCCTTCACTTAAAAAACACTTAGAAAAAAGCCATAAGACACATTTTCTGTTTTTTGCCAGAAGCACTACCTGCAGATTTTCTCACATTGGTTGTGTATCGTCACTAGTGAGTTGGGAGGGTGACATGCGATAACACCACATAAAATCTCATTTTAACGTGAAACACAGGAAATGCCTCATTATTCCTAGATCTCTGGAATCTGACCTTCACTTCTTTGTAACCTAAACTTTCACCTACAGATCTGGCCTCGTAACGATCAGGGAATCGGTAAGTGTCCTCACCATTGCCCGTCTCCTTGGTGGGATTCTTTTATGTGACAATAAGCTAGATAAAGGTGAATCTTGTTTAAATGATCTTCTAGACTCCTCGTTCTGATGCTTCTTTGTGGAATGGACTTTTGAAACATTTACGGCCATTTGGGATGGGATGGGATTTGTGGCATCCGTGTCATTGGGTTATCCCCAACAGGAAGTAAACCAAACCGTAAATGCGGTCATTTATTTTGACATGTAAAATTTCAAATTAATCACAGCGATTAACGCATTTATTGTGACAACCTGTCATGCTTAGCCCCGCGCTTCGTGTCTTTTCCCTTATTTTGCCCTCAGGCGGGGCTTGATTCCCTGCACCTGTCCCTCGTTGTGCTTTGCCTCATGTTTTGCTCTGCTTGTTTGCCCTGTACAGCTGCCTTGTGTTTGACCCTTGATGTCCTGCCCTATTTTAGTGAGTCTGTGTCCTGTTCCCCTTGTCGGGTATTGTCGATGCATTTGTACGCTCGCTGTCTGCCTTGCTCTCGTGTGTTCTCCGATTCCCTTAATAAAACACCCTTGGTCTATCATTAATTCCATTAATTCTCTAAAACCGCTTATCCTTCGAAGTCGTGGGGGGTCGGGAGCCTATCCCGGAAGCTACAGGCAGAAGGCGGGGAACAGCTCGGGATGGGGGGGCAGCCCTTCGCAGAGCACACTCGCATGTATACCTATGGGCAATTTAGTAACTCCAATTAGCCCCTGCATGTTTTTGGACTGTGGGGGGAAACAGGAGTACCCCGAGGAAACCCCACAATGACAACATGCAAACTCCAGACACATGGAACCTGGGCAGAGACTTGAACCTTGGTCCCAGAGGAGTGAGGCAACAGTGCTAACCACTGCACCAGCATGCCACCCCTCTAGCATTCATTTTAATCCCACATTTGATTTGACTTCTGACTGCACCAACGTCATCACCATTCTCTCTCACCTTCCCTCTCCAGAACCTTCTCCAGCTGGCACATTACTTACAGGTAAGCAAACCACTATAAACAAGCAGGAAGCTTCCCAGGATCTCTTGAGAAGACGTGAGTGGGTCAACAATGAATGGGAACTGAGGATAGACGTGTGGGTACAGGCTGGACATGACTGGGCACAGTGTGGGTACATGGATGTCTGTCAGAGACGTGTGGGTACAGGCTGGACATGACTGGGCACAGCAGGGGTACATAGATGTCTGTCACACACGTGTGGGTTCAGGCTGCAGACTGCACATGAGGTCGTGTCTATGTGGTGCCCCCCCCCCATCTGCCCTGCCATAAAGGAGGCCCTGTGGAGGGAGGAGAAGCTGAAGCAGAAGCTTGCTGTCCTTCAGAAGAGAACCTCCACCCTGATGGTATCTTCCAACAAGCTGTGGACGGTAAGCCGGGCCGTGCAGCACCCCTCCTGCTCGCCATGCATGCCTGCCTGCAAAAATACAGTTACATTTATTTCATGTAGCAGATGCTATTGTTCAGCGTGACATACATATGAGGTCAGTAGCATATTGCAAACATACTTGCTGTCAGGGGCTTTGCTGGACATAAATGTGGCTCAGCTGAGCTCCGAGTGAATGCCCAGGTTTGCTTGGCATAAGCGTGGCTCGGCTGAGCTCCGAGTGAATGCCCAGGTTTGCTTGGCATAAGTGTGGCT
>JAODKM010000107.1:680586-692138 GCA_026780845.1 Petrocephalus sullivani | reverse complement strand
GCGGAGGAGAGCGAGGGGGAGAAGACGCGGAGGGGAGGGAGGGGGAGAGGGGGCGGGGG
Organism: Petrocephalus sullivani; assembly: GCA_026780845.1. Lineage (NCBI taxonomy): Eukaryota > Metazoa > Chordata > Actinopteri > Osteoglossiformes > Mormyridae > Petrocephalus > Petrocephalus sullivani. Next base: position 692,079 of record JAODKM010000107.1, on the reverse strand, counting down.
GGAGAGGAGGGGGAGAGCGGGGGGGAGGGGAAGGGGGGAGAGCGGGGGGGGGGGGGGGGCGGGGAGAAGGGAGGGCGGGGGGGGGGCGGGGGGGGGGGGGCGTTCAGTCTCTTTCAGGGGTTTTTCTGCCCGCCTACATACTTACATTCCCGTTTTACTTCACTTAGGGATACAGAATTTAAAAATTATTTTTGATTAATGTAAAATAGTTAAGGAATCGGGGTAGAGCCGCCGCTGACCCCTACATACTCATATCACTGCGTGACAGCGAGCCCCCCCTCCCTCACCTGTGCTCCCGGCCTCCACCCTCACGTCGGAAGCCCCCACTCAGCTCTGACCAACCCCAATTTCCCTGGCTGCAGTCGTATAAGCCGCTAATGAGTGATGCCGCCCCTTCTCCTGAGCCGGTAACGCTCTAACCAGTCTCATTCTGCAGGTCTCTGAAGAACTTCTGGTTGTAGATGCGAGCCACACCACTGATCTCTGGCACCTGGGCCTCCACCGCACTGCGGTGGTTGACGAAATTAGCCGTGATGCCGATGGCTAGCTTCCCACGTAGCTCCTTCCTGCAGAACCCTGTCAGTCACACAAGCATGGCGTGAGCAAGGCACTGCACCTCCATAACACGACGGCCTCGTGTGGACGAGCAGACAGCCGCCCCACATCAGCACCCTGAAAGCGACCCTCAGCAACCACAGAGTGAGAGAGAAACCGAGCATAAGCAACACCATCTGAAAGCCATGCATGATGAGGCAAAATCCCCAGGGCAGCCGTCCTATCAGCAGGGAGCGAGCAGCCCTGCACATTGCTGTGCCTGTGGCTAGAGCTATGGTATGTGCTTCCTCACCCTGAGGAACGAAGCGTCCTCCTCCGGCCGAGATAAACACGTCGAACTGGAAAGATTTCACCGGATGAGACTCTGGCCACAGGTCTGCCGTCCATCCTTCAGACACGGACAGAAAGAGCCCCATGGTCACACCATGACACTGGCATTCTGTTACTCGACAGGCATGACTTGGGAGCTGAGGCTTGTTTGAGAGAGTCAACTATGACTACATTTATTGTACTGGTTACCCTATTAACAATGTTACTACTTTTCTAGTTTTGGATAGAACTCCATATATGATCGTGTAGGTTATGTAAACTGGAAACCAGCAGGTTCCAGTGCTGAACGCTCATCTTCATCGTATAAGATGAAGTATAAATTACTGAACAGTCTGCTACTATAGGTATGGCAACCACTACAACCTTTACTAGTCACAGCTTTGGTTTCCCACAGTCCAAAACAGAGGCACTTCAAGTGACCAGAAGCACCCTAATTGCCCTTAAAGTATGAAAAAGAATCTGTGAGCTCCCTGACATGGACTAGTGCCCTACACAGTGCGCCCTACTCTTCCATATGCTCAGCGCCCACCCTGGCCCCCCCTGGCCCTCCCTACAGGGTTACTGAGAATGGAGAGAGACAGTAAGTAAGAAATCCACACACCTGCTGTGCCCCCCTTCTCATTCACTTGCGGTTCTTTGAGGCCCCTGAACTCCACCTTGGTGTGGACATCCACCCCCAGCAACAGCGCCACCTTCAGCAGGATGAGCTGCAGCTGACGAATGCCTCCAGGCATCCACAGAGAGAGACACCATTACAAATCAGGTCAAAGAAAATAATGAGAATTTCAAACTTCAGCCAAATCCCACAATCTCAGGAATATATTACTCAGTCTGTATTATGCAGGAACCAATGAGTGATACGCTAAGACATCTATAGGCAAGTCCTCCAAAACATATATTCTGGACCTTATGCTTGGATCTAAGTTCAAGTCCTGGAAAATGTATGGACGTTGTGCTCATCAAATCATTTAAAAGTCCAGCTGCAAATGAGCACCCTGTACACTAAAATAAAAGACCCATATTACACAAAAGCACATTCTAAGCAACCAAAGAACCTTCCAGATCTTTTCCCCATCATACGGTTTCATAGTAGCACATTTGATGACATCAGCAAGCACTGATGATTCAGTTCTAAAAGCAGAGCAATCATGTGACTGTTCACTCAGTTTAACCAGCTCTCAATAGTGAGGCTCACTCTGTTCTGCATGTTTTTACTCATGCAAAAGTATCAGCAAAACCAGCAGCTAAACAAGAACATACTCTAGAGCAGTATTTCTCAACGTGGTCCTCTGGGACCCCATCTTGAATTTTTAAGGTATGTCAATAAATAATGAAAATGACATAATACCATTTCTATGGAAATTATACATGTATTAAGGCTTTATTAAAGATTTTAAAAAAGAAACCAACTGTATTCCATCCAGCGCGAGAGCATCCATCATGACCAGAGGGTCAGGGGGAAAGCTGGTACCCGTGCAGACATGGGGAGATATGGGGCGGGACACACACACACACACACACACACACACAGAGCCAGGGACCAGTACGATCGGGCACCCGTGCAGACATGGGAAAGCTAGACACACTCATTCCGAGGAAGGGAGCGTGACACACGGACAGGACCAGGGACCAGGAATATCAAGCATACGGAACCACAAGAGGAGAATCAACATTGGCAATCACTGCAGAATGCATACAAGGGAAACAATATCATTACCTATGCACAGGAGCCCGAATCATAACCTATGCACAGGGGCCCTAATGATCTCCATGGCACAGGGGTTCCTTGGATTAGGATGCTGTGGGGATACAGAAACAGCACATAGCTGGCACTGGGCCACCACTCACTGATGTGGTCCAGGGTACCAGAGCAGAACCGGCCGTAGAACTTCTTGGCGGCGAGCCCACGCAGGTCGTGGATGGTGTAGGGCCACAGGTGCAGCACGTTGTTGCGTGAGAAGGCATCCCGCTTCTCCAGTAAGACCACCTTGGCCCCCAGCAGGGCCAGCTCGATAGCGGTGCGCAGTCCGCAGGGACCGGCACCCAGAACCAGGCACTGCAACACACATCAAGTCACATCAACACACATTAAGTCACATCAAGCTGCTTAGTGAGCACCAGGGCCAGATGACACCTAAAAGTGGGGCCCCCAGCCCACACACGGCACCAAGCGGAGCCCCCAGCCCACACATGGCATCAGCTGATCATTTGCTTCTCTTTTCCTATTTCAGTCTTTGTGGGAAATGACCAAAGGGCGGCTTGGAGTTAGCCATGGTCTAACGACATGGAGCAGACCATCTGAAGCCATCTAAAGCAGTGTTGTACAAAACGTACGGTAAGGCCCTAGTGCGTAGCACCTTCAGAGGGGCTAGGGGCTGGCGGCTGTCTCGTTTGCCGTCTGGGGGTGGCGGTAACAGCTGCCAGGCAGGTGGGGCAGAGCTACCGGGGGGAAAGTTCTTGCCAACTAATTTTACTGGAACGACAGATTTCCAGGACATTCGCGGGTGTTAGGGAGCTGTGATTTGCAGGAGACTCCAGGAACAGCCGGGAGAGATGGGATGGTTACAAGGAGTTAAAAAAATATCAAAGCATGTATATTTTTTAAAAGCTTTGGAAACGTAGACTCGAAGACTGAACAGGAAGTCAGATCAGAAATCTGTTATTTTCTTATTTTTTGTGTTTTGCCGAGTTACTCGTCCGATATCTTTGAATAACAATATTATACATTATATCACCCCGTCTACTGGACACATCTATCAAAGACAATTTACAAGTTCAACCCTTTCATGCAAGAGGAATATTAAGCAGAGTTAACGGACTAATTAGGGTCTAGATGCACATGGGAATAACGACATGGCCCCCGCTGGGATTCGAGCTAACAAGCTTCTGGGCAGGAATCCAATCCCGTTAACTCGGACATGCCTCAGGGACTTTGGGGATAGAAACCCTTCTATAGCTAATCTGTCAGACCATAAGAAAGCGAAATGGCCCACAGTGACCCAGAGTGCAACTGGTCTGTTTGGCAGGTGGAGTAATACTGGTTACAGCTTATCACAACAGCAGACAGTCACTGATGAGATAAGAGTGGCTTTATCAATTATGATCATGCACTATGACTCCAAAATTAAGGTTTTCAACAACAAAACAAATTTTCAAATGGTTAATGAGTAAAATTTAACCCTGGGACAAGGGGGGGTAACAGTGGAGTCTAATTTCCCCTTCAAGAATCTAAAAAGAACCACCCATCTTATGTCATGCACTAAACCACCAGGTTCTCTTTAAGACCATGAAAAAAATGACCAACCAGGCAGCTCTGGAAACATGGGTCATCAGTCACAAGTCAACAAAGTAGCCAAGCACATGCTGAGCAGACAGACTGCAGAGCTGATGTCAGAACAGAGACAGACACTGATCTGAGACCTGCCTAATGGGCAGCGGGGTGCATGTCCAGCCATGAACCCAGGGCTAAAGACGGCATGAAAAAAGGAACCATGATAAACAGAAGCTCTGCTTACTGCCTAATCGGATGCACATTGTCTGTCACACCTTAGCCAAAAGAGATTTAAGCGAACCCCAATGCTTCCTGATAGCTGAATACACCAATAGCTGAATAGCCAGCAGTACAGAAATTCCGTATCGCACAACTCATTTTATTAGTAGATCCTGTTGACTGGAGAATTTCGAACGGGAATTTTTAAACACATTTAATGCAAAGAGAGGGGCCATCCTCAGATCTTGAGAGGTGAGTATTTTCTGAAATACTACTAAACCAAATCGATTTCTAAAACCAGCATATGACCCAGCTGCCATTTTAGGACATGCCCTCCATCGCAATTCATCTCCAAACATGGCAGTGCAGGACCCAGGCTTAACGACTCTCAGAGAGTCCTGCTCTGTCCTCCGACTTCTCCCTGCTATCGCTTCCATTGTGTAACTGGGATGGAGTGAAAGGGGATAGCAAGCAGGTCACACAGCAGCAGTTACTTCCGGGATTCACTGGCCACAAATGGCTAGGAGGATAAGGTGGAATGTCTGGGTCCAGAAAGTGCAAATCCAGACCAAGATTTTGTTTCAACCAACCAGCTGAGCATAAACAGTCACATTCACAGAGTGTTCAGCCTGCGGGTGGAAACAAAAGCTTGGCCTGGATTTTTACTCTCCGGACCCATACTTTCAACCTCTGCATTTAAGTAGATACTGATGAGGCTGCAGACGGACGTTCCAGGCCCCACCTTGTTGCCCTTGCAGACCTGGCCCTGTCCATAGTCTGCATACGTCACCCGCTTGTCTAGTTTGGCCCAGAGTGCCTTGGCCTTCCAGTAGTTAAGTCTCTCCTTCAGCTTGGGGTAGAAGCTCCGGTGATCCTTGGCATCTACCTGCAGGTGGCGACAGAGTGCCGAGAAGCTCTCCAGAACTTCCTTGCAGGACTGGGCCTGCACAAAGCGGTCGAATGCCGCATGGGAAGGGTGTGGGGCATCAGCACCCTCCATTCCAGCCCGAGCAGATATCAGGAGGGAGCTTCACTGAGAGGCGAAGGAAAAAAGCAAACATAAAATCACCATTTAATCATGACAATATAAGGTAGAACTTCTAGACGCAGGGATACAGAATTTGCAAAGTTGTTTAAATATATAAATTTAGAAAAAAAATGTAAGCGATTCGATGTTTAAATGACATTAACAGTACCAGCAGCTAGCACGTAAATGACTGGACAGGAATAATAAAACATTCAAATTTGTACGTCTGAAATACTGGGGGAAACACACAGGCAGCACTTTTACTGGTAACTGCAGGGGGCACCCCAGGCTTGGGCCCTGCGCCGCCCTGGACAGGCTACAGGTCCCCTCCCGCAACCTTGACCAGGATTACAGACAGAAGGAATATTTGTTTGGCCTTTGGTTGCATCATTACTACAAAGTAATGGCAGCTTGTTCTGTCTGCCAACCAACCTGGAGAGACAACTACCTGGTTATATTTTAATACTGAATCGGAAGCAACTGCAGTGGGGCTTTAAAATGAACCAGCAGCTACTGGTCCTCTGCAGAAGCCAGCGCAGGGAAATTCCTGGCCTGTGTCTTATAGGGACAGTCTGCATGGCAGGGCCCTCTCGCTGACTTTATCACAGGGTAGCCAACACAGAGGCTGATCTGGGGCTCTCCCAACTCCCTGAGGGACCCATTCAGTCCAAATGGGAGACCAGATACCAGGCACATAGCCAGGTAGTTATATGAAGGCATCTGGGGAAGAAAAAGCATCTCCCCAAAAGGACCCGCTGGCTGCCAAATTCTACTGGGAGGGACCTGAGTACGGGCCTGGTGGACGCCACGGGAAGCCAGCAGCCGCCAAAGCCCCAGCTCCCAAAAGTGGCACGTCACGTCACTGGACCGCCCCTGAAGCTTCCTTAAAAGAAAAGTCCTACTGCTGGTCTCGACAGGTCGTGGCTGGGAGGCTGAGCCAACATGTCGCTCCCTTCAAGCATGCAGCTTCGAGAATGCAGCCCCCCCCACCTCCCACCCAGCCCTGCAATATATACAGGTACTGCATATATGCATTAATCTTTACATTTGCATGCATATATGCATACGTGTACAGATGGCCTCCAAGATGATCCTCCAAGTAGATGTGCGATGAAAAACCCTTGGTGAGGTCAGCAGAAGCTCTCCGAAGGCCGATGTCAGTTCCCTCGACTGGTTTTCCCAGTCTAACTCCTAATGATGAGCACGACTTCCGTCCAACACCTCATTGCACACCTGCTACATCTCATGCATTTTCCAAATTTCATAAAGATTTTCAAAATCTTCACAATCCAACTGCCAGACCCTTATCGCATATCTCCACTGCTGGGGGCGAGATGGAGTCAAATGATTTGCAGAAGCAGGAAGTGTTTGGCCATCTATCTACCTTTTGGCCCAGAAGATAAGCGTGCTGGTAAATGAGGGTGTGTCTAATAACAGGCACAATGTATGCGGCCTTTCGCACTATCCAGTTCCGGCCATGCTTTCAGACAATCTACACAGCATCTCCCTCAAAAGAGAAATCGGATTGCACACAGGAAACAGCAGTGAGCAGGAAGAAGAATCAGCCCAGGGCAGAGGCAGGAGGCACAGGAAGAGTGGAACAAGCACCCCTTTAGGTCTTTTGCCGCGCTACGTATAACAAGCATGCTGCTTTACAAGGGTGCCTGGCACAACAACAGCTTGAGAAGCTACAGCAATAAAACTGCTGTGAAGGCTGTTATCCAGGCTGTGAACAGGAACTGGGGGCTAAGGTCATCCACGCAGCCGGTTCATCCAAGTCACAAGAGTGAGCAGTTAGGTCTAGTCAGGCTAGTGACAGCCACCATCGCGTTTAAAGGGGGCTGTTAAGCAGTGCCCCCCCCCCCCAAGCTTAAAATACACACTAAAGATATTATGCAGGGATGAAGTGCAAGGGCCTTTCTATACCAAAAGTACCTTTTTCCTCTTTAAATCAATCTTCATAAATCATTGATTGGCACATTCATTTATCTGGCTGCCATGTCCTGTTCTTCTTAGCCTGGGGTCAAGTGCAGGTCCAGCCAATGTCTGCCTGAAGGCTTTAGGGCTTTGCTCTAGGGCCCATGGACGTGACAGATCTGTTCAGGCGTGAACCAGTGATCTTCTGATCAAAGGCACAGAGCCTGCAGAGCAATTCACTGCCCCGTTTAAGACTATATTTGGTTAGTCTGTTAGATGCAAAGCAAACCACGACGTTTTCAAGAAGACAGGACAGTGCAGGCATAAGAAGGTAAGCATATAATCTGTGTGAAAACTACTCCATTCTAACAGAATTTATATTTAAAACATATATAGAATTAACAGTCTTGTCACTTAATTTCTGTGTGATATTATGGGACAATTCACTACATTCTCGTTCGTCAATGAGAATCTCTCTTCTTTGAATAGTGCAAACTTTGCAAGCTACACCTTCATCTGTCCGTTAAACCAAACAGGCCTGCATTAACCAGCCCTGCATTGCTAGAGCTTGTTTATTCAGCAAAACACCAAAGCTGCAGAGTGACATAGCACCTCCCTCTGGCCGGAAAACACAGCTAGTGTCACAGGCTGAATCCTGTTCTAAACCACGAGTGCAGCTTGCAAGCTTACGCAGTAGATTTGCAGATCGTCCACGTGGGAAAAACACATGAATCGGTAAGATGGAGTATAAGGTGAAGAGAAAGTGGACAGCACAATGGATGACTTCTCTTTACAGAATATTTTTGCAGCTCAGCGTACAGATCAAACTCACGGTTTGGGAGAGTGGGTGAGACGCAGTGCACACAATGTTTACTGGGAAAATAATTCCACTCTGCACCAGCACTGTTAAGGCCATTAAAAATGGTTTAGGCAGAAATAGCTGCTGAATTAAGGAGCACCAGTGGCTCAGTCTTGGTTCAGGATGTCTTCCTCATGAGTGCTCTCCCTTTCTACAGATGGCAGGATCGCCACTGGCTGGTGTTGTAAGTTACTGCTCAGAGTGGTGACAGTGCTGAGAGAGACATACACAGGGATGCAGGGTGATGCCATTTCAGCTGGTGTAAAACAGCCAGCTTATGCAATCTAAGCCCTGCTCACTGAGGCGTGAAAGCTATGGTTTCCATGTGAGAAATAACTGCCAATCTAATCGGGGACGCCGGGTGAGTGTACGCAAGCATGGGGGGGAGGGCTTCCTGTCATGCCTGCAGGGCAAAAACTGAACAGAACTGTAGAAACTGTCAATCGTAGCTGGTATACATTAAGAAAAGTATTCCAAATATTTTTAGTAAAAAAAAACCTATTATTGTTACGACAGTTGTGGCATGAGATGTTCCTGGAAGTCGTGAATAATCGCGTTCCGCGACTTCCCGGCGCTGCCGAGTGCACAACATTTTTGTTACTGAAATGTAACCCCATAACTTCCATCACTGGCATGCATGTTATTAGCAGTCGCCCTTTTCAGCGCCATGTAGTTTATTATACAACATTACAGACCTAATCACGCTGATTGGGGAAAAGACAAGTCTAAAAATCAGAAGCAAGTTTCCAAACTTTCTACAATCAAGTGAAAATGAAGACGGACTCATTTTAAAATAATCATTTTCTATTTGTGACATTTCAAAGTCACCTCGATCAACAAATAAGTGTCGATTTGCACACAGCAGCGATCGGCGGGTCTTGGGCGACTTAGGCGGAACGTACGCAGGGCTCACTCACCTGCCGCCGGCCGGCCGGCGCCGCGTATCGGGGGCTTAGGGCTTCCGACAAGATGCCCTAAGAGCCGCACTTTCTGACATATCGTCACAAGCGAAGGACATGCTGCTCCTTACGGCTCATGTGCTCGCAGCGAGAAGGCGCCGGCTCCCCGCAGCAGCTGGACAGCGTGCGACCTGCGCCCCTTTAAGGAGCTGCTTGGCCAGCGCCCCCCTCTGGCCCCACCATCACGGTGCATTCAAAGTTCCAGCCTAATATGTCCACGCTAATACGCTTTCGTTTAGAAATGTAAGAATTGTCTTCCGCTTTAGCCTTCCTTCCACAATACTGCGCTGTCTGACAACTAATCTTTCTGTCAATGCATCAGTGTGGAGGCTCATAAATGTATGTTTTGTATGCTTCGCTACAGTACCATGATATTTTGCTTTTGCTCAATACAATGCGTGCACTTACTATAAACACATGGTTGCATGTGAGATTAATCAACAGTCAAGCATTTAGATAAACTGAACTTTATTACAAAACAAAGTCGAAATAAATAATTCAAGATATATACTTAATCACTTAGAATTGCAAAAAATATTGACTGGACAAAAACATGCAAATGACAAATGTTGTGCTCCAGCCACAACAAACAGATAAAATATGATGTGCGCCACTTCTAAAAACACATTAGAAACATTTTTAGTTAAATGTGCAAATGAAAAATGTCAGAACTCTGTACATTAACAACCACTCATACATACATCTACAGATTTCCGCCGCCTTTATTATCAGCTCTCTGGCCCATCCGACGTTTCCTCCTCTGATACAGACGAGCTCAGTTCTTGGTTTTATTCTCTTGGATGTTGTGGCTCCATTAAAAACCAGAGAGCCTAAGGTTAAGCCTGAACCTTGGTTTAATGACAGAACTCGCTCTGTCAGGAGGGAATGTCGCCGAGCAGAAGGCAGGGGGACAAAGGACAGACTGCAGGCATCACTTCACATTGTAAAAGACTGCTGGCGGCGCTACCAGGACACTGTTAAAGAGGAAAAAGGGGAATATTCTGCAAATATTATTTCTTCCAACAGCCAACACCAATGTGTGTTGTTTAAAACAATTGACTCTGTTCTAAATGTGCCACAGAATGCCTGATGTGTACAATAATTTTCTGTGCTTTTTTATTGAAAAGGTTGCCACCACAAGGGCTCCTATCCTCTCTGACCATGATCTCTCTGGTCCCGTCCCCTGCTCTGCTGTCTTTACTCAGTTTGAGTCAGTGACTCTCTCATTCTTAGAGGATGTGGTTGGCCATATTAAGCCCTCAGGCTTCCCTCATGATCCTGCCCCCCCCTAGACTTCTTAAAGAAATTGGGCTGTGTATAGGGCAGTCTATCCTGGCCATTATTAACAGTAGTCTATCCTCTGGTGTGGTTCCTGCCAAGTTTGAACATGCTGTAGTGCAGCCACTGCTTAAGAAACCCGGCCTTGACCACACTGTGCTGGCTAATTATTCTGAAGTCTTAGAGAAAATTGTTTTTTGCCAAATGAAACCTTTTTTGGATGAGAATAGAGGTTTTTCAGTCGGGCTTTAAAACTCTTCATAGCACAGAGTCTGCTTTATTAAAGGTCTGTAATGACATCCTTCTTGCATGTGATTCTGGTAACCATGTTGCTCTGGAGTGGCTTGACCTGACTGCTGCCTTTGACACAGTTGATCACAGCACTCTCATATCACGATTACATCACCTACTGGGCGTTGGTGGCACTGCTCTTAAATGGTTTAGGTCTTATCTGGCAGATAGAACTTTCTCTGTGAACCTTCTCAGTTCTGAATCATCAGCAGCTCCTCTGCTATATGACGTCCCACAGGGGTCAATTTTAGGACCACTGCTTTTTTCACTGTATATACTGCCTCGAGGTTCTATCCATAGAAGGCATAGGATCTTGTTTCATTGTTATGCCTATGGCTGCCAAATTTATTTACCTTTAAAACAGAACGATTCACTCTCTATAAAAACCACTCTTGGCATGTCTAGATGACATTAAAGTTTGGTTGTCCTCAAACTTTTTAAATTTTAAAGAAAAGAAAACAGGAGTGATTGTGTTCGGACCCAGTGGCCCCTGTGAGTCCTCCCTTGCGGATTTGGGACCTTTGGAGGCATACCGTAAGCCTATTATTGTTGATCTTGATGTTAAGTTGGACAGTGATTTTAAGTTGGATAGTCAGATCAGAGCCAGAATTAAGTCCAGTTTTCATCATTTAAGGCGACTGTAAAGTATTTTCTTTCTATTTTGAAGCATTTTGAAACAGTGATCCATGCATCTCGTCAAAATGGTTCAAAATGCCGCTGCACGGCTTTTAACAGGAACTGGCAAAAGAGAGCACATAACCCCTGTCCTGGCCTCACTCCACTGGCT
>JAODKM010000107.1:651501-674781 GCA_026780845.1 Petrocephalus sullivani | reverse complement strand
TTAGTTAGTTCATTAGTTAATCATTAACTAATTCATGTTCATGATTAGTACTTCAGTAGTCAATGAGGTACTACTATTATTTGTGGCCCCTAAAGTAAAGTGTTACCAGTTTTTAAAAGTAACTTAGCGGCCATTTGAAATAGTAATAATGGGTAACAGTGTAATTGAGGAGCCACAGATACTTAGTAGTAATGGTGGAGTACAAAACATGAACAAATATAGTAGCTACTTGAGATAATAGATGTAACACAATTCATGAATGATGAACAAACATGAGTTCAGTATTTCATTGATGTTATTCATTATTTGTACCTTCAGTATTTCCTTCAGCAGTTCACAAAGGTTTACAGAATTAACCGATAAAGTTACAAATATAATAAGTGCATGAAATAAAAGATGTCAAAATTCATTAATTAGGAATGAACATGAGATCAGTATGTAACTAAGACTTAGTATGTGGTTTATTACAACCAGTGGGGGCCAGGGTTCTGCTAACTGCTATTAAGTAAAGCTAACTTTTTGTTAGGAGATTTGCGTTTCCGCTAACTGAAAACTATTAGTGGACCAGTTAGCTTCCACTAAATTTATTTTCGCTAACTGCAAATCTGCTAACAGGTAAAATCAATAAAGTTTAATGGTCAAAAACATGAATCCTAGAATCACACATATTTGTTCTGGTCTGTTCAGAGCATGTCTGCAACAGTTTATCTAGCACACTATTGTCTATGTGTAAACACAAAAAGTGATTGGTTGATAACTTGTTATATTGCAGGTAGTTTAGGAAAAATGTAAGTGAATGAAGATAACGTCCATTTAAAGTAAATGGAGAATTGGGGCCTGTATCATGAAGCTGATTTGTTTGTAGTTCCCAAGCGACTTCACTGAGGGCAAAATGTGAGCATGAGCCAATCATGGAATAGGACTCCTCCAACAAAAACACTCAGATTTCGCAAATGGAATATTATTAAAAGAAAATTTATTCCATAGACTCTACAGAATTCAACAATTAGGGAAGTCCTAAACATCCCCAGATAATCACTCCAGCACTGCCGAACTAAATTGCCAACAAACAGGTAAAAACGTCAGCTCTCTAGGTATGTTTTAAGGGTTTCAGACCCAAAAACAAAATTCACATAGTCGGCAATAGTCATTGCTTTTTTGTGGTTTATCAGTTTAGTGTTATCAAATTAAACTTTAGAATTAGTGGTTTTCATGACTTGTTGGTTAGCTGTGCTGGTTAATACATAAGTAATTGTATAACATAGGCCTATTATATGCATAATGTGGTGTGTTTTGCTTATCTGTTTTCTGTTTATTAGCTTAGTTTATTTATTATTATTATTATTATTATTATTATTATTTATTGATCAGTTTTTTTTTCTCTTGTTGTTTGTACTTTCTCTGTAAGCGTCTTTGAGTTAATGTAAAAGCGCTATATAAATAAAATGTATTATTATTATTATTATTATTATTTGTGCTCCCTTAAGTAAAATGTTACCCAATTGTGCAGTGTGCCACAGAACACTTGGCAGTAACTTGCTGAAATCAGATGCAATGGTAAAAATCTTCCAACAGTTTATCCTAGACTGGGTCATGGAGTACCTTTCCATGACAGGAAACATAGCGTGCTATCACACCACCTGAAGTTTTTCTGGAACCAGAACTGTTTTCATAAACCAGGAACTTTTGTGGTGTTCACACCACAGGAATTGTACTTCCTCAGAGACAGTTCCAGAACCCTTTTTAATTACCTTCTTCAGACTAGGTGTTTTTCATTCGAGTACCAGTATGTCACAGGGCACATACACTCTTACTCACTGTAAGCGATTTAGAGATTCACCAATTAGCCTGCATAACACAGGCAGAACATGCAACCACACATACAACAGGTGCAAGATTCGAACCTCCAACCATGGAGGTTTGAGGCAAAAGTACCACTCACAAAAAAAAGAAATAATAAAAATAACAGTAGCACTCACATGCTGAGTAATGCTAGCTCAGCAATCTGTTTCTGCTGAAAGAACTCCTACATGTAACACTCCTTTCATGGAATTGGCCCTGGGTTAAAGGAGTTTCAGAGACATCACTGGAACATCCAGTTGTAGATTTTAATTGTAGGACATGCAAGGACCATGGAAGAGGAGTAATTTTGTAGAAAGCACATGTCTTTATCCGTCACGCTGCATAGCACAGCGGTAAGAATCGTCTCCAGCCAGGAACAGCTGCGTGTTCTTGTGGATCCACAGAAGTACCTCAGTGCCCATCATGGTACTTTTTCCAGTTGGTTTGAGCTTCACTGCAGTTTAACGCTCCTGATGGAGCTACATTAGGGACCCCCGGCCATTTGATGGCCATGGACTGGTTTGCATAAAAATATTTTGCTTAGTGGCAGTGTGATAGACTTAGTTTAACCAATTTATTTACCTGTTTCCATTTTTTTTACATGGTCAAAAACTGCAATCGCCAGCAATCATGAAAAAAAAGATGTGGCTTGAAAATATATAGATCATTTTCAGAAATGAACCAACCCGCCAGTGTTCCGTGGCCCAGTGGAATACTCACTGCAGGCTGGTGCTTGGGGGTCCGATGCCACAGCACGTGATAACAAGCAAAAGGCCTATGTTTGTGAAATTCCTGTTTCATGCAGACTTAAAGGCAGATGTGTCTTATTAAACAAGCTAGTATTTCTCACTATTTTGAGCTTCCACAGACAAATCATTCTCAAATCCTTTCAGGGTGAAATATAGCGCATATTTCTTAACAAAATGAACTGATGTACTACAGCAGGACTGTGCTTTGTGCTTTGTGTTCTGCTAGAGCTTTGAATTGATCATTATTGACAAGCTGCCTATTTTCTTCCTCTTGACACATAATAAAATCACCACGTGATTAATGGTCCCAACTGTTATGGTCACACAAGCTGTCACCTTGGGCTCCCAGCTAGGGTTCTCTTGGTCGATGTTACCCCGACAGTACATTTTGGGGCCCCTATGTAGTGCTGGGTCCCTGCAGCTCCAGACCAGCCTTCTTATTGGGGAGAAATTCTCTGACACACCTCAGCTGAGGCAAAAAGACATAGCATGCTGTAGTGTGTGTGGACATGATAAAACAAGACAAATTATATACATATGACTGGCAGTTTTTTCTCTTCTCATGGTGTATATGAATATTCATTCACACAAGTCAGTTATGACAAGATTTAACACTGAGCTGAAAATATATTCTTTTCCACATTTCCAAATTAAAAGCTCACTTACAGTACAGATGAAAACCACATATAGCTTTAGCATGTAAAGCAGTACTGTACAACAGTTAAAGACATTTCTAATAACTGAGTAACATTTAAAAGTTAGCCTTGATTATGACATTCTTTGGGCTGGGCTGCATGGTTGCGCAATGCACACTGGAATTCAGAATGTGCCTGCCTAGGAATGTGTGTGAGGATTATAGGCCAATAATGCTTCATCTCATGTTACAAGGGGATATATTCAAGGGGGCAGGACAGTGGCCCCTTACTTCCAGGGTATGTCAAGTTTGCAGTTTTCATTGCATTTTTGTGGGATTCCTTCCGCAGTCAAAAAAACATGTAGTTAGACTAATTTGTGTCTGTAAGTTGCGTTTTGTTTGTGTGAGTGCATGCCCAGCCAGACTGATATCTGATCAAAGGCTGGTGCTCTTTGCTTCACACTAGCTTGTCTGTTTTTTGGCTGTTGTTTTTTTGTGGAATGTATTATTGTGAAATTTAAAGTGGGCTCATGCCAAAGACATACATCAGCGTATTCAGTGGGTCTGTGAGAATGTGAGGGCATCTGATGTGCCACAGAGAAGCTTTCCACAACATAGCAGTACTTCTACTTTAATGGTGGGAAAAGGTTTTGAAATAATTAATCGTGGTTTCATATTTTTACATCACTAAAACCTGGCATTTTAACAGGGGTGTGTACGCTTTTTATACCCACCTTAGAAAGTGAGACATAAGCTTACCATTTGACAATCCCCTGCTGTTCTGAAGACTCTGATTATGTATTTTATGGGTAGAGGAAAGTGGTTGCGTTACAGGGTTGAATAAAATACAAATTCTACTGCACATTAAAGAAATTCAATTCGTTTTTAATTAAATGCATTTTCATCAATGTTCTGAAAAGTCTTATCTGCAGTTTATCTTAGGACATTAAAAGCACATAAACGGCGAGGAAAGCCGCCCCTTTCTGCAGCCTGGCAAGCGCATTGCCTGGGCATGTATTCACAGCATTGCCTGGGCATGTATTCACAGCAATCAGGATGAAAGAAAGGAGGGTCAGAAGGGGGTCAGGTACCAAGCACAGAGGAACAATGGGACGCTATCAGCAGCCATGTCATCTGCAGCTCGGACCAGGGAATCCTTCTGAAGCCAAACAGGTTTGGGCTTGGCCCGTACTTGGATGTAAGCCCAATTAGGAAAGCTGGCTTGCTGCTTAAAGAGGTGTTGGTGTGGCCAACAGGTTAGGCTGCCCTATAGGCTGTGTGGCCCCCAGTGCAGTGATGGGGACACTGTGCTGTAAAAATTGTACCATCCTTCAGATGAGAAGTAAAACCGAGGTCCTGGTTTTCTGAGGTCATCCTTCAAAAGAGGAGTGGGACCCTGATGTCCTGGCTAAAATTGCCCACTGTGGCCCTATCAAATCTGGCCTCCTAATCATCCCCTGGATTTCTTGCTTTGCTTTACTTTGAGATAATGTTTTTTATGTATTTAAAATATTTTAAGTACTTCATAAAATGTAATTTTATCTATTTATATTCTATAATTTTAAGCACCTTTGTCACCAGGTTTACAGACTTCAAATGCAAATAAATCATGTGAAACATCCTGTTGCCCCCCTGTTCCATCCAGCAAAATGCAAATTACAAAATACTTTTGTATTTAATTACGTATATATCAGCATATGCAGGTTGTCTTATCCTTCTATGCAGCATTATTCCTGGTGTGCATGAAGCCATACGCTGGCTGCAATAATTACTGTCTCCCCCTGGTGTCAGCACTACATCATGCCATCACCGAGATCATATATAGTCAGGAAACGACAACATTTCTTTCACTTTTATTATGGAATATACAGGTATGCATACTGGAAGGTCTGTAATTGGCTACCTCCACATTCTGTTAAGGCTACTCCAGCATGTCTGATTGACACATGATATTGCAAGATGGCCCGATGTTCACCGAAGTTTCTACAAGTGTGGGCCCAGAAACTTCCCAGCGGTAATGACGGTGCAGACATGCCCAGGGTGCTTGATATGGGCAGCCTCTGTGTCTCCGCTCCCACACGCCAGGTCTTTGCTGGCTTGTATCGCTAGTCCATTCAGACGCTCCAGGTATGGCCCCATTGCCAGTATCATGCCCCCTGTTTTAGGGTGTGACGTGTCTGCTGCACACTTTCAGTGACGGCAAGCCTGTGGCTGCAAACAAACCATTTCTTCCTCAGTTCAGTTCAACAGCAGAAGCCCACTGGCGTCTGCATAACATTTATCACCTCCATATTTATTTCTTTCACATATCATAATATTCTGTTTTTCAGGATTCTGTGTACTTTTTAATTTATTTGCACTAGATTCACATCTATACATTCTGCACTTGTCCGTTTTCTCCTGCTGCTACATGCACATGAATTTCCCCCTGGGATCAGTGAAGTTCATCTAATCTAATCTAATCTAATCTCAGGAATCTGAGGCAGAAGTGTGGGAGCAGACCTGTTTCTAAAAGGAAGTACATTGCTGTATTGTGTGCACGTAATGAATACAGCTATGAATGTCATAGCTGTACCATATTTCACATGGAAATTCTGAAAACAATCATCTTGTTAGTACGGAAGCGTATTGCGTTCATCTGGAAAAAAAATGGTTATGTTTTTCTGAATTAACAAGATAATCATTTTGATTTTACAAGTAATATTTTTCAGTTTTTCTGATTTAACGAGATAATCTTCCAGTTTTTACTAGTAATATTTTTCAGTTTTTCCAGATGAATAGAGGAAGGCAGGACGTGACACAAAGCCCGACCTGCTTAATACTGCAGTGTTTCTAATGGATCCGTTGAAACAGTATGGCATGCTCCATGTACATAAGCTGATGCATTTGAAATGCATTCCCACACTGTCGGTAGGGTATGTGTGTAGCCATATCACCAAATGTTTTGACCTGGATTCTGATAAAAAAAAAAAAAAACGTCTCCTAAGATGATTCTGGCTCCTTAGTTAGTCCATGAGGGTCCAGTATCTGCAATAATTGTCTGACATGCTCGTGAGTCACAGCAAACCGAACTGAATGCATTTCAGATCCAGGTTATGTCAGTAATTTACCAGGACAATAAGACTTGAACTGTGGTATCATTTATCAATTATGTTCCCCCAGAACAGGCATATGGAGTAAGACTAATTTTCAGTTCAGGAGTTTCAGTCCTAGAGTGGCCAATCAGTAGAATCGGGAGATCTCCCAATGGGCCCCTTACCTGTTGTGCTGGTCAACAAAATAATTTGATATTATTATAGGATATAATAATAATAAATTTGATCATTTAATATTGAGCTGGTCGGAACCAAAATAATTTTGAAATTCTACAACAAGGCTTCAGAATGTTAACCGGCGAGTTTTCTTGTGTGCACACGCACACATAGAAACGACCACGACTGCTCTGCTTTGAGAAACCAGTGCTTGTCTGAGTGAGTGCGCAGCACAGAATGAAGAGAAGACAGGCTTGTCTTGGGCATAAAACTGCACTGTGGGCTCACAGACAGCACTGTGGGCTCACAGACAGCACTGTCAGGATCCAGTTACGCTTTGTGAAGTTAATCAGAGAAGTTAGAGGACAGATGAAACTGTGTGAATCGCAGGCTTCTGTCACTCTTGCAGCGCTGGGATGCTTCGCTGGAGTCTGTGGCAAAAGATTATGCTGCCAAGTGCATATGGGATCATAATCCGGACCTCGTGGGTACTGGAGAAAACCTGTACATCACCACGGGGGCCCTAAACATCAGCAAAGCTGTAACCAGCTGGTATGAAGAACACCACTACTTCAACTACGAGAATAACAGCTGTATCGAGGAGCAGATGTGTGGGCACTACACACAGGTGAGTGAGGAAACCAGATTGAAACAGGCAAGAAGGACACCACTAAAAATGAAATACCTACACGTCCGGGGCATCACTAGGGCTGTTTTAGCCCCCCCCCCCCAAAAAAAAAATTTAAACAGTGTGCTCTCATTCAGACCCCCAAGTGGTCCGGAAGATGGATGGATGGACTTTTTACATTTTTACAGAAAGTCACTCATTGAAAAGCACATTACAATGTAAAGCATTTCCATATGGCCAGGTAGGGGTGAGAATCACCAGTGACTGCCCAAATTGATATTATATCGATATATCTTTACCGACTCAATATGTATCACAATTTTTATGCAGATTTTATTGAAGAGCATTTCAGGTCTGCATTTAAAGTAGAAACAAGAGCTATGAAGCAATGTGCACCGACTTGGGGATTGTTTTCAGCAGTCACCCACAAAAGCCTCAGACTGGAGGCGAATCCGTGTTCGCTTGGTGCTGGCAAATCACCACTCAGTCGCTATTAGTGCAAAGACGTGACTGGAC
Source organism: Petrocephalus sullivani (assembly GCA_026780845.1). Taxonomy (NCBI): domain Eukaryota; kingdom Metazoa; phylum Chordata; class Actinopteri; order Osteoglossiformes; family Mormyridae; genus Petrocephalus; species Petrocephalus sullivani. Next base: position 667,161 of record JAODKM010000107.1, on the reverse strand, counting down.
TGAGTCGCCGATGCGTCACCAATACCCGTCAGATATCTAGCTGGCTAAATATCGCAACCTGTTGGCGACTCCAAATCCTGTAGTGCGAAAAGTGTCATGACTGACAATGTGGCCAAAGAAAGTGAAAGTCGACGGAGGAGTTTAAAAAAGGGGTAAACAGTTCAACTCCTTTGGCAGCTCTTCTTAGTGTGCAGGGGAGCGGTAAGGAGATATTCAGTGAAAGATTACAACTGACACACTTGTGGCTAGTGGCTTTAAATTGAGATGGTGCTGTCTTTATACAGACTTACTCACTCATGCCAAACTTGTATAAGTCAGTCCCTTAACAAAATCACACTGTATGCAACTGGGCAAATATATTATCAGTACCAAATGTTAACAACATCATTTCAGTAACCCATGTATAAACTGAAGTTTAGAAACTGATTTTTTTTACTTGTACGGCAATATTAATATTTCCACTTGGAAGACTCATAATTTTTAACAGAATCGATTCCCCCCACCCCTAGTTTAGGGTTATGATGACAGTATAAAAATAATCAAGTTGGTAATGATCAAGACAGTTGGTAATACACTCTTGCGCTGCATAACGGTGTTTCGGACCACATGTACGACTGTGGTCGCGTAAGATGATATTGTAATGTAATTCCTATCGTCTACTGACATCATAACGTAGTGGCGCAGTGCATTATTCAAGTGTTTGTGGCCATGCTTGTGTAAACAGACCTACTGTGCTGCCAGTCATATAAAAGTATAGCACATACGGTCATGTACATTACACAATACTTGATAATGATAATAAAGCTATGTTACTGCTTTATGTAGTTACTATACTTTTAGAGTGTGCCCTTTCTTCTAATAAAAAAGTGTACTGTATCCTAAGTCTGCAGTAGGCTGTACCATCTAGCTTTGTGTAAGTACACACTCTGATGTTCACACAATACAGTCACCTAACGACGTGTTTCTCAGAACGGGTCGCTGTCTTTAAGTGACATATGACTAAAATGAAGTTGAATATCAAACTGGCTGTTTCAGGTGGTGTGGGCAGATACAGACAGCATTGGCTGTGCATCTCACCCCTGTGATAAGGTGGTGGGCATTTCTCTGAATAAAGCAGTCATAATGGTCTGCAACTACTCCCCAGGGTACGTATAACAGGTGCTTGAAAACCGTTTTTGAATGACAAAAACCAACATTTTGTTTACATAAAGGTCCTGGTTGAGAACTAAGATGTGTTTTACCTTGTATGTCTTTTAGGGGAAATTATGAAGACGAGTTGCCCTACCAGACGGGGGAGCCATGTACTCAGTGTCCAGAAAATATGCCAGAATGCAAAAACAATATCTGTGGTAGGTATAAAGCACCACCATTTCCCTTCCCCCTGGTGGGAATTAAAGGCTGCCTCAATATAACCAATATGTTTACAATTCACCTGCCACTATTAAGCAGAGCCATGCATCATACAAGGCATTCACCTATCAGTTTATCTGCTCATCCAGGCCAGGTGACAGAGCCTTTTCCACCGGGCATAAGGATGGGGTACACCTTGGACAGGCTGCCAGTCCATCAAAGGGCGCGCACACACACACACACACACACACACACACAAGCTTTTGATTGTGAGTTAGACCTATACACTGCCATCTAAATGGGGACCATTCATTTTTTTCTAAGGGCACAACCCTAATCCAAACTATGATAACCCTAACCCCTACCCAGCCCTAACCTTAACCATAAGTAATCAAACAAAAGTACAAGACTTTTGGCATTTTTAGTTTTTTGATTGTAGCCACTGATTTTTATAAACGTGAATTCTATTTTCCTATGTAGGAAACAAAAACAGTCCCCACAATGTCAAAATAACAGGTTTTTATCACATTATGGGGACATTCGGTCCACACAATATAATATATAAATATTGCTTCAGTGCAGGTCAGAGCCACTATACATTGCGGATCAGAGCACAGGCTCAGCCAGTATACATTGCGCTATACATTGCGGATCAGAGCACAGGGTCAGCAAGTATCCCTGGAGCAGTTGGTGTTACTGGCCTTGCTTCAGTGCAGATCAGTGCGCACTATACATTGTGGATCAGAGCACAGGCTCAGCCAGTATCCCTGGAGCAGTTGTAGCTAACGCCCTTGCTTCAGTGCAGGTCAGAGCGCACTATACAGTGGGGATCAGACCACAGGTTCAGCCAGTATCCCTGGAGCAGTTGCAGCTAACGCCCTTGCTTCAGTGCAGATCAGAGCGCACTATACAGTGGGGATCAGACCACAGGCTCAGCCAGTGTCCTGGAGCAGCTGGGGTTAACGGCCTTGCTTGAGGGCCCAATGGTGACACCAGTCTGCCAAGCACAGGATTTGAACCAACCAACTTTTGATTATGAGCACAGACCTAAACCCTGCCTTCACATGTTATCATAATGTTTGAAGACTGGGGATCCCAACAGCGGTCAATAATAGAGACTTCACATATTTGTACATATTTTTACATTCATGTTTAGTTCAATAAAATAGCACAGCGACAAGCTTGCTCTCATCATTACCGTATGAAACCAGACAGAATATAAGAACTGTGCTGCTAACTGACTTAATTTCTTATAGTGGCCTACAAAGATGAAGTCAAGGGGACCACGGAGGTTAACCCCAGCTCTGAGAGGCCTGTGACAGACGCGCCTCAAACCACGATCAACTTGGGCAAGCAGCAAACACCTCATGATGCAGGCACAACAGCCACTTGGTCAGTCGGCATTTTTGTCACTATTTTTGAATGACAAAAAACAACGTTCCTGGTTAATATTTTGTTTACATGAAGGTCCTGGTTGACAGCTGTCAAGATGTGTTTTACCTTGTATGTCTTTTAGGGGAAATTATGAAGACGAGTTGCCCTACCAGAAGGGGGAGCCATGTACTCAGTGTCCAGAAAATATGCCAGAATGCAAAAACAATATCTGTGGTAGGTATAAAGCACCACCATTTCCCTTCCCCCTGGTGGGAATTAAAGGCTGCCTCAATATAACCAATATGTTTACAATTCACCTGCCACTATTAAGCAGAGCCATGCATCATACAAGGCATTCACCTATCAGTTTATCTGCTCATCCAGGCCAGGTGACAGAGCCTTTTCCACCGGGCATAAGGATGGGGTACACCTTGGACAGGCTGCCAGTCCATCAAAGGGCGCGCACACACACACACACACACACACAAGCTTTTGATTGTGAGTTAGACCTATACACTGCCTTCACAGGTTTTGATAATGTTTGAAGAGTGGGGATCCCAACAGCGGTCAATACTAGAGACTTTACATATTTGTACATATTCATGCTTACCATATGAAACAAGACAGAACATAAGCACTGTGCTGCTAACTGACTTAATTTCCCATAGTGGCCTACAAAGATGAAGACAATGGGACCCCAGAGACTAACCCCAGCTCTGAGAGGCTTGTGACAGACGCGCCTCAAACCAGGATCCATCTGGTCAGACAGCAAACGCCTCATGATGCAGCTGCTTGGTCAGCCGGTGTTTCCATCGCCACTCTGCTTCCCTTTGTGCTGTGTTTGGACTCATAAGACAGGAACATCCTGTATTGGACGATGGGTCCTGCGTACAGTATTGGAATTTTCTGCAAATTTGAAATCTGATTAGATGTTTGGCTGGGAACAGTGTTGCCCACGATGCAAACTGGGAAGTACCCTGTTTGGTATTATGTTTTTGTTTTTTCTATATGCAAACAATTTAGCTATTAGCTAGTCTCAAAACACAACTTTGCTTACTTAAAAACGACCAATAGTGCAATAAGACTGCGCTATTGTTGTAATCATTGAGCTGTAACGTCAGCTGATATAATGATCTCTGGCATTTTTAGCCTGATATGAATCATTTAAAAAAAATGAAAGTGTTTATAACTGAAACAAAGTAAAACAATCAATAGTGTTGCCATTACGAAAAGACCAAAGGTACACATCTTTTAGAACAGCAGTAACCATTTATATATGCAAGAGGGGCCGTGGAAATTGGATGCTGTTTTGGGTGGCAGTCGAAGGCAGGGGCCTTGGTGGTCCGATCATCGGAAACCACATCTGGCTCCAGGCACATGGAGTGTAACCTCTCTGGTGGGAAAGGAGCCTGAGCTGGTGCAGAAGGTAGAGAGATCCTGACTAGATATAGTCTGGCTCACCTCAATGTACAGCATAGGCTTTGTAACCAACACTACACAACATTCACAGTTTGTTATAAACCTCGATTTTTATTTCACAGTAGGGAAAATGGAATTTAATTTTAAATTGTTTATTATTAAAACTGCAAGCACAATTAGATACAGTTGTCAAACAAACAAAGGGCCAATTGTCTGTTGACATATCTCTATAACAAAACCTAAAAGATGCACCAGTTCCATCTATTTTCTGGGTGGTGGGGGCATCACAGAAGCTACAGGAACAAGGTGGGGAACAACTCAGGATGGGGGCCAGCACATCGCCACTCATACCTATAGACGATTCAGTAACTCAGCATGTTTTTGGACTGTAGGGGGAAACCCCACAACAACATGGGGTAAATATGCAACTCCACACACATAGAACTTGCTCAGAGACTCGAACCCAGGTCCCAGAAGCGTTAGGCAACAGTGCTATCCACTGCACCACCATGCTGCCCACAGTACTGATACAAATATGAAAGTACACATTTATATTAAAATAAAAAATTCTCTTACGGCGTCTCGCAAACCTAGCAATAACAGCAAGGAACCTTGAAGTGGTTATATGCCAGTGAAACAGCACTTCTTCATAAACGGCCCTTAAAATGACATTTTAAGGACTCGCGACTAACCATGGGCAAAACTGACATATAGATCAACAAACAACGAGTAAGTTTTGCTACTCGGACCCAAACACCATAACAGCGGATGTGATAGGATAGTCACATTACAGTAGATTGCACATGGAAAGCATCCACAAGCGATCAGAGATAAGCGAGGATGGGACATGCATCACGTACAGCACAGGTAAGGAGAGCACACCACTATCAGGGCACAAATTACACAGTGCAGCGGAGCATGCTGGGAGATGCCAGAGAGCTCGCCAGAAAGGGCACCAACTCTCTGACGCTGCCATTCAGGTGCTGCATTCTTCTAAAGGCTGATTCATATGCATCGAATCCCTGCACTAAGTACAGCATAGCCAAGGACCCCACACCAAAGCCTACGCTGTAGCCTGATGGGCACGTCCGCAGAAATGTAACTACACGTTGTGGTAATGCGGACCCCACATTCATTTTATCATATTAAGAAATTGTACACCCCAGGTGTACTTATATAGCTGATTGAAACTGAATAGTTATTTATATCTAGCATTAAATAACCTACCCTAGGCACTAAGGATGACCACGCCAATTTCACTTAGCTCCATTAAGTTCATTCATACTTTATGAGAAGTTTGGAGCAGCTAAAATATAACCAGGAGTCCATAAATGGATTGTTTGTTTATTTTTTGGTTTCAACTGTGTGATTCGACAATTGAATATATCATAGGGTGGAAAGACAATAAATGCAACATCCAAAAATATGTATCACCTAGCATGTTTGCTGGTGTTGTAGTTGTAGAGCGACACCAACACACTGACGCACAAGTATAAATTCTCACGACGGCGTAGGTCTCAGCATTGGCTCAACACCAAAGTATAATTCAGGCTAATGGCTGTGTCTGAATTCTGAATTCTGAATTCAGGTGCTGTCGAAGATTGCCCCATTTTGAAGGTGCCTTCAAATGCAGTCTAGAAATGCGTTATCCTTTTGCCAAGTTGCTAAGGATCCACCCGATGGAACCTACGCAGTGTAACATAACCCAAGATTCACTGGGCAGCAGTAAAGTGGACGTGTCCCGGCTACGTGATTGGAGTGGCGCTTCGTGACTCGAGGGTAAGGGCGGGAACAGCTGGTTACTCAAACAAGAAATGATCCATAGCCAAGACTGTCCCATTTGACAACGAGCTTCGAAGAACACAGCCTACAAAGGCTACATCTTCGTAGACTGTGTCCTTCAAAGGGTGGATGGTATGCCTGTTTTGGAGTTCAGGAGCTGCATCCCTCTATGGCTGCATTTGAAAATCGAATGTGTCCCAGCAACGCGACAAGGCTGTGCCATTTGAAGGCTCCTTCAAATGCGGGTTAGAAATGTGCATTTCATTCACCCTTTGAAGAAGAGCCTATAAAGTATATTCCTTTGTAGTTCACGTCCATCAAAAGATGCAGCCCCTGATTTTGCACACAATCTATGTAGCATTTGTCAGCTGTGTGCTTTGAAGGTTTGGGGAATGAATCATGGGATCTCAGCAAAAGAATAATGCATTGGAAGGAGCCTTTGAAGTGGGATGGCCTTGTCTTGTATTGGAATGAGACTGTTATCTGAGACCAAGCTGACTTTTGCGTGGGCGTTCAAGATCACATTGAACATGGAACCTCCAGAGAGAGACAAAAAACAGCTGTGGGGAGAGGATACTGACGTGAAACCAATAAACAAAGCTGACGAGGATTCGTCCAATCTTACACGAAGGAAGTGCTGCAGGTACCGTAATCCACGCCAGCTCCGAATTTCCCAGATGACCCGGCAACTCTCCCTGATGTTTTGGGTAACCAGCAATATTCACCCCACTAAAAATGTGTGCAACAATCCTGGGCAACCTGCTTATATATCTGGTGTCCCAAACCCCCCTGCTCTTTTAAGGGGCACACCCCACACCCATTCAAGTCCTCACAGTGTAATTTTGGATAAACTTTGTTGGGCCATGTTCCCAGAACAGCCACCAAGTGTCGCCAAAGTAAGACCAAAAACACAGGGAAAAGCAACAAGAACATCTTAGCCTTGATAGTAGTAAAAGGGGAGTAGTAGTAAAAGGAGGGACACAGCAAACAGCTGTGTGTGTGTGGTTCCTTATCACAATCACAATTATTGTCAATCATGATGAGAAGAGCTTGACCACCAAACAGATTGACAAGTAATATCTAACAAACATGTGGCTAAACTATAGCTGCATTAAGTGATGGTGCCATTTCCTAAGAAAAATAATTTGCAACATACATACAGTGCAAGAATTTCCACCCTGTTAGGTGAAAACATTACACCTGTCAAGTTTATAGACCTGTCAGGGTGGATAATTTTGAAGTAAGTGAGCCTTACTTATTTCAGTGATCAACATTTAATTAGCAAACTTTCTACAGATTAACAGAACTTTTATATCTGTGCTGGGTGTGTCTTTAAGTCAATTTTTGACTGGACAAACTTTCTGCATAACACAGCCCAAAAGGGTGGAATTTTAAGAGTGTGATAATCAGGATAACATCTCAAATACTATATAACAAAAAGGTGGGAATTGTACATCAGTTTGTTACAGTTTGTAAAAAATGTCATTTCCTGGAAGTGGTCTCTAAGGAATTGTAGCTGTTTTTGGAAATCAAGAAAGAACATACGAATAGGATGGAAGGTGACTTCGTAACATCGTAAAAGAAGAAAAAAAAGAAGTCTATAGTCACCCCCCCCCCACCTCTCTTCTTCCCGAAAAATGAACATGAACAGATTTTTATTGGGGCTCAACAGTACTGGGAAAAAAATCAGTTTTACAATGCCCACTCATTATTGCCATTTTTAACACATTTCTATCACGATACAGATGCAATTGCTAAGAAGCATTAACAGCACGTTCCTTGTATTTCATTGTGAATCCGTGCGTTACTGAGGCCAATTCACTGTGTGTGAAGAGTGTGAGGACGCAACATATGCACTACATGCACAAACGTATTGGGACACACCTCTTAATCACTGAATTCAGGTGTTTCATGCAGACCCATTGCAACAGGTGTATAAAATGCAGTCAGGTTTACAAACATTTGTGAAAGAATGGTACTGTGATAGGATGCTACCTTTGCAATAACTCAATTTGTGAAATTTCTTCCCGGCTAGATATTCCACAGTCTACTGTACATGGCATTATTGCAAAGTTGGAAGCATTTAAGAACAATAGAAACTTAGCCACAAAGTGGCAGTCCATGTAAAGTGACAGAGTGCGTAAAAATCGGCAACTCAGTAACTGCAGGGTTCCAAACTTCCTCTGGCATTAAGCCCAGCACAATAACTGTGTGCTGGGAGTTTCATGGAATGGGCTTCCATGGCTGAGCAGCTACATGCAAGCCTCACCTCACCAAGGGCAATGCCAGGCGTTTGATGAAGTGGTGTAGAACACTCCACCACTGGACTCCGGAGCAGTGGAGACATGTTGTGTGGAGTAACAAATTTTGCTTCTTTTTCTGGAAGTGTGATGGGTGGGTGGATAGCAGGACAACATTGCCTATCTGACTGCATTGTGCCAACTGTAAAGTTTGGTGGAGGAGGGATAATGGTATGAAGTTGTTCTTCAGGGGTTGGGCTTGGCCCCCTAGTTCCATGAAAGGGAACTCCTAATGCTTCAGCATACCAAGACATTTTGGACAATTCTATGCTTCTTTGTGGGGACAATTTGGAGATAGCTCTTTTCTGTTCCAACATGACTGTGCCTTGTACACAAAGCAATGTTCATAAAGGCATGATTGGTTGAGTTTAGTGTGGAAGAATTTACAAAAACCCCTGACCTCAACCCCTTCAAACACCTTTAGGATAAACTAGAATGGAGACTGTGAGCCAGGCCTTCGCATCCAACACCAGACCTCACAAATGCTCTTCTACACGAAAGGGCAAAAATTCCAACAGACACTCCATAGATTTGTGGAAAACCTTCCCAGAAGAGTGGCAGCTGTAATAGTCACAAAGGGGGACCAACTGCATACTCATGCCTGGGGATTTAGAATGGGATGTCATTAAAGTTCCTGTTGGTGTAACAGCCAGGTGTCCCAGTACTTTAGTCTATATAGTGTACCTAATGATTATTGTAGTCCTATAACAGAAATCATTTTATCATATGTATCAGTTATTTTTTAGTTTAGTTTATCAGTTAATTTTTTGTAATGTTTAGTTGTGAAACTGCACCCTAAACAGTGTTAGTCTTATTTTTAATAATGGAATATTTGTTTTTAAATTATTTAAAAATCTTTCGTACATTGCATGCTGTCACAATGTGCCTGTTACATATGTGCCCATAGCTGTCTCGCAATAAGCATCACGTTTTAGAAAAAATATGGTTAAGTGATTCATTAGGACAGATAAGTCACTGGAATGACTGCTAAATGTGTGTTGTAGTCACCCTGGTTCATAACATCCGACCAATAACGGATTCATAAAATGCACGTTTTCATCGGTTGCGAGATCATCATGTGACGTAGTTCATAAACAACATGCATCCGAAAAGCAGCATGTGTTATAATTATTCAATTGTTTATTCAGTGTATCATGCAAACCTATGTAACAACTATGGCCACACACTGCCAGTGTGCCCTGGAAATGGACCAGAACAGATTCTTCCACTAAACATTTCATCTGTCCTTAATAGGACGGAAAATGTGGGCGTAAACACGCCAGCCTCTAGATGGCAGCAGCTAGTAAAGAAAAATCCTAAAGTCCAGAGAGAAACTGCCATTGGACTCCTGAGACCATAAAACTAATTCCTTCAGCAAATGCCTAGCTGTAGAATAGATTTAAATTACATTCGATTACATTACTCACTAAAACCAAGGTGCCAAGAATTCAATAAATGTTTATACAGTGTTTGGCCAGAAGGACATGTGGCGGTCATAATATGATCTAAGATATATATTTTTCAGCGTTCCTGTTACCAACAGGTGTGGAAGGAAGGGGGGGCATATTAGATTTATTTTTATTTAGCAGACATTTTTGTCCAAAGTAACATACATTAAATGTGCTGTCGAGGTGTCACCTAAGCAAAATTAAGGCTAGGTTAGATTGAGCTTCTGATGAATGCCGAGTTACAAGTGAAAGCAGTTTGGGAGCAGGAGCTGCACAATATCTACCAGCAAGGCAAGTACCTAATAAGACTGTTCAGAAGTGCGTCATAGAAGGAACGTAGAGAGGCACCAAGCGTAGCACTAAAATAATACAGTAACCCATTTCAGCTAAACCTTCAAGATTTCAGTAAAAATACAGACAATACCTAATGTACAAAATGCACAATGCCTCAACAAAAAAAACATGTAATTCCTCATTGCACATATATACACCCATCACACAATTATATGATTAACCTATATCTGCAGAAACCACAGTTATGGGACTAAAACAACTACCTAGGTCACATGGTTCTGCTTTACCCTGACAACAAGCTCTGATTGGCTGACTTGTTGTGACGATGTCCAATAGGTTGAGGGAAGGAGGGTGGACAGTGTAGGGGGAAGTATGGTCAGACTGCAGATGTTGCAGAGAACCATCAAAGTTTTCTGGCCCCGCAGCTGAGTACTGGAAATGAAGGGGACATCCTGTGCAGTGGGGGTTGTTTATGTGTGTGGGGGGGTTTCGCCGAGGCCATTGTTCCTGAATTGATTAATAACCTACTTTCTGTTCTCTATAAGAAATACAGTAGTCAGCCTGCACAGCCCAATCAAATATAATGTTGAAAAAAAGTTGTTTAGCTTGACTCTACAGGTTGTCTCTGGAACCAGGGTAACTGGCCGCCAGTCTGGTGACAAACAAAAACTTAGCTCTGAGTGATCAACATTTAGCTAGCTAATTATTATTAGCTAAATCTCTGTGACACACTTCAGTTAGACACTTAATCTGAGTTGTTCCAATAATATATATTGTGGCTATATGTGTAGTATTGCATGCTGTTATGAAATTTTCTCTTATGAAGGTTCTTCCTATTATTATTAACAATAACAAAAACCACCAGGAACAACAATAGATTCTCTGGCTCATAGGCATCCATCCACTTATCAATAAAAACCCAAATATTTCAAGCAGCTCTGAAGCGCCGCTATCATCGTGACCAGCAAACACACACACACACACACACACACGCACACCTTTGTATTCATATATTTCAGAGGACTCTCCATTCATTTTTACAGGAAAAACCTACACCCAGCAATGACATCCTTATCCCCTACCCAGCTTTAACCATAAATAACCAAACAAAATAGAAGACTTTTAGCATTTTTAGTTTTTGGATTCCAGAGTCTTATAAAATTGAATTTCCCTTTCAGAGGACCAAAAAGATGGTCCCCACAATCTCAGATTGACAGGTTTTTATCACATTTGGCTCCCACGATTTAATATATACATGACCACAAACACATACAAACATATACACACACTTCTGATACTGTTTGATCACTGATGTGGCTGACATTAAGTGTACAACATAGACCTTTCTATCTTAATGCTTGGTGTAAAATGTAAGTAACTAGGCCTATAGTCAGAAAAATATTCTATGGGGAGTACACCAACCCAAAATCAGTAGCTTTCACTGGGGCTGAGGCTACTTTTGATGGGCTTCAAATTTGTAATTTTGCTACCTGCCTACTTAGTAACAAAAACATTTACATTTACAGCATTTGGCAGATGCCCTTAGCCAGAGCGACTTACATAAGTGCTTTAAAGACTCTGTAGTGAATTCTTCCCTATACTGGCTCAATAAAACCCAGGCTATGAGCAGGCTAAAACATCTTGGAGGTTCAAACCCATCGTTTTAAGGCTTGACTGTATGTCTGTTTGTCATTATATTGCTTTTCAATATATTTTCACTGTTGACTTTCACACAGTGTTGGGAGGTAAGGTGCATGTATTGGTCAGTTTTATACTTAATCCACATTATCGAACTACACATTAACTGGACTAAAATCCTCCGAGAAATAAATGATGAATTTGATGTCAGAAGTAAGTGTTTTCTTATACAAATAAATCAATGAATTACAAAAGATAACTTCCATATTACATAAAGGGAGCAACATTTTAAAGGTGGGAATATCTGGAAAGCAAATTCCTAATTATGGAGTAATGCAGATCTCAGATCTCTGGCTAGTCCCCCTTAAAGAGAGCCAGGTAGAAATTCAGCTAGTCAACCACACCCACTAAATTGGGGCTAATTTATTACAGTTCAAAATTCATATGTGAAATCACATGATAGATCAAATCCCACAAGATGTTCTTTTGTATTCTCACGTAGCATGGTCAGAATGAAATACCCACATGCATGAGAAGGGTTAAAAAAATATTGAAGATAAGTGTACTGTGGAACCATATCAACAAACACAAAATTAATTTAGCCTTTGTGGAAAGTTTTGAAGGATGGATGTTTGACAGCTGGCTGATATTATGATAATATGAAATACTAATAACCTCTATCAAACAAGTATGGAGTACATTTTAAAGGTCAAGGATTTTTAAGAGACAGTGGATGGCAAAGTTGTTGAAGATCCAGTGAAGAAAATCAAAGTCAAGTCTGTGGATGGCTGCATCCACTTAAGCAGAATTTTTTAAGTGAAAGTTTTCAACCTTCTAAATACTGCTAAAGCTATGTGAGAGTCTGGGTGAAAATATCTCCAGAGTAACAAACTAATTAAAAGTGAAAAACATACATAAAAATCCAAACTAGTAAAGTCTCTAACTTGCAAGCTTGTCTCTCCAGATGGAAAGGGAGTTACGTTCTCTGCCCGTGTGCCCAAACTGCAGTGATAGCGTGACCTGTTTTTCCAGTTCAGCTGAAGGGCAAAACGTGCATGACGTGCAGAAGGGAGTACGCAGTTTGGGGGTAATGAAGGGTTAAACCTGCGAGGAGCAGAAACAGTTAGCAGAGTGTTTGGTTAGCGAGGGGGTGGGGCTCATTGCCGGCTCTCCTCTTAGACAGGTGATGAGGGCAGGGGCCCAAAACAAAGAATCTATGCTGAGCGTTAAGCTAGAGGCTCGGATGGCTCCACCCCCCCAGCTGCCCCCACCACCAAGGGCATCATAAGCACACTCCCCACTCCATGACAGCGCATGTCTGGGGAAGGGAGCAGAGACATTCCCGACAGCTGCTTGGGGAAACACTGGCAGCATCAACAGCAGCTCTAAAGGAACAATAGTGCCTTTGTGAGGGAAGCTTAGGAGAGGGACAGAGGTGTTTCCTAAACAACTGTTAAAGAGATCAGGCCTATAAAGTTCTCACACCTCACTATGTTAAAGTTGGAAGAGTTTTGTTTTTTTAAAAAGAAAGACTCTGGCTGCTTTGAAATAGTCTTGCCTTTGTTTAACTGGCAGCTGCCCATGCAAATTTTCAGACCATATTTTTTGATTCACACTCGATGTATCAGTATCTACAAACTAGAAAACATCTCTCACATAAATCATTAATACTAGCTTTGCATCTTAGCAGCGGAATCCAATTAAACATGCTAAGCCTGCATATTTATATGTGCAATGCATCATGTTTATTTTTACGAGGATAGTGTATTTTACGTGTACCGTGTTTATAGATGTCCTGAGTTTATATTCATTCTCATCTAATAAGTTTAATCAAAATCCTCCCTGATCCGTCTTTGATTAGTTTAAGAGACGCCATCTGTTTAAAGATCTGTTTAAAGTTTATGAATCTCTGTTTGCATATTCAACCAGCTGGATGCTAACATGTGATCCCTATGATGATTTGTTATTTATAATAAAGTATTATAACACACAGCAAAAACATTACTTTTCAAAACAGTAATGGCGACAGAAACATAACAGTCTGAAGACAGTACTGGTCCAGAGTGTATTAGCTTAATGATTTGAAATATTCAAAAGGAGACAAGCACAACTTGTTTAGCTTCTCAATACCTCAATGAGATATTTTACTAATTAAGTTAATTAAGAGAGCTGGTGGTGAAATATAAGGAATACATGGATGGACTGAGGTGCCCCTGAGGAGAGGTTTGGGACCCAAAGCGGCGTGTTTTTGGAGAACAAAAAAAAAAAAAAAAAAATCTTCTTAGTGTTTATTATTATTTTGCATATGATATAACTAATTGTTTTTTCCCTTAGCGAAAATACACTTACTACCCAGATAAATACCTTTAAACTTTCTTTTTGACGACCTAAGACTTTTGCACAGTACTGTGTCTATTTTTAAAAGTTTTAACCCATTAATCCAACTGAATACTGTATTGATAAAAAGAGAGATGCACAGATCAAAAAAGCATTCATTATTTTCCATTTTTTACCATACATGGAAACACCCAGTTTATATTACATATGCATTCAGGTACTTATGTAACGTTTATTTACAAGTGCATTATCATGGATGTAAGTGCAGTGCTCTTAATCACGCCATTGATTTGGTATGTAAATATGGCCAAAATGGGTCACTGTTCCTTGTAATCATCAGGAGTTTAACTGTATGCTGATCTAATCTGTATTTACATGAGCACTCTGTAGGGATCAAGGTACAAGCAACTCGATGTCCTAAGCAATTGTCACCTCTCCATCCCAAGATAGTCGCATTATGCATTAACTCAGCAGATGCTCTTCTCCAAAATAGTTTTTACCTATCTTAAAGTTTTCACTCATGAATAGTTTTTTCCACACATACTGAAAGAACAGGGCACAATACTGAAACCTTTCTGGCATAAATGTCACAAACCCCCACGTCTGCTTGCCTACAGGGCATTTTGTGAGGCATTTTGGGTAAGAACATTTTACGACAATGAAGCTCAGTGGCTGATAATATCGTTATATATACAGCATTATATATTATATACATTCATACTTCAATAACACACAACACAATAATAACACAATAGTACACAATTTCTGAACGGCCAAAAGGAGAGAGAGTGAGTGCCAGGCTCTGCCTATAACTGTTTCCATATGGTACCCTTTGTGGTTCAGACTTGTCAATGAATAGACAAAAAAATGTAATCCAAATATCAAATAACAAAATCATGAAGTTGGCGTCTACAAGTCACAAAATGGAAACATCAACAGCACTTATAAAACACACTATAAAACACCAAGGGTATAATTACAAATTTCACACTTTCAGTAACCATCAAAAATATGTTAACGGCTAAGTGCTATACAGATATATGCTTTAGAATATGTCAGCGATCTGGGATTTGAAGGTTCTGTCCAGTACACTGAGGAGGTTGGGGGTCTCCAAACACTCCATGGCCCACTACAGTCCAATCAGGACAAATGGGGAGGGGGTCCCACCCAATGGGTAATCTGTGATTATGTGGAAGTCTGGAAATGCCCTGAAACCATTAACAACTACTCAATATAAATCAATGGGCTTAGTGGAGGTCTTGATGTTCTGAATAATACCAAGAAATAACAAATTGCTTCCCAGTAGTACAAAGAAACAATCAAAAATTCCCAATGTGAAAGATTGCCTTAATCGCTCCATGAACATCCTACATATTGCTGCAAGACTTTTGGGCATCAGCTACTTTTCTTGACTTATGAGTATATGAGCAGTGCTATCCAAGATGACTTATGAAATGTTTTGTTCATTTCTACGTTGTTCTACAGTCACACAAAAATATCGTATATGTGTCACTTTATGAGTCTGAAGCAATTCTCAGTCTTGAGTTCTTTAGACTGAGATTTATATCTTTTTTTTTATCTCTTTTGAAACCACATTGTAGCCCTGTACCGGATAAGTGATTTGAAGATGGATAGAACGATGATGGATGGATGGATGGCTATTTTGGAACCAGATCAAATACAATTGCCCACAAATGTCTTTGCAAAGATGGAAAGAA
>JAODKM010000107.1:636012-648930 GCA_026780845.1 Petrocephalus sullivani | reverse complement strand
CAGGCATGGAGAATGACTGAGAGAGACGGACGAGAATGGGGCAGGGGTGGGAGGCTACTTTATTGTCCTTTTCCTCAAAACACAAGATGCCCCAGCGTGAGACGCTTAGTGGGGGTGGGGGGGGAGGGGGTGGCTCCTGCACATTTACACCTTCATCTGGCCCAGCTTTACAGCACGAGTGATGTGAGAAAGATCCACATCTTTTCACCACTCAGGTCATTTGGCTTTTTATTATTTTTTTAACACTCCTGTTGCATGAACGCTGGCGGCTGGCGAGGGGGGAGTCAGGGGGCTTCTGAGGCATTCCTGCGCCTTTCTTATGGAAATTGTCAAATGGAAACAGCCAGGCTCTTATGAAAAGGAATTTGGCTTTCATGGAGATGATTTATTATCATGCATTTATTGGGCAGACGCTCCTACCCAAAGCAACTACAGACTTGATAGATCAAAGCCCTGCATATCACAGTGTAGGCGAAATCCCCAGGAATGGTAGACGAAACTAAAAAGTAATTAATAATGCATGTACATGCTTTGTGTACAACTGCTGGAGAAAGGGGAATGATCAGAACAGTAATATTTGTCTTTTTAGAAATATGTGGACTTCAAGGTAAATAGTTAAACTGTTATAATAGATCAGCTTCAGTAATAATAATAACTTGACTCTTATTTAAACAGACTTTTGAAGAAATAGGCTTTTATGCAAATAGTTAGGATCTTATGGAAATCAGTTGTTATAGAAATATTTGCAATTTTACCAAAATACAAAATTAAAAACTTAATCCCTTAAAATTTAAAGTTAAAAGCTTAATCCCGAAGAAGGGGACAATTTATCAAGACAAACTAGTTTAATTTAGGTGAGGGTGATTAATTGTCAACACACCACAGTGCAGAACAATGAAGTGTGTCCTCTGCATGTAACCCACGTGACATCGTGACACAGCAGTGGGAAGCTACTTTTGCAATGCTTGGGGGCAGTGCCTTGCTCAGGGAACCTCAACAGTACTTGACGGTCAGGGACTCGAACAAGCAACCTTTTCAATTACACAGTCATGTCCCTAACCATTACACCCATTCATTTCCTAAAAGTTTGATTTAAATGGAAAAAAGGATTTAAAATATATGGTTAATGCAGTCGGCGTCCCATAATTGTCACAAAAGGACAGGTATTTTTTGATTCAGCACAAATGAGGCCTACAGAAATTACGAGATAAAAAAATTGCTTAAACCCTAAATTAAATTTTAAAAACCCAAAGTAATATTAACAGTCAAACTATACCCAAGAAAATGTACTTTAAATGAAATACTCTTGTGCAGCTACTTTGACTTATTTTTAACAACAGATGAGTTCATTTAAATTTTTTCAGAACAAAGATGGTGTAGGAGGAGCCTAAGAGCACATGGCTCCGCCCCCCCAGCCAACAGTCAGAACAAGCGCATGCAGCAGCTGGGCCCACAAAAACATCAACGGCATGTAGAGCTGAAACTGTGGCACTAGGGCAACCGAAAGCTGTACTTTCCACAGCTGACCTCAAGTTTCCCCAGCACTACAGTACTCAAAGTACTGAGGAACTGGAGGAGTGCTCAGAGGGGAATTTTCTGATCTTATTCTAGGTCACCAGGCTTGTGGGTGACAACAACCACACACTACAAAAGAAGAAAGAGCAGAAGCAAAGCAATACAAGCAAGAAACTAAACAGAAAATGTACCCACACAGAAGCTCAGAAAGTTACAGCGCAACTATACAAACATCAAATGGCCTGTAGTGTAAACAGTCAGGTCTGCTTGCATTGCATAAAAACGTATCAATGACACACTAACATTACGGCCAGTTTTTTTATAGGTTATTTTGATCATACTGGTCTGGTTTTATGGTCAATTAAGAAGGACAAGAAGCAACATATGTAAATGTTAATGTATTTAAGCTCTTCAGTTACATAAACGTGTAAGATATGTATGATCAGTCTCAAACAACTGCAAAGGGTCTCTACCAATGCTAATTAATAGTAAATCACTAAAATATAGTATGAATGCCCTGAAGGATGACAAACTAAGAAAAAATGTCCAGTCCTTGAAAAGAAACAAGGTAAAGGAAACAAGAAAGAGGTAATGGTCATAAACGTTTATTTTAAAAATTACATCTCAAGTACAAAACTGTACATGCACCTATGTACACAAATTCATAAAAACAAAAAGTACACTGTTGTCACAGCTTACAAAATCAAACGTGAAGGGAAAAAGAACCCACAGTAAACAGATAAGCTGCTCAACAGCTCACAAATGAGAATGCTACGATTCGAGAACATCACACTCCAGTAACGACAGTGTCAGCCTGCTGCTAACAAATGTACAGTCACCTCACAGCTTACAGAAAATAGCCTACCTCCATGGATCGGGTCAGAATCCTACCACAACCCACAGGTTGTAATGCACCAGGGATCCATTTCCAGATTTACATTTGTTTATTATTAAACACCTTAAGAAGCAAGTTACACAATGAAGGTGTTCAACATATCAAATAAATGATATGAAACACCATCACATCACTTAAGGCAAGAAAGTCCACTTATTGCTCTTAGGACTGCAAATGATTGCTGATCTGAAACCAGTTGAACAGTACAGCAAACACCAGCTGCATAGGCATAGCAATGGTACAACTTGTTTTTGGTTTAATATCTGGGGCAGAAAATAGCCAATAGACAAGTAGTGCATTTTAAAGTTCCCCCAAGTATCAATGATATTTTGCCCTTGTATCTTTACTAAAAAAAAAATGAGAGTATTGCACTATTTTTCAGTTGGTAACCCAGCTTGGAAATCTCATTACTCCGGACGAGAAAAATAATTACACTATTCAGTTTGTCAGTTTCAAGGGAACCTCTAAATAATGTCAGAAATGTAGCCCAAAACACTATATCCGACCAATGTCATTGTGAATTGCCGAGTATTAATAGTGCTTTAGTATTCGGGAGGGGTGAGGGGAAGAGCCTTGAATAAATAAATACGACTTAGCTGGAAATGGCAGGGCAGTGCCAGAAACACAGACTCGGATAGTAAACGAGGGCGGCGGCTGCCCGGAGCCCCCTGCTGCTGCCGCGACCCGCCTAACTGGACACGGCCATCAGGTAGTTCTTCGGGGGGCTTGCGCGGCCCAGCGCAAAGCCCTTGCAGGTGGCGCCGGCTCCGGGTGCGGCTCCGGCTCCGGGCAGCGCCGCCGGCACCTCGGCCTCGTACAGCACGCAGATGGAGCCGTCCTCCCCGATGCGGTAGGACACCTCGTAGGGATCCACCCAGAGGGTCAGCTCCCGCGGCAGCAGCAGGAAGAGCTGCCGGCTGCTCAGGCCAATGCGGCCGGCCACTCTGCTTATGATGGGGTCCATTTCGTGGTTAATCCGGATGCACCGGTAGCCAGAACCCCTCTGGGGCCTCTCCGGGAACCAGTGATGCGCGTAGTGCTCTGCAAGGAGAAGCGGGACAGACACGTTAAAGGTCCCGCCGAATGGAAGGGCACCGCGACGGCAGACGTGAGGAAGAGCTCGGCCAGGGCCGGTCCCACAAGAGCGGGCAGATAACGGCGACCTGTAGCGGGGACGGGGCAGGGACCGGGGCGGCAGGGACGGGGGCAAGGGACCGGGGCGGCAGGGAACAGTCCGCGAAGCAAAAGTAGAAGCAACCGTGGCCGAATGATTATTAGCATTAAAAGCCCCCACAAATCAGCGATCTCCCTTTAAAGCCCCGCAGCATTTGTTTGCATTCCCAGAAATAACAGCTGCCTCAGCCCGACATTCAGCCCCGGGCTTCCTCAGGCTGCCCCGCGCTTCCCGGCGGTCCCTTACCTGATAGCGCTTGCTGTAAGCAGTCACTGAACACCTGCAGTTGCTGCTCGCTCAGGAAGCCCCGGGTCCCCAGCAGGCTGGCGACGAAGCCGGCCGCTGCCGCCACCTCCGGGGCCATCTCAGCTCTGCAGCCGCCGCGGTTGCTCATGCTGCCCGACGCGTCTCGCTTAGCCGGGTCCTTCTGTCCTTTCAGCGTGGAAACGGTCCTGAGAAGTTCCGACGAGCCTCCAAAAGTCCCGCAAACCTCCCTGGGCAGCAACTCGCTCTTATTCCGAAGATCCTCCGACAGTTTTATTATTTCTTCTGAAATTCTAGCTTAGACACTCAGCCGCATGAAGTCCCAAAACAAAAATAACTAGCAGCAGCTGATGAGTGTGCGGAGACCCTGAGTAGTGAGCGAAGGCGCTCTCTGATCTCCTTTTAAGATGGGAAGTACAAAGGAGTTACATAATCTAGTCAACATCTTGATTGCTGGGCGTATTTATCCAATCGCTGCCCTTGAACGTAAAATAAGCCATTTTAAAAATTCCGATTGGACGGCTGCATAAAACACCCTCCCACCAAGCTACAAAAGGACGATGCAAATGAGCTTCCGTTCGTCCATATGGGGAAACTGACGTCAAAGCAAATGTGCGATATGACGACAGTATCGGAAAGTACTCTTATTTTGCCTTGGAGCAAATACAATAGCTTTTTTGATAGGTATGTACAAAACGCTGGCACAATTAAAGTACAAAAATGAACCCCTAAGGTAAAATCACAAAACCACTGGCTTTATAGGGATTGACGTTTACTTTTAATATAACAGCGTGGCTGTTTGCTTATATTTTACATAGCACGTGGAATAGGAGTATGGGTGCGTTCTTAGTTAATAATGTGACTATCACAAACGAAAATGCTGCTGTCTAACATCTGATTTTACCAGATTTTCATCTTTCCTACAGTTATGTTTACAATTAACACGCCATGTATTGTTGTTTAGAACTACAAAGCAGTTTTGTATATATACAGGGTGAAGGAGTAATGCCACATAAACTATATGTTTTCTGATATTATATAAATAATAATAATAACAATAATGTGTACATAAACAACACAAGCTTTAACACAAACGTATTAAAGGGGAAACGAGTGGGTGTGAGAGTATAAACAACTTTCGCCATGGCCAGATTTGTTTTAAGTACGACACGAAATGCACGTATGTCTTCACTCTGTTTAAAAGCATGTCCGGATGATGGGTAGTATTATATTTCATTACCAACCCATAACACGGAAATCAGCGCACGACGCGTGTGTTCGACCATTCCAAGTCATACTAGTCTTGTCCACCACGAAATTGCTGAGTGGCTGCATTTCCTTGTCCTGGGCGAGCCTCCGCTCTTCCTGTGGAAAACCGCAAGTACTGGGGCGGGTGACGTCACCGGCCCCGGGGGGCGGAGCTCGGCGGCCGTTTCCATGTATGGTGCATCAAAGGCCCGCTGAGGGCCTGGCGGCTGCAGAGCTGCGCGATTTGGCTCGACACTCAGATTCATTCTTCTAAGTTAGTCAAATTTTTAGAAATCCGACGAATTGGGGCCTTTTATAATGAATATGTATAACAGTGACAGTTGCAGTATAATACTTTGGAAACAACGTACAGTTTTACATTATACAATATTCTCTAAGGAAACCCGGAAGCGTTGTCTTGGCAACGTAACACATTATATGGTGTTTTGAACATTACGTTCAAATGCCCATTATAACCTTATAACGTCTTTCACAAAACCACGTTATTATTTCTGCTGCTAAGTCGGCTATCACCTTTACGATTCAATAACATTCCCTTCAGCTCGTTGATATTCGAGTATGGAGAACTACTATTCTTATTTTGCTCAAAAACGTTGTAAATAAATTGCAGAAAATTAGTTGGCACTTAGACATCAGTATTTATTAATAATACAGCTAATTTGCTGTTGGTCACCCTAATGCTGACGCTAAGACGTAGGCCTATATTTTAAAACATTGTATAAATCATTTTTGTAATATATTTGTGTTTAGGCAGGCTATGTGTGTATACAGGCTTGCCAACTTTGGTAAGCTGGAGCTACAGTCGGGAGTGAGAATTTCAATTCGAGACAAGTCTGCGCATACACAGTCTTTTATATGGATTTAAGAATTATATTGCCTTGTAAATCGTCTGTTGCTTTTGCAAAATTCAGTTCAACTTTCTTTCCGTTTTGCCTCAGGGCAGGATGCCTGTTGTACTTGCATGAAAGCGACTGTTTTATGCCCGTCATGCAGGCCTACACATTGTTTTTCATTGACTCGATCGCAGTCTTCCATTTTAAAATGATCGATTGCTTCGAGCAGTTACGTCATATCAAACTGAGCATATAATTTGGTCGGTTTTAATTTGCACTCGGTTTTAAAACGTCAAAAAAATCTCCCCCCAGGGATCGTTAACCTGTCAGTACATGGACAGTCCGTGGCAAAATATATTGATAAAATAAAATTTAAATATGTTACGCTTTTAAATACCATATCTGTGATAAGAATTGCATTTTGATCAAAATATATGTTCCGCCAATATTCGCTATATGGTATCGATCCTTATCGTTGTCTCAAATTAATGGTTTATATCAGGCACTGATAATCCTATAGAGTATAATTATTTATAATTTTATTATTATGTAGCTTTAAAACAGTTCAGGAAAACCTGCGTTACTGAAACAAAGACTTAAAATTACTGTAGACACCATCATTCATGCTGAAAAGTCTAAAAATGGGCGTGAAAGTTTCATTAAACGTGGCTGCTAGTTACTAATTATAGTCCTTGACAAAGAAAAAGAAAATAGATCGTGAATGTTGCAAATGAGTACAAAACATGTTGATGATGGTTCTCCGGACTCCTTTTCGTCTGCTTCATGTAACAGCCTCGCTGGGGTGATGCGTTGCTGCTGCACCAGTTTTTACCTAAAAAAAACTGCAACTGCACTGATGACATATGTCCACTATGAATTTATAATTGGGCAGAATTGATTTGGCTATCCAGAAGTTCAGTCTGTGCCCAGGGTAACAGACATTAAAGCACCATGGTCTAAGCATGTTTAGAGAGCAGAGATATACACCCACCCACCCCCATTGCCGCCATGCCGGCGTGTTGTAACCTACTATGTGCTTTGTTTAGTCATGCAAAACGTCAAAACATCGGCCCACGCTGTTAGACCTGCCCGTAGCACTCAGCCCAGCAGCACAGCAGAGTTGTAGGCCACTGCCAGAGTTATTTTTCCCCAAGAAGTGGGAGTGAAACACAGGGTTCAAGACTTAAAAAGTTGTGCTTTGCACCTGGGTAGGATGGATACAGTTAAACAAATCAAGTGGCTACACTTGGCTGGGGGCAGGGGGTGTTGTTGTGCACAGAACACAAAAACAAGAATCAGCAATGGAAATTAATAAGCACCAAAGACTTTATAAGCACAGTTGAACATAGTTAAGGCTTTCTGAAACATGAAAGACTGAGAACCATTAAACTGCTGACCGCTGTTATACTCACTGTTCCACTTCATCTCAAAGCAGGTGTTTTTACATATGCCCTATTGTTCTCTGATTCGTTTTTTCAGTTATGTCTGTGACAAAAGTTTGACAACTTTATGACTGTTGCCAGTTGAAAATTTGTTAGGAGGCACAAAAGTAGGAAGAGAGACATAAAGTATATGTACTCTGTCCACAAGATAATAGGTGTTCCCAACATGCATTTTGACCATAAAAGAAATCTGCAAAACCATTGTTTAAAAGCAAAAGTGGTTTGGTTTCATCCTTCTTTTATTCAAATTAATTTGATGTCCTTTTCAGTAATAAAACCGGTATGTCTTTATACTTGTAATTTAATATCTTCTTTCTATCACAACAAATATTTGAGGAATGAGTACTATTTAATATGAACTACAGTACTATGAAGAACTCTTAAATGGAAATGTTTACTGCTATTTATCTGGGTAGTAAACATATAAACCAAAAAAACATTTTAACATTTGAACACATGCAAATTAAGAGTAACACAAAGAAAACTAACAAGAATTTCTTCTGTTCTCCATAAAGTAACAGCTTTCTTGTTGGATGGCTAGATGGACAGTGCTTCCTGTCCCAAACCTCCCGGCCTTTCCATTTATTCATTTAATTTTACAAGCAGCTTACTTAATTAATTCATTAAATAATTAGTTTCAAAACTCAGTAATTAACCATATGAAGTGAGGTAGTGGTTCAGTCAAAATATACATGGGTGTATTGAATTCTTTCTGAAAATACAGGGGTGACTTTGACAGAGGTTTTGAAATGGTTAAGCTGACACACTTTCACAGACAGAATATCATAGCTTCATACCAACATGAAGATCATTTAAGCATCATTTTCTTTCACTGCCTGTGACTTTTGCACAGCACTGTATAAGGAGTTTATGTTAAGGCTTCTCTTGCAG
Organism: Petrocephalus sullivani; assembly: GCA_026780845.1. Taxonomy (NCBI): domain Eukaryota; kingdom Metazoa; phylum Chordata; class Actinopteri; order Osteoglossiformes; family Mormyridae; genus Petrocephalus; species Petrocephalus sullivani. The sequence continues at coordinate 640,647 of JAODKM010000107.1, read as the reverse complement.
TAATGCCTGGGTGGTAAAGGAGCGTTATGCGTGTCGTCACACCGCGCAAAAGCAGTCAGCTCTTTAAGGTGCTGTACATGCTGCTAACGCTAGGTGGCTCTCTCAGGCTTTAATTATACAGTTTAGAAATATCTCCTTGTTTTCTTTATTGCTGCTTATGAAATTAGAGTGAATAAAAACGTATTTTTATTGGTGGATTTTTTCATGTTATTTTTTATTCAATGGTTTAATACTGTGCCGCATTTGCTGACTTTGATGAGTACCCAATCATCATTATTGGAGCCTGTAGCCTTCACAATGGAGAATGTTCTGTAATTGTTCAGATGTAATACATTTAAAATGATAACGAGGTGCAGCATTACATATGGCTAAGGACAGAGATTTTTAGAATTGTCTGCCAGTTTAAGACTTGTTGACCAGGGTAATTTGCTTGCATATATAGTGAAATATCTGGGTTTATGAAACTCCATCACTCAATGGAACAGGTGGTAGTAATAGAAAGCATTTGCTTTCTGATGATAGACCTGAAGATGTGGGAGATACAGGCCAAAAGAGCATTTAGGTTGTCAGTAATCTCTTTAGTTGCCTCATTTCAGGATATGTTCCAGCTTATTTTATGCATGCGGTATATCTCCTGCTGCCTCGCTGCAAGATATGTTCCAGCTTATTTTATGCATGCAGTATATCCCCAGCTGCCTAGCTGCAGGATATGTTTCAGCTTATTTTATGCATGCTGTATATCTCCAGCTGCCTCGCTTCAAGATATGTTCCAGCTTATTTTATGCATGCAGTATATCCCCAGCTGCCTAGCTGCAGGATATGTTTCAGCTTATTTTATGCATGCTGTATATCCCCAGCTGCCTCGCTGCAGGATACGTTCCATCTTATTTTATGCATGCTGCATACTTCCAGCTGCATCGCTGCAAGATACGTTCCATCTTATTTTATGCATGCTGCATATTTCCAGCTGCATCGCTGCAGGATACATTCCATCTTATTTTATGCATGCTACATATTTCCAGCTGCATCACTGCAGGATACGTTCCATCTTATTTTATGCATGCTGCATATTTCTAGCTGCATCACTGCAGGATACGTTCCATCTTATTTTATGCATGCTGCATATTTCCAGCTGCATCGCTGCAGGATACGTTCCATCTTATTTTATACATGCTGCATATTTCTAGCTGTCTCGCTGCAGGATTTGTTTCAGCTTATTTTATACATGCCGTAGTCTGGCCCATGATTTAAAATCTAAACCTGGACCCCTTGGTTCTCTGGAACTATTCACCCATATCTATGCTGCCATTTCTATCCAAAATTTTGGAGAAAGCTAGTCTTTTTCAATTGCAGACTTCTTTGGAGGATAAAGGCGGCATTGGTGAAGTATTCCAGTCTGCTTTTAAAGTTCATCATAGCACAGAGTTTAGTCTTTGGCCAGAGCACTGGAGGAGTCCCGGTGTACACTAAAGCCAAAGCGATACACACATGAGCACAATGTTCCGTGTGCACTGGCCTGAATCCAAGGCCCAGGTGGGGAAGAGCGATGGCCTTGAGTGTAGGACAGCTGTTCTCAAACCTATCTCCATCAAGTAATGAAAGTAATCTATTACTAAAATCCAGCTTATAACTTGTGTTTCAAGGGAGTGCGTGTGAGTCTTGAGTGTTATAACAATTTGCACACCCATCTCTCATTCCTCAGAAGTTATGGATAATGCATCCCATTAGATCTGCTGTTTTAAGTGCCTTAAAGGAGCTTTCTACAACTTGTTATAAGTGTTTGCAATCCATTATCAGCCATTCAGTGGTTTCCTAATGACTTCCCCAATATTCCCTGTTTCCATGGGTATAGAGCCCAACAGAGGGCAGCTCCCAAGGTTAGATCCTGATTGCTGCTAGCATTCAAAGTTTTTGAAGCCAAGGGTTAAAAACCCATCCACTACTGGCACCCGAGAGCCCACTGTTGTTGAGCGTTCATTCACACATATCCTATGAGGTCTATCCTGACAAAGTAAGAGGTATTGCAAATAAGAGCTACAAGTCAACAAAGTAAATGTGGGGATGAACAGGACTCTACAGAAGTCAAAAAGCACCATACACTACAGAATAGTGCATTAGCTATGAATAAGCTAAAATCCTTGCTCAGCCCAATCACAAAGGCCCATGTGTTCACAAAGACTGAACTTTTACTATAAGTAGAACCTGCAAAACTTGGGAACGTGACCATGAGTTAGTAAATCAAGGTCCTAAATGATAATGTGTGGTGAAGCTTCCTGACAGTTGCAAGAACTTTCAGCCTATATTTGAAAATACCTGAGTCTGTTGTCACTTACATTTATGTCAATGCAAAAGGAAAAGACTTCATTTGTGTGTGTACAGTCCGTATTCGTATCTGCACCCTCCCAAAAATTGGGTAGACATCAGCATTTTAGAGTATTTCAGTGATTCTCTTACATTATTGATTTCCCTTGCAGATGTCCTTACTACCTGGAATACGATCCCAAAGCAGAAACACTGCATCTGACTTCTGCATGGCCGATGTCCTCCCACAGAGCCAAGTCACGTCAGAGCTACGGCTTTAGAGCATTGCAGCAGGAAGCTCAGGCCCAAGGCTTCCATATTTTGCATCACAGCTGAATGTGTTCTACACATCCTCTTTGTTTTGTAACAGCGATGATGTTCAGATGACAGAAATAGTTCTATGCCCCCCGCCACACACACACAACAACAGCCTGGCTACTGTGCAAAGTGTCCCTGCCATCCAAGGTTAATTTTATCTCTCATATCCAGGCCAACAGGCATAGGAGAAATGACAAAATATGCATGATGCCAGCTTGCACTGCACACAGCCCTAGTCCACCTTGAACACGTACGTCTGGATGTGGTTTGTTGATTTTAGTTCAGCATTTAATTCCATATCCCTCAGGAAACTATTTTCAAACTTGAAACAGTACTCTGCACCTGGGTCATGGACTTTATGACCAACAGGCCCAGCAGGTCAGATTGTTGCCTTATAGCTCCCCTCGCATTCTAAACGCAGGTGTTACATGGCATTGTATGCACAATCCATTGCTATCCCCGCTCTTAACGTGTGACCATCTACCCATCCACAGCTTAAGCACCATTGTCAAGTTTGTGTATGACAACCATTGTAAGACTGATCTCCTGTAATGCATCCAGGGAGGAAGTGCTGAACACGACAGGATGGTGCAGAGAAACAACCTTACCCTCACCATGCCAAAAACGAAAGAACTGATTGTCGACTTTAGGACCCGGAAGAACAGAGCAAACTGCACTTTATATACACTACAAGAAGGTAGGAAAAAGCGTCCAGTGTTTCCTTTCTTGGGGCTCACATTACAGGGGACTTTAATGAACACCTCCAAAGTAGTGAGAAGAACAGAACCACAGCTTCTTTTTCTCCGAATGATGAAAAGGGTCCAACTTACCTCAGCAGCTTCTGCACCTCTCGTATCTCTCTGTGCTTCGCCACCTGCAAGGCTGCGGGCAGGAAAGCTCTCCGACTCGCGGTGAAAATGGCGCGGTGGCTCATCGGCGCAGAGCTCTGAAAAACAGCTTCGTCACAACCTCCAAGACAGTCCTGCCACCTTGGACTGTGGTTTACACTGGACACTTTGTTTGCACATCTTTATTTCATCTTCTTTAGCTCTTATGGTATATTCTGCCCACATTTTACTTGGTTTTTATATTTATTTTACATGTTCTAAAGTAGATTTTGTTATTGTGTTATTTATTGTTATATTTATTGTCATTTAATGTTATTATTATTATTTATTATTAATATTATTGTGAAAAAATTTTTGTTGTACAAATGAGCAATGATAATAAAGAATTTTGATTCTGATTTATGTGCTGTACATGCCAGCCCATTTGGTACAACAGTACTGGTTCTATTCATATTCAGATTACCTGTTACTCTTCTTATGTGGCAAGGCCTCGACCCATGCAGGGGAATCCATGCAGGACTTCTGCAGTCTGCAGCATGCAGGAATCCATGCAGGACTTCTGCAGTCTGCAGCATGCAGGAATCCATGCAGGACTTCTGCAGCCTGCAGGAATCCATGCAGGACTTCTGCAGTAGCTGCTGCTCTGCTGATTATAGCTACCTGCGCTGCTAAATGGAAAGAGAGAAAGGTGTAAAATCAGCTTGCGGTAAGTAGTCCCTGCAGACCTCCTCCCCACCCCCTAACCAAGCGGCTTCAGGAAAGAGGTCCTATTCTGGGTAGCAAGGAGCAGGAGAAAGGAGAGGAGAAATGTCATCATCAACTCACAGACGGAGTGCTGGAGGGCTGGAGGGCCCTGGGTCGAGGCGAGAGGGCTGAAACAGGCCAGGGAGTTGGCAGAGGGGGGGGGGTGTGGGGTCTCGCTGATGTCTCATATTAACCTTCTCATCTTATCGTGCGTTCCTTTACTCTCGAAGATCGGAGCTCGGCGCGCAGAGTGACGTCACATCCGCTAAAAAACCGAGGAAAACCCAGTGTCATACATTCCATTTGCCGAACTCGGATTCAAGATGGAAGCCTCCAAGAAAGTGGCCCTTGCGCTCGCTCTTTCGGAGTACAAACGGCTCCAAGCGTATGCCGTTCACCGTAGCAACACATCTATCGACTACAA
>JAODKM010000107.1:599897-634307 GCA_026780845.1 Petrocephalus sullivani | reverse complement strand
ATACACCTGACAGACACATACATCCGACATACAGATACATCCAACAGACACATACACCTGACAGACACATACATCCGACATACAGATACACCTGACAGACACATACATCCAACATACCAATACACCTGACAGACACATACATCCGACATACAGATACATCCAACAGACACATACACCTGACAGACACATACATCCGACATACAGATACACCTGACAGACGCATACATCTGACATACACATACATCCGACAGACACATACACCTGACAGACACATCCATCCGACAGACACATACACCTGACAGATGCATACAACTGATTGGCACACATCTGACAGACACTTATAGACACAGTTTCCTCTTTAACTTCTGTTCCAGCTCTAAAAGGCCAGGCAAGGCTTCTGCTGGTGGTACAGTTGTGTCAGGAGGGATGACTTGTGAACCCATTTCTAAAGCTGAAGGTGTGTCCTTGTGTTTCTACAGCTGGATAACATCCCCCGCAGAAATCCAGGTAATGTACCTTTCAAAATGTACAGCAGCAGTTCCTCTTGGGCACAAAAAATTCAGAACGGGGACTATAATAGGACATGCATACACAGGCTAGCGGTATATGGGGGAGGGGGGGCAGACAGAGCTTGTTTTTCAGCATGCCTCCGTATGACCTCACCTAAGAGGCAGAGAGCACAGTTTTGGGTTGGAGCTGCTGCCTGACTCATCCTTCCCCTTTTCTCTACAGTAAATATTCCTCCCTGTGCTCATCTTTACATCACAGATATCTGTGCCTGTGTCACTATGTGCCTGCGTATGTCGTTGTTCACCTGGCCGATTAATGGAATTTCTACATTATCTTTCACTATTATCGGACCCATTTGTTACACAATAGAAAATCAGAAGATTTGGTTGTAAACCAGTCTAATAGACATTAGCCTGTGCTAATGCTGTTTGTTATCCCTGTGAATTAAAGTACTTCTCTGGGGCCCTCAGTCAGCACCCTATATGTGTATCTCCAGCATCTCTAATTGATTTAAGGCGAAAGGCAAAGCCTCTGACTGCCATTAATGTCCATCAAATGTACAGGGCTATGGAGGAGGAGACTATAAATCCTGATCAATAATGATTGCAACACGTTACTTAAAGCTCCCATTAATAATGCACTATGTATGCCTTCATAATGCATTATAGTGGTCTGTATATGAATTAATAAAGTATTACAGCAGAATGCTTTGTGCCACATTCTGAAGGTATGTTATAGATGAGAGCTTCATAAAACATTCATAATTCATAATATACATGGCTATAATTTGTTATGCCTTTTTATAGCCATGTTTATAATGATTCATTAATGCATTATAATGTGTTTTGAATGTGTTTATGGATTCCTATAAACATGGAATTCATAGAAAATGTTACCATAATGATAATGTAAGAATGTGCAGACATTGGCGTGTTGTGACTGTGTGTGTTTCATTTCGGTGGGTTTTGCTAATATCTGCTCTGACTGTGTGCAGACTTTGGTGCCCAGCCCACGTGTCACTGTCTGCTGTCAATCACTTGCTGTAATGCGTGTAGCCCACACATTATAACATGTGCGTGCAGGAGGGCGGGGCTTTAATGAGTGCACATGCCAGGAGGATATGTGTTTCATTTGCCAATCAGGAAGAGCCACAGCATCAAAGCACTGGGGACAGACTGAGAGGGACGGGGAAGTAGAGGAGGATAGGAAGATGCAGTCAGGGAGAGCATATACAAAAAAGGAAGGAATGCCTTCCAAAGGATGATGGGAAGGGCTGAGAGTCATCAGTAGATAAGCCAGCAGTCACATACTGCTGTTCTTTATAAACACTGGACAGAGGATTGCCTGAAGAAGGACTGCCCCTGCTCCGCTTTTTATCCACATGATTGGCTAGCTGTAATAGAAGTCAGCCAATGGGAGCATGCCATCCCGCCACAGTAATACGCAACACATGACATGTGAAACTGGCCAAGGAGGCGGACCTCCAGTACAAAGAGAAAGAGGGAGGTAGAGAGAGGTAGAGAGAGGGAGGGAGGGAGAGAGAGAGCGACCGTAAGCTCTGCTTCATCCACCCTCAGACAGTCTGCTTGTGTCTCCGTTTATGCCAGTGTCCCTCTGCTCATCCGCACCTTCCTCTGTGGTGGGCCTCCGCGCCTCCCTTTGCCCCCCCGCTGTGCTCGCCTGGGCTCCCCCAGCCCGCCGACATGGGCTGCCGGCTCTCGGGATTATGGGAGGATGATGACAGTGGGGTGAGTGCTGTGCATTTTGGGATGTGTCACTTTAGGGGCTGTAGGAAGGTGGTGTGTAGATATACAGTGTGATTTTGGGGGGGGGGGGGGGGGGGGGTTAGTCCCCGGGGGACTGCTTCATTGTACACTGTGTGTGTGTGTGTGTGTGTTTGGGCTCACCTGGAGACGGGAACACACCAAGTGCCATCAGCCTCCTCACTGCCTGAAGCCGTCTGATCGAGCATTGTCACGTAGAGGAGTCACCGCTGCCTTTTGCTGGCTGCGTGTGTGATCTGTATGTGCGTATTTCGCTATGTACATGAATATTAATATGACTGTATTTACACATCCATGCATCAGCATTCCATCTGTGTGTGCATTTCTATTTAAGTGTGCAGAGTTGTGCAGCTCTGTGTGCGAATGTGTGTCCGTGTGCGTTTGCTCATGTGCATGTGTGTGGGTGAACATTTCTATTTCTGCGTGCAGTGTTGTACAGGTCTGTGTGTGTGTGCGTGTGATTCGTGGTTAGGGTAGCCGGGAGTGGTGGAGTCAGATATGACCTCGTCTCACTCATTTTTCTCTCTGGAAGGAGGGGGAGCTGGGTGTGGGGGGTGTGGAGGGTGTGGAGGGTGTCCGGGGAAACTCCTTTGGCATATCCAAGCCTCCATAGCTCTTTGGTCCTCAACTAGAGCCTTGCTTTAACCTGAAAAGGTTCTTTTTTTTTTCAAGCCATTTTCGAAACCTTTTCATATCTTTTAAGTTGCCGTGGATTCAGCTAGTGGGTTGGGTCATAGGATGACCCAGTGGACATTCCTGGATGTAGGAGCAGGCAGGTTTGTCTGTCAGAGCACCACCCGTCTGTGTGACCAGCAATGCTGACCTTACTGCATTTTCCATCAGCATGCTTACAGCAAACTCACACCTAGCATTTAAAATATGGACACAGCAAGCCACATCTTCACAATGCTTGCCTTTTCCTCTCCTTGTGCCGTACAGTGTCGGCCAGCCATACTGATCATTTTCAAGTCTTTTTCGCTTTTGAAAATTATGTCACTGTGAGCTATCGTTTAAATTTTTAGCAACATCAAGGGCAGTGAATATTTTCTGTCTGCCTTTGTTATTAGCAACATGTATTGATGTTTGCTTGGAAGTGTAGTGAACTATTCAGCGGAAGAATTATGTTGAGCAGCTTGTTTAAGTGCTTTGGTTAGACCCTGGAATGACACACTTTCGCAAGTGAGATTTTATTGTAGTGATTTTGCTATCTGAGCACTCTTCAGAAGTTTTTTTTATAAAGTGAAGGGATTAATTGTCATCACTGACACACCACACTCTTAGAACAAAAGGTTCCATATCGAACCTTTAAGGGTTTTATAGCTTGGTACATATATGGCACCCTCAAAAGGTTCTATATAGAACCATTTAATATATCCTCACATGCGTGAAATAGAACCTTTTTGAAGGCAATGGTTCTATTTCCTAGGGTTAGAACCCCTGTGGTTCTATATAGCACCCCCAAGAACCCTTTTTTCTAAGCGTGCACTGCACATCAACAAAATGTGTCCTCTGCATTTAACCAATGTGACATTGTGACGTAGCACTGGGCAGCTAATTCAGCGCCCGGGGAGCAGTGCTTGGGGGTGGTTCCTTGCTCAGGGTACCTCAGTGGAACCTTGCTGGTCTGGGATTTGAACCAGCAACCTTCCAATTGCATGGACGCTTCCTGCAGGTTTCTTGCAGGTGGTGGAGCTGTTAGCCTTCCCAAAGGAACTTGAAAAGTGTGCCTGATTGTTAATAGTCACACTGTGCTGGAACAGTGTGTCGTGGTGCTGTTGGATTAGGATTTAGCTGTGTAGCTGAACAAGTCAAGATGAAAAGTTGGTGAATGCAGTTACATTCCTGCTGGTGTTATGGCTCTGGTGACATGTGCGGGCACTGAAACATCCGAAGAAGCATGTCTTCGGCTTACTGTGGCTTGAATGCCATCTATGGTGGTAGCAGAGCCCTTTAGCACCCAGCACATGCTGTGTGAAGGGTGAAACAGGGCTGTAAAGGTCAGGGATATTGTGGAGATGCTGCAAAGCAACTATTCAAGACTTTTCAAGCTTACCCAAGTCACAGCTAAGGAGGTCTCTGTGAAGATGGAGGATTCCAAACCCAGCAAGAGGCTATTAGATGGAGGGTAGAGGGAGGAGATTATGAAGAGTCAGCAGCAGGATCATTAACTGGTGAAAGCTGGTCGATTATGGAGCTACTGCTTTTGTGCATTTTGGTACAGGGGTAGTGGAGGATTCTCTCTTCGTGGCTGTACATCTCTGCTGTAAAGCGGAATCCACGTGGATAAATGACAGGGAGGTTCACAGCTGATTAGGGGCATTTACTGCACAACTGCAGTGTAATCAAGGTCATCCGGATGAACGTTGTCATCAAAAAACTGAGCATTTGAAATAAGACCTGGGTGAAGAGGTTTTTTTTGCTATACAAACATCCCCAGGAACATTAGCAAGCAAGTGCTGAAGCAGGAAGCTTCCTCAGTGCCAACGGAGGGACCTTCGTGCTCAGCAAGAACTTGATGTGTTCATCAGATCCAGTCAGAAATGCAGAGCTCTTTAACAGTCTGAGGTTTTAAGATCATTTCTTTTAAAGCATCTGCTAGACAAGAATAATCAAATCATACTCATTTGTTTACTTAAGTGATCCGAGATATTATCACTAGCTGTACATAGAAACCCAAACAAAGAAACGGAAATACAGTGACAGAAACATACTTGCTTTGCCACATATACATTGTCATTTTTTTCTCTTTAACACATTTGTAAGTGCTGTCATTTGTAAGTGCTGTCATTTTTAACACCTACACTCAGCCAACCTCAGTGATATTTCACAGTACACAGGGCATCCAGACCTTAAGTACGAGTGTCCTGAAAAAGATTCTGAATATTTGTTTTCAAGGTCCTTTGCTTATATTAATATCAGCAGGAAAGTAATGGAAAATACTTCTTTTAAATGAATAATTTGGATATGTTTTTGCTAAATGACATCTCACACTGTATTTAAAAAGGAAACATGATCGATAGACCTGTCTGCATGTTTGCTTTGTCAGACAGACGAGGAACTTGATGCTGACTCATTTGGTGGCAAGGTCTGTATTATTATTTTTTTGTTTAGATGAAAGGGCACAAGCCCCAAGCCAGCCAATGGGATTCTCTACGCATCCGGGGTAGCTTCGAACAGCCAATCACACTGCAAACAGAAGGGCGGAAGGGGAGGTACCACCAGCACCAGCACCATTCGTGGCCGGCCTCTGATTGCAGTACTCAAGCAGAGAGCACATGGGATACCTTCAGGTGTCTGGGCGTCTCTGCAGGGTCGACGCCCCATATCAGAGCTTATGCTGACAGGCAAGCATTTGTCTGGGGGATATTGGGCTACTGGGGACTGAATTTGCTCTTGTTTTGTGCACCGTACAGTGACAGATATTATATTAATGCTGAAGCATGGCCAGCTGAAATGTCCATGTTTCCCTGTGACTGGAGAGCCACTGCCTTATGCCACACAGCTACCAGCAGGGGGATCCATTTCAGGCCTAGCTTCTGTGTGCTTTCAGACAGTGCTGCAGTCATGTGACCCAGCCAAAGGACCATTATGCTGCCAACCAGTATCTTCCCAGCATCCCCCTCACCTTGGATAACCTGGATAGACTGGAAGACAAGGTGTGTACCTGCCAACATTCTGTACTTCCCTTTGCTCTCAGGGTACATATATACTGGTACAATTCTCTGGGGTGGAAAAACTGATTGGTATCTGAAAATAATGAGAATCCTACTTAATCTCCTGATTTTTTTTCTTTCAAGAGCAAATACAAGAAAAATTGGTATGGCCAATACACTTATGAAGAGCAAATTACATCTACAAGTATGTTGTGAAAGAATTAAGTACTTCAGCACAACACTGGTCACTTTAGTTACAAGATGACCAAGTTAACCTTTATTTTTAATCATGTGGAAGCAGGTAACTTACATTTTACCGTGTTTCCTCAGAAGCTAGAGAGAAGGCCCTTCTTCAGTATCTGAAAGGAGATGGCCATCTGTTCACAAGGACAGCAAATCCCATAGATAAGATTCCTCACACATCCTATCCCACTGGCATCTTTTCAAACAATGACTCCCCTCTCGAAAATACACCCACAGCTTGACGTCGGTATCATGCCTTTACGTACTCTGTGAATAAAGACCCTGTAATCTCTGCTCTCCGCTACACACGCACATTCCAACTGCTGCAGATTTTCTACCCCATTCTTCTTGAAACCATTTGACCAAAAGCGTCATTTATGTAGGAGCCGTGGTTATGTCCTGACTAGCAGTTGCCATGGCATCGCAGGAACACCGTGTTAGCGTGTTCAGAGCCATGCAGCAAGTCACAGCACCACACACTGATGCTTAACTCAGATCTTTCAGCCAGAAATCAGGGTTACATCTGGATAATTATTGATATAAAGTATATATAAAGTCAGGAGTGAATATTCAAAGCCCTGAACAAATACTCATGTAAGACAGCCCTTATGTAAAATAATATGACCTTGTTGTTCTTGTGCAGGAACCAGACTTGAATAGCCGTGTGCCTAAAAGACGGCACTGTCTTATCGGATGCTGCAATGCAAACTTGGATGAGCCAGGTAGCTTCCTTAGTCAGGTAAGCTCTCACCAGCCAGTGAGGTGCTCCCGCACCCCAAATATTATCATGCACAATCACCTGTCCGCAACTTCCCACTGTGTTGAACACATTTTAAAACATCTACCACATCTTTACAGTTAGGGAAGCTGATTCTAAGTCATTAGCAAATGTTTGAACACAAACATAACCTTTCTTCCTTATTACATCTAGGTTATACTGCTAATTTTGCTGCATTATGTGTGAACAAAAGAGCTTATTTTAACATCTTTAAATGCCTTTTGTTTGTGCATTTGTTTTTTTATGTTTATGTCTTGATTAACGTGTTTAATTATGTTTTTTTGTATCACTGTGGTTCAAGACAAGATCTTACCTCTCAGAATTCTGCTGAAAATCACAAGCACAGGATCTGCAAAGGCATAACAGTGCATTTTAAAAAGCATTTAACAAAATTTTATATTTAGAAATTCCATTAAATAAATAAAAAACAAATAAACATGTGAGTGAAACATGCCATTGGCAATAAAATGATAGATATTCCCAGTGCTTGCTTCCATAGCACGGCCCTGATTGCCGTGTGACTGATTCTTGGAGCACTTCAGCTGTGCTCCTGCCAGCTATAGCTGCACTCATATGTTTATCTTTCTGTTCTTTTGTTTACTAGAATGTGTTGTTTCGCATCCACACAACTTTTAAAAGCTCCATAATAGCCATGATACAGTACAACAGGACAGGTTTCCCATTTCTGGGTGTCCGTAATATTATCTTTACGTTGATCCCTTAATTACCCAGGAATCAATAAAATCAATTTGTTTGCCTATCTGTTCATCTACTTGAAAGAACCCAAGAAATCCTTCTTAAAATGATTGTTGGTTGGTTGACACAGGTGAGCTGTCATGGACTTCAGGTGGCAAGAAATGTGTTTTATGGAAAATCAATGGGCCAGAGAAGATGGCTTGACAGTGCCCTCCTATCCCCCTATCAGATACAAGACCTAGAAAGAGTGGGATGGCTGGTTCAGGCCTGCTTTAAGTGCAGAATACACATAGCACCATTTCTTCTGGTGGTGAGCAGATGGTCAAATAAGCCCACACTTTACCAGGCTGAGTTAGCCAGGGTGTCGGGCAGAGCCATGGTGATTAGGTACAAAAAAACAACAGTTACGCAACAGCACAATAGCAGTGTGTGCACCAATGCAGTGTGAGTCAGAATGGTGGCAACACAAGGTGGTGGAAAGCAAATGGGTGAAAATGACTGCAGGGGCTGATCTAAACAAGGGCCAGTGTGTACGCAGCAGGGGCCGATCTAAACGAGGGCCAGTGCGTACGTGGCAGGGGCCAATCTAAACGAGGGCCAGTTCGTACGCGGCAGGGGCCGATCTAAACGAGGGCCAGTGCGTACGCGGCAGGGGCCGATCTAAACGAGGTCCAGAGCATACGTGGCAGCCCCTGTACTCACCACACATCAAAATAATAAAAATGAAACATGGATAATATTCTAAGCGGGACCAGTGATGAGACATGGGGAGTCCATCCCCGTAAAAATAACTGGGACCAGTGCTTACCTTCCAAGGAGCATGTTAAGATTGCACTGGAGTAAAGTGCATAAAAGGGAAAATCGAGTCACAAATGCACACATCCATGTAAATGCCTGACTGTAGTTTTATACTGGTACCATAAACATACACTGCACAATCTTATTAAATCATTAAAAATTCAAAAACCAACGATTCAGTGCTGCAGGTCAGTTTGGACCCTCCTATAATAATTTTCCCAAAGTTTTTTTTTACTTTTGCTGTGTGTTGATTTCCCCTCAATCTAAAGTTACTTTTCCCCTGTTGCTACATGTCTGCAGAGCACGTTGATTGTATGCCGCACTCAGCTGTATGTAACAATGCCTAAACCACTGCTCTCTGTTTATCAGACAGAGGATGACGACCTAATATTGGAAAAACCTGTAGGATATCTGCCTTTGCTACATGAGCTGGACAGTGGTCTGGGTTGCACTGATGGAAGCTTCCACCAGGGGGAGCTCTCTGCAGCTGAGACAGAGGAGGGTGTGGAAGAACCAGTGTCATCTCCGCCAGGCCGCACCAGCCATGGCAGCTCACCATCGTCAGAATCACTCATCTCTTCGGAGCTCAGTGACTCCGGTTTCTACAGTGTCAGCACTGGGGAATTCCGCCGTTTCCAGAAACTGCTGGAAAAGAGGATTCGCCTTTACAGGGCGCGGGTGATTTCTCGCGACCAGAGGGAGGGGGCCAAAGCTTGCTGGGACTTGGAGTCCATCCCCGAAACCTTGGGTTGCCCATCTAAGGGCAGCTGGTCCCCTGAAGCCAGTCCGGCATGCGCAGTTCACCAGTGCACCAGGGGCCCGTCCTCTGTCCAATTCAGGAAGGCCAGCAGCCCACATCTGAGGAGGTACAGCTCCAGTGCAGGCTCCGTGTTCTCCGCTCACGCTGGCCTGTCCCACTGCAGCAGCCCATCATTCCAGAGGAGGATCTCTCTCCCACGTCAAAACTCCTCAGCGGAGCACCTGTGGAGGGGCCACACAGTGCAGCAGCCTGTTCCCCGGCAAATGAAGCAGAGGCGAGCCAGTCACCCTACATCACCCAATTATCACGCTGCTGCCATGCACCGCTGTGGGCGATTTTCTGCAGGCTTTAGGGAGAGGCCAGAACTGGCTCCAGTAGCCCCAATGGGCTGGGGCAACAGACCCTGGCAACAGGACGGTGCATCCGACCATCAGGATGTCATACACAGCGAACATTGCAGCAATGTGGACTACAGTTTAGGGATGCAGGATGGCATATTCTGTAAGTGGTATCCAGGTAATGAAAGTGAGAAGGAGTGGCTACAGCAGCACCATCATACCCTGGCCCACCTCCACAACACCAATGAGACCTGGCAATCTGGATCCAGAAAGGGGACCATGGAAAGCCATGCTGCCGCCAGCCGGAAGGTGCTGTCAGGAAACCCCCGGGCTCTGCGCAACCAGCTGCTGAAGGCACGAGCTTTGCGGCTTGCGGACGAGCGCAGCGAAGTGACCACAGACGAGGAAGCCCGCGGCGAAGTGCGGACCGGCCGCTACTGGAACAAGACGGAGCGCAGGCAGCAGCTGATGTCGGCACGGGAGCAGCGGCAGCGGAGGACGGCCCGGGCGGGGCCTGCCGGCGGCTCCAACGCCGTGCTGGAGCTCAGCCAGCGCAAGCTGAGCCGTCTGAGAAACCGCAAGCTGCTGGACGACTGGACCACTGTGGAGGAGCTGCTGAGCCACGGAAACCGGGTGGGGAGCAGCGAGGAGATACTCTGTCCGAGCCCCCTGCTCTCCGTCACCACGGTATAATCTCACCCACAGGCAGCATCCCTTTGGGGAGCCTTAGACATGGACAAGACAGGAGCCAGAAGAAACACCACAGATGTTGGTAAATGTCTTTTTAGTCAGGCAGGGATTTGATATGCACTGTCAATTTATTTTAAGGATTGGTGTCACTGACAGGTTGATATTCTCACATATCGTACAGTAGATGCAATTACACTTTTACTTAAGCCAGTGGATCCTGGTGGCAAGCTGGCTCTGGGCAGCACACGCCTCCTGCCTCCAGGCCTGGGTGTCTAATCCCACCTCTGATCCTGGGCTTATAGGCAAACAGGCTGATGGGTGTCTCTAAATTACCCATAGGGTATTATTTAGTGTGTGTGTGTGCCCTGAAATGGATCGGCAGCTCATGTTTGGAGAGGATACATATCATTACATTATTACACTGTGGCTGTTAATTATTCTTAAATATTCTCATGATTGTTTTGGGCATCTAGATAAGTACAGCAAGTGTTCAGTGTCAAAGAAAAACAAACTTCTAACATAATGGGTTTTACAAGTTACAAGGCTGTAAGGGCGACTCACCATGCCTGTAAATACTGTACCATTTCAGAGCGACAAACACTGGCCTGCTTCAGTACAGTAGGATGCAGTAGAGTGGCTATGGCAGTGGAATCCCAGCATGCCTGCACGGCCCCAGTTGCCATCACCCACCCCGCGGGGAATGGACCGCTTAGCGTGTCCAGCCGGGGTGCTCTGTCAGCCCCGCCCCCCCATTCGTCTTCTCTTAGACCAGTTTCCATGCCCACTGCTGCTTTTCTGAAATCATGTATTCTGTTGCATTCTGCATGACTCATAATTGGTGATTGGCATTATTTAAAAATGTACTTACCTTTCACAACATATGTAGTTTATTTGAACCACAAATCAGCCTTCAGCGACCACTCTGGAGACGCCCTGTGCTGCGCGCCGGCTTCTACTGTCACTCCCAACAGGCAAGTCCAACTCCTTTGTCTGTGATGTACCTTTGGATTGCTTCTTTGTACTTTTGAGAACACCTTTGAATCTACTGAATATGTGGTTGTAATATAGATAGGATTTTATTAGCTACAATAAATATTTAGGACTGCTCATGTGTGTGTCAGCTTTATTGACAATACATTTCTGTGATGTAGCCCGGAATGTATATTTTTTACAGATGACCTCATGTATGGTCAGAGTGCTCTTTTCTCTTCCATGGCCTTCCTCAGTTTCTTCAATTTAGCCAAATGAAGTGTTAAAACATTTGGGGTCCAATTATGGACCAAAAAAAAAGCTCTCCTGTGGAGATCTTGCATAGCTGAAATGAATAGAGCATGTCAAATTCTTTATTCCTCATCAGCATATCGATTATCTTGCCTTATTAAACATAGCCTAGTGTAGAGATACCTGCTAATGTGCACATTTCCATGAATGAATCCCTACCACTTGACGGCAAGCCCAACTTGTTGAGTAATTATAGTGCATGTAGTATTTCGATTGTAACAGTGCAATTCCAAGAGAGCTTGCTGCAACACTTTGAGAAGTGCTTGTGTTAATTGCTGGATAAAACAGCAATAGCAAAAATCTGCATGCCCAAGATTTTTATTATAATTTTATTCACATCTGCTGTTTTATTGACTAATGTAGAATATAGAAAAAGTAATTGTTAGGTTTCTCTGCAAGTGGATGTAAGATCAGCCACACCTTTGCATTTCCAGAAGGTGGCACGATTCAGTCTGCATCAGTTTAACCCAAGAAAGACGTAAATCCCCACTTTACTGATTACATTAAACTTTTACATTTCTAAGTTACCCTACATCACCCTTTATTTTTTGAAAGTCAGCTTTTTTCAACATTTGAGTGGGAGTTTCATGTATTGTGTTTTACTCAAGACTCCACATCTCAATAATTCCTCACGCATTTACCCCTGTACAGTTTTGACTTGAAAGGTGATTGTCATCACTGACACCACAGCACACAACAACGAATCATGTGCTCTGTATCTAACCCATGTGACATTATGGCAGCTAATTCAGCACCGGGGCAGCAGTGCTTGGGGGCGATTTCTTGCTGGTCGGGAATCAAACCAGCAACATTTCAATCACAAGTGCACTTCCCAGACCACTGGCCAACACTGCTCCTTTAGTACAGTAGTCTTTAACAGGTTTTGGTGTTTCCCTGCTCAGAAACACCTGGTTCACCTCACCAGTTAATTGTCAGGTTTAAGTGAACCCTGACAATTAACTGGTGAGGTGAACCAGATGTTTCTGAGCAGGGAAATTACCAAAACGTGCTGGACCACGGCCCTCCAGGACCGAAATTGCCCACCCCTGCTTTAGCTGAAGGATGCAAATTGGCTTCTGAGAAAGGTTCATGACACTTGGTTGAAGCAAGATAATACGGTGTGTAGTTTAAGGGTAACTCGATACTTCAAGGGTGATGTACACTTTTTAAATTCTCATTTCTGCTGGTAGAGAAAATGCCTTCGGTTGTTCATCTGGAAATATTAAAATTCAGTTTATTTCCCCTAAGAATGTCTTCATACATTCCTATTCACGAGCACATAAAGCGATCATTGCGATGGAGACCTCTCTGGATTACAGCCACAGCATAAATCCCACACTCTGAACATACCGGAGTGACAGCTTTATAGTTAATGTCACGGGCAGGTTCATATTCCTGGATGTTGCAGGCGTGGAGTAGTTTCTGTAAAATCAGCAGGTGATGAATACTATGTCATAGCAGAATGTTCATCCTATGCAGGCACCGTCCATGTCCAAATAAATATACAGCTAGTTTTACATTATTGATTGCTATTTCTGTCTGACACCTTTTCTCAGAGATCCTTGTGGATGGTCACAAATGACAAGCTCCTCCTGCTCCTGGGTCTCTTAGAAACA
This sequence comes from Petrocephalus sullivani, assembly GCA_026780845.1. Lineage (NCBI taxonomy): Eukaryota > Metazoa > Chordata > Actinopteri > Osteoglossiformes > Mormyridae > Petrocephalus > Petrocephalus sullivani. The sequence goes on along the minus strand of JAODKM010000107.1, from coordinate 621,160 downwards.
AAAGGACTAGCCACCCGATTTATACTTACTGAGCTGGTGCAGTTTATTCTAAACATTGTTTTGTACAGAGTACATAATTCTGCATAAAAAAAATATACATACATTGAAAGTACACATCATGCCTACATGAAAAAAGTAACAAAACAAAGAAGGATAAAACAGCACGAGATGGCAGTACTATTCACGCACTGCTTTAGAGAGACAGACAAATGGCTCCCAACTTGTCAGCATTTAGTGCTTCCAGGAATTCAGAAGAGCCCAAATGTTTTTAACCCCACGGAAACTGGCAGTTTGGGCACTGACAGCGAGCCATCTTGAGCTGCTCCCCATCCTCCGAATTTTCTGGGGGGGAGCTCAGAACGGAGTGCCGTGGGATCGAGGCTGGGGCCCGAAGGGTCCATGTGGGGCAGGCAATCTTATACTTCCACAGCTGCCTGAGCTGCCCTGGGATGAACACAGGCATCCCCTGCTGAACACACTGTCTGGGGCGTGGAGGTGCTGAGAATCCATCAGCAGTGGGACCCAGAGAGCACTCCTGGGGAGGGGGGTTTTGGGGGTTAAGGGGGGGGGGGGCAGAGATGAGGTAGCCAACGTGGCCTCCCTCTTCCAGGAGGTGTTCAGAGTCAGTCCAAGCCCTGGACTTCATGCTGTTTGTATGCTGGTGGCACCATGTTCCCTGCAAAAATGGTGTCATCATTATTAGCTCAAGGTGTACACAGCAGAGCAACACAGTGAGAGTAAAAACACCACAACATTCCCACCCCATAAAAACCAGCACCAGCAGCTCAATAAATAATAAACAGTGATGAAATGTTCCTGGACGGAATAAATACAATTCGTTTAATGTAAACAGTGCTAAAAATTACAAGCATATACAAGCAGATGCAGATACACTGTACATCAGTCTTATGGAAGATGCACAAACTGGTAGTTACAACAAATGACATCATATTCAATCTCAAATTTAAATATGATGACGCTACTCTGGAGGGGGGGAATATTATTTTGCTCGCTATGTATGACTCAGGACAGTCAGCTAGCAAGTGAGAAGTACTTGTGGGTCTCTGTACAGCACTGCCAGCAAACTGCTATTCTCAGCCTAAAGTGCACTGGCCTCCAGCTCAACATGCAGAAGTGCTCTCGGTATGTCCCGCCTGTTGAGACATGGAAGAGGAACAATGTGTGGGGGGGGGGTAATTTGTCCACTATGATGCACCTGGGTAGCAGCTGGATGCAGTGCCACGGGGGGGCATTTAAAGCAGCTAACCTGCCCTGATGACATCGCTGCCCACACATCATAATCAGCGCCGCTGTACAATGCCGACAGTAGCAATGCAATTGGTAATATGCATTTTACAATATATATTTAGGTCTGTCTGGTAAAAATGTAATGCTCCATATGTACATTCATCTATAATTTGTCACCTTGTGTAACATTCTATCTGCCATACGATTTGGTCTTACAGTGGGTAACAGCCCCACCTTGTGGACTCATTTGGAAATGATTTCCCCCTTCAAACTTTAATTACTTTACAGGCCTTTCCTTTAAGCTTATTTTAAATAGCAGGTCTTCATATATTTTATTCATGATGAATAAAATATCTCACAGACCTATCGATTCACATATCGCCAACATGCGAAGAAAGATTTTATTGCATTGTTTGGTTTCTGCTATAAACCGAGACCTGAACTTATGCTACCAAGCCATAGCATAAAACTGACCATATTTAATTGTACCACTAAAGTAAAACATTGTACCGTCTTCAGTAGTAGGAAATGATGCCCTTAGTGAAGTGCTTGTCTTAATAGCAGTCCTACGCCCATACATCAGAAGAATCCCAGCAATGCAAAAGCAATGATGTATAAACACATATATACACAAAGACATACACAGGCAAACACAGACCCGTATCTGCCACAGGCCTCTAGCGGAACGCGCAATAGAGGCTCAGCACTGTAGGAGCGGAGCAGGAAGGGCAATGAGCAAGCAGGAAGTAGACAGGACCAGTCACAGGAAGTGACACAAAAAGTGGACGAGCAGAGGGCAGGTGGATTCGTGAAGGAGATGCCCCTTTCACTGCACGTGAGCGGTTAGAAGAGGAACTTAGCCAATGACTGAAGTATCCCAAGACCCCCAGTAAACTGCTTATTAAGCTGAAATATCAACGGAGCAATAAATTAATTAAAAAACTATTTTATTTTACATCAAAAACTTGGTGGCGATGTTGCTTTAGTCCTCGCCTAAATTTATTATCACAACATCCACACTTACTAAAAATAATATCCATAGCCAAGTGGGATATTTAACGAAAAATTGTTAGTATAAGTAACATTCAACAGACAATGGCTGAATTTGTAATCTGTGCCTGACATTATTCTGATTTAACAAAATATATGTTCAGAGAGAGACTGGGCTTTCAGCTTACAGCAGGAGCGCGGAACCAGCCGCCAGGTTTGGTGAAAAAAATATGGTGGAAAAATTGGGGGCTGGCAAGAAGCAAGCGTCTGCCAGAGCCCCGCGGGCCTTGGGGTCCTTACCTGCTGTCAGCTGTCCCGGCTCTGCCTGCACTTTGCCCTTCGCTGCTCCTCCTTCCAGAGGGAAGGGCCTCTCCCCCTTGAAGGGCTTGCTTTTAAAGGGGGAATCTCTCTCTTTACCTTTTGATCCTTTGGGCCTCCCTGCAGTCTTCTTCTTGGACTTGCTGTCACCTTTCACTCCCAGCAGGGGGTGCACTTCTGCAGTGCCAGAGGCAGGGGGGTCTGTCAGTCGTCACAGGAAGCCGTGTGCAAGGCAAGGATGTCCCCCACTCTACCACCCTTATACGTCATATATCACAGCATGAACGACAGCAAGTGAGCTGAAGCCAACCCTAAGTGACACTGACATTTCGCCCATGTGCACAAGTGACATTTCATTCTCAGTCCCTGGCCCTCTGTTGCCTATATGCTATGCTCAGTTAAGGCATTTCAGCTGCATCCCGGCTACTAACCCTAACACTCAGACAAGAGTTTGCTGCATTACAGACTACAGCAGAATCCTAGTGTTTGCGGAAAAAGTTTAACCTGGTAAACAGTGGCCATTGAGCCGAGGTAGAAGGCCACACAGGAGAGGTAGAGAGAGAAAGCAGGCAGCCTGCAGGCCGCCCCCCTCACCATCGCTGGGGACTCCCTGCAGCTCTATGGTGGTGGTACGGGCCTTTTTCTTGGGGGGGGCTCCCTCTGCAGAGGGCTGCCTCTGCTTCTTATCGCCGCTGCCGGAATGGGCAGAGCCGTCTTCCGCGTTGCTTTCAGGCGGCGGCCCAAAGGGATTTTCCTCAGGGTCTTCCACCTCAGGGGCAATGGGCAGGTACAGCAGGGCCTTGAAGTCCTCAAGCTCCTCATCACTGTCAAGAGAGGGGCCCAGGGGCCCCAGGAGCTGACCTTGGGACCTCTCAGTGGGCAACGAATTCCCCACCCAGCAGTAAAGCCTGCATTCTCACTCTTATATGGAGTTGGCCGCAATTTCTTTTAATTTCTGAGGACACATTTAATTACTGGAAAAATCTTCTCCGTTATTTATCAGTAATATACTGATATCAATAATACTATTCCCATCATAAAAGAAGATTCATGAAACCTGACCTGCTACAAAAGGCTACAATGGGGTCAACTGAGGTGACGTCCACCTCCTCGTCCTCAGCAGCATCGGCACCTGGTGGGGGGGGCAGAGTGTTATATCCACAGGAGGACTCCTTTCCTCTCCGTCCCACTCCATCTTTCCTTTCAGCATGTATAGTTTTCCGACTTAACTTAACTCTGCTGCTAACATAACTTAATAAATTTGCCGTACAAATGGTCCCAGAGTTACGATGGTTCGACTTTTTTCGATCTTACGATGACCATGGCGATACGACAACATTGTAAAAATATTTTTGGGTCATCAGAACGCATCTCCATCGTAAGTCGGGGACTACCTGTATATGTAACATTTCTCCAAGGGGATGCCTGGAACACTTCCTCCATTATCTCATCATCCATCCACCCATCCATCCTTTAACCACCTGGAGCCTTGTCCAGCACTGGGTATAAGGCAGGGGTACGCCCTTAATGGAATGCCAGTCCACAGCAGGACACAAACAAGCATACACTGATTTTAGGGTAATTTAGACACCAGTTAATCGTTAACTGTATGTTTGTGTGGGAGGAAACTGTAAGGGGGAGAAGTAGCAAACTGCACAGACTCAGCAGGAATGGGACCTGAGCCCCGGAACACTGAGCCAGCCCTCAGCTCACCTATAAGCTATATTCCATATATTCCACGTTTATATTAACAAAACAGCCTGAACTAATAGTAACTTGGTATCACACAGACACTCATACACAAAAATGTACCTTTATCTTTTTTAAAATTGCTACACTCATAAGTGCAACAAGTAAAAAAAAATAAGTATTGTTTAGGTCTATTAATTTAACCTTAACCCCCCCATAACAAACCCCCGTCGGCGTAAAGCAATGTGATTCAGCATCCATTGACAGTGAGTAATTGGGCCAGGCTCGATTTAGCATGCTGTTCCATTTATGCACTCCTGCGTGGATGCCTCTAAAAATAGGGCAGTGCTGTAGGATCCAGCACCATCTGTTTGTGAGTATGAGGGAGGATGCCGGCCCTATCAGTGACGGGCCCCGCTGTTCCAACCCACACTAAACAGCCATATTTAAGTCTGTTTAAAGGGCTTCTTCATTATTACGCAGTCTATCGTCAATGAAGGAGCCAGACTCACGACGGAGGCTGCGGGCATCATGCCCATACCGGAAGCCGCTTATCATGACTGTGACGTCAGCAGTGCATTGAAATCTGTCCTCCGTAGTGAATGAAGGCAGCTGGTAACTATGGGGAGCAGCAAAGGCTCCTGAGGAATTCAGGCTGTTGGCTCATTAGACAAGAGGAAAATGCTGTTTTACCATTGAACCGCTTTTATAGCTCCTGGCCACTTTCACACCACACAACAGGAACTAGGACCTTTATGCCACATAAGCATGGAGACACAAAAAGTTACTTCACACAATTTCATACCAAACTACACTACCAAGACAAAACAATGGAGGATAAACCAGTTGTTTTGTTTTGTTAGTTATTTGTTAGGTATTGGTGGGGTCGATCGTGATCAAAACGGGACATGGGCCTTTTATTTATATTTTACTTATACGACCTGTGCCACATTCATGACCCTTATTAAATCTGACCAGCAGATCCATCTTTTGTTTTCAACAGAATAAAGAAAAAACAATGCAAAGTCATCCTGCTAATAAACACTAAACGCTAATAATAAGCAAAAATACGGAGAAGGAAACTCAAAAGTATCAATTTATGTATTAAATGTAGCTGGAGTATAAAAACCTGCTCAATTTATACTCTGCTACATCTGTTTTTCGGCACTTCCATGTTAACGGTGGTGCTTGTGGTCAGCCCATCAACAACCAGCAACCAATCGGCAAGCTATCCCTGCGAGTGCCAACCAATCAGCAAGCTGTAGCAAATTGCAACAGGTCACAACAGAGTAATCCTCAAACTATTGATATAAAGATTTTACACAACTACTACTAATTATTATTATTGTTAATAATATTATAAAAACGCACATCAATGGCACCGAAGAGTCCGTATCAGTGCCAGCACCCCCCCCCCCCAGCGCATACCCGTCTGCTCCGGCTCGCTCTTGTCCTCGTCCTCGATGTCGAACTCCGACTCCCTCTCCTCATACTCCACGTTCTCATCCAGCTCTTTGAAGTCGGGTGCAAAGGCGCTCCAGTTTTCCTGAGGCACCGCATGAAACAGGGCCGTCAGTGCCACCCACTGCCCACAGACCACACTGCTGCACAGGACCATTTCAGGAAGACAATCGCAGCCCACAAATATTGATTTTGGGCCTGCAATTCCTTATTCTGGGGGATATTATTTTTCATTCTCTCACCATCCTCCTTGCTATCCTGGGGGGCAATTTACATTTGTATCCACTACCTGTCAGGTTTTCAACTGTTCCATGCTCTTTAAATTTCTGAATAATCACACTGCCAGTGATCACTGGCATACAGTATGTATTCCTTTGCTGATCTTTAGGGGAGGCATTAATTGCAAAGCCTTAATTTGAACATAGCAGATTTTTAAATCCATGAATAACAATGTGTGAATGTTTCCATTGGAACATTAACATACTATGATATGTTTTGCATCTCAGCATTTTTAATTTAATTTCTGTAATGTTTCTGATCTTTGTTTTATAGCATGCATAGTGCAGTTCGGGTCAGGGGTACCAGTAATTCTGAAGCCCACTGTAAGAAGTGAACACTGAACCCGAACAAGACACACACACACACACACACACACTAAACCTCCCTTCTGTTCATTTTCACTCACCACTTGGTTTTGGGCCCAGATGGACACGACTCCACTAGAGATGGAAGCAATGATGGGTCTTACTGGGTGCCACTGCAAAGACACAAAATGCGGATTAGCTATCACACACACACACACACACACACACACACACGAGGAGGCAGATAAAGGGAAAGTGGACGGATGGCTCACTTGGAAGGAGGAGGATGGGGGGAAAAGGGAAGAGAGGAGAAGAGGGAGGGCCAGCCTACCGCCACGTCCAGTAGCAGCTCTCCACGGGTTCCGTGTAGGATCTTCACCAGGTTGCCAATACTCTTCTCCCAAATGTAGAGCGCATGCTGGCGGGCTGAACCGGCCACGATGTACTCCCCATCTCCAGAGAAGCAGCACTTCTTCCAGGGAGTCCTGGATTTACAAGGAGTAAATACAGGCAGTACGGCTCAGATTCATCCCCGCCCATAAATACAGGAAGGAAGACAAGCACGGCTCCGTTCCATCCCCGGCCCATAAATACAGGAAGGAAGACAAGCACGGCTCCGTTCCATCCCCCGCCATAAATACAGGAAGGAAGACGAGCACGGCTCCGATCCATCCCCGGCCCATAAATACAGGAAGGAAGACAAGCACGGCTCCGTTCCATCCCCGGCCCATAAATACAGGAAGGAAGACGAGCACGGCTCCGTTCCATCCCCCGCCATAAATACAGGAAGGAAGACGAGCACGGCTCCGTTCCATCCCCCGCCATAAATACAGGAACGAAGACGAGCACGGCTCTGATTCATCCCCGCCCATAAATACAGGAACGAAGATGAGCACGGCTCCGATCCATCCCCCGCCATAAATACAGGAAGGAAGATGAGCACGGCTCCGATTCATCCCCGCCCATAAATACAGGAAGGAAGATGAGCACGGCTCCGATTCATCCCCGCCCATAAATACAGGAAGGAAGATGAGCACGGCTCCGATTCATCCCCGGCCCATAAATACAGGAAGGAAGACAAGTACAGCTGCGACTAGTAGCCGTACACCAATAGGACATGGCATAAAATCAAGGAGACCACATTCTCTTCTGTGTGTCTGATGATGCCATATGGCAAAAGGAACCCGATGCCTTACAACAGTGCTTCCCAATCCGGTCCTTGGAGACCCCCAGAGGTCCACGTTTTTGCTCCCTCCCAGCAAAAATGTGGACTATCTGGAGGTCCCGGAGGAGCAGCTTGGGAAACGCTGCATTACAACATGCAGGGACATGTGCCCTACTCCCTAACTAATCCCAAGGTGGCATGAGGGTTAGAATTAGTGGCTCTGGCATGATAAGTAGCCATATGTGTCCAAATATGCCAAGGCGGACGCACAGATCTCAGCTGGAGTCAGTGGCAGCTGAGGGTGGGCAGGTCCAGCTCACCTGTTCACCAGGTCCTGCAGCTTCTGCATGGGCTCCGGCTCACCATCTCGGCCACAGGTGAGGATCTCCCGTCCGTCATAAACACGGATGATGCGGTCAGCTGTGTTGATGAGGAAGCAGCTGGAAGCAGGATATCAATGAGAGACTCAATACAGCCTTTGCAGAGTAATCTTGGATTTGTACAACTTTAATATTAAATATACAGGAATAAGACTTGATCCATTTCTTTACAATTATATTCATTTTATGCCAGTCTGTTATATTTTATAATATATTTTGATATTTCCCTCTGGGGGGATTGTGTATCACAGTATGATGTCTTATTTGTGAAAACAGTGCCAGTTCTCCAAGGCTGACAAACCTTGGAGAAACGAGCGAGCTCTGCTGGTCTCACCTGCCCTTGCGAGCAAACTCGATGGATTTGATAGCAGTGGTGTTGCTGGTTCCCGTCGTCACCCTGAAGGAAGCCACCAAGTCCTGGTTGTCTGTCTTTAACACCAGAATCTTGGCGAAAAAGCAGCAGTTTAAGGTGACAGCTAGTTAAGTTAAAAAAACAGAGATGGTGCTGCAGAAAATGAGGGCTCACTATCGCTATGTTGCTGCTTGCACTTTAGGGAGATCCTTCTCAAAATTTGATCACTTCCAGTTTGATACCCCTACCTACCATGTACCTACAAAGTTTGAAAAAGATCCAAAAAATACTTTTAGAGTTACCATCTTCAAAAGACCAAGTAACTCCTACAGCTGCAGTTTCCTTCCTTTGCTGCAACACAGCACTGCTGCTTCATTTATGGGGCAATTTGTTTGACAATGAAACCAGATGTAGATGGATCATGACACAGAAATAAGATCAATCAACATGGCGCTGCTTCAGGTTTGGGGCGACCCGTCTCCAAATTCAGTTTGGCACCCTTACAACGCCAAAATTTTGCCAAATGGCAAAATCTTAAAAAGATCTGTCTAACTACTAATGGCATTTGAGTTATCAAGTAAAGCACCTGCAGTGCTGATTCTAAAACTATATGTATTCTCCACAGTTTGGGGAATACAAAAATAAATTTACCACTTTATGCAAGCCAGAGACTACTACCACAAAGTGGATGGAGGTGGGACACAATCTCTAACCTTTCCCTTGGCATTGCCAGTGTAGATGTACTCCCCACGGCGATCAAAGGCTGCCACCACATTGAGGTCCGAGTCGTCATCCACGGGTAGGACCACGTGCTTGGAGTCGGCCAGAGTCAGCAGGACCGGGGCCGACTTCATGGGGCACACAAGAACTTTGTTCCTGTGAGGAACAATTACACTGCTAATGTTAATGCGAGAGAACAGCTGCTCAAGCAGTGACGCCACGTTTTCCCAGAAGGACCCTGTTGTGCACCCTCTTAACCAGAATCATTTACAGAAACCATTCAGTCTCCATTTAAACTGGTAAACTATCAAGCTGAAAAGCAAACTGGATAACATCAAAGTCTCTGCAGATAAAAACATCTGTCAAGTAGCAGTGAATGCAAGACAAGGCCTTTCGATCACATTTAAATTTTACTGCTTTTACTAAACAGTTCTCATTTCCTTCTACACTGTTCTGATATACACTACCGTTCAAAAGTTTGGGGTCATTTAGAAATTTCCTTATCTCCAAAAGAAAACAATTTCTTTGTACATTTAAAATAACATCAAATTAACCAGAAACACAGTGTACACAGTCAATGTTGTAAATGACTTCTGTAGCTGGAGATGGCACATTTTTTATGTAATATCTACATTAGTGTACAGACAATCATTGGTCCTTTGGCACTTTGTGTTTGCTAATCCAAGTTTATCATTTTATAAGGCAAATTTGATCATTAGAATTCCCTTTTGAAATTATGTTAGTGCAGCTGAAAACTGTTGTGCTGATACAATAAAAGCAATAAAAGTGGCCTTCTTCAGATTAGTTGAGAATCTGGAGCATAGCAATTGTGGGTTCGCCTGAAGACTCAATTTCTGGAAATGAAGGCTATCCCATAGGAAACTTGTACAGTGACCGCAAACTTTTGAACAGTAAAGCAGGCCCACACATTACCTTTGCTATAATTCCAAATAAATTAACATCAGTGCAACCTGTGAACAAAGATAAGAGATGGCATCTGTACGCAAACTCACGGGTCACGTGGGTGGTACTGCACTTTGAGGATGGGTGACGGGAAGCGGAACCTCTGATCGCAGTCACCAGTGAGGACGTCCCACAGGGACACAATGTTATCCGTGGAGGCGCTGACCAGCTTGTGGCCATCCCGACTCCAGCTAACCAATGACAGAAGTCAAACAATATAAACAGGACCTGCACTTCTCAGGTTTCCACACGTCCATGCAGACCCACCACTGTCAGTGTACGTTTGCACCATACTAGGCACCGTACTTTTGGTACTCCAACAAAGTACCAAAAGCATTTTAATCAATTGCAATTAATGCCTTACATTGCATAGTGGAGCAAAGGGTATCTCAGATATACAGATGTTGCTGTCTGTTTGCATGTTATAAACACCCAGTGGCGAACTGACCAGAGCGAGCACACCGGGTGTATGTGGGCGCTGATGATCTTGGCAATGCCACGTGTCAGGAAGTCCCAGATGACGATGCGTCCATCGTTGCAGCCCACGGCAAGCAGGGTCCCCCAGCGGTTAAAAGTGCAGGTGAGGGCCATACTGATGCAATCCAGGGTGCCATCAGCCTCCTGATAACCGGAGCACAGTGAAACACACTGATGCTGACACGCTCACTTTGTTCTGGGAAGATTTACAAATTAGCTGCATACATTGAAAACAGGTGATAAAATAAAAATTGCAATGATTAACTGCTTTGAGAGAGAATAAATTACATAAATTGCATAAATCACATTCTTTATTTACCTCTGGGTAATTCTGCCCAAATGATTCTGAAAAGAAAATGAAACTGAACATTTGTTAAGTGGAATGGCACACAATGCATATTCTGTCAAACAAAACAAAAACCAGGCAGGGACACCAAGAATTAAAACTTCTACTAAAAGGTTCTTTACCCAAATGTATGTACGTGTCAACTGCTTAAGAATTTCTCGTCGTTTTTTTCGAATAACTATTGTAATAAGCTTTCGTGTAGACTTAGAGTAAAAAGTATAAACAATTTATTGATATCAGGCTTCGTTCAATGTAGGCATTGACAAAGAAACACAACGTTTTAACTTTGTTTCGTTTATCGTGTGTTCATCAGCAAAACAAGTTAAACAAGTAACTTAACGGCTGCTCTGATCTCAGCTGAAGTGCTTAGACGCTTATATACAAACGATAGGAAATTTATTATGTTTTAGTCACTGCTGTTATGTTCCAATTATAAAAAAAAACTGATTGAGGGACACTTAAAACTGCGCCGAACCACTAACCCTCAGATATTATGGTCGGCAATGAAGATATTATACAGCCTTTTCGCAACCTGACAGGCCACCGTCGTTTACTTTGTAATAAATACATGCATTGCATTTTGCAAATGCCTCCGTCCAAAGAGAGGGGCCATTTCTTTGAGAAAGCGGGATCCCTGGAGGGTTAGCCTTTGCAGTACTCGTATAGAGCAGCACGTGTGTGTGTGTGTGTGTGTGTGTGCGCGCGCGCGCGCCTCACGCCAAACGCACTAACAATGCTCACTGGGAAAGCGCCTCCAGCAGAGCACCACCACTGTATCGCACAGGAAACGCGTCTTACTCCCTCCACAACCACACAGGCACGTTACACACAATGTACACGCAAGAGAGCCGTCCTTAAGCAGCCGGGAGTCCCGCAGTGACGCGGGTCCCGTCAGGGCAGCTGGCCGCAAACAATGGCGCCGTGTTCCTCTCGGCCTAAGGCGCCGCAGCAGCTCTCTGCGTGGCGCTTAGCCGCGTATGCCGAGCGCATACAGCGCGAATCCCCGCCGGACGCCCACACATCCGCATCAGCCAGCAGAGCCCCCTTCGCGGTACGGTACCGGCCGCTGGGCGCGCAGCACGCTAGCGACCCACCGATTAGCGGCTATTCCCCTTAGCATCTACATTACCAAGCAACTCCAGATTCATGGCTATTTCTTCGTCTTGGACCAAATCTTTAAAATGTCTTCAAAAGCAGTCGCAAAATCACTTTCCACGGTTACTTGTCAGAATCCATAGTTAAGTATCCGGCTAGGATGCTAACTAGAAACCAAAAGGGCGACTGGCGCCTAGCAGCAGCGAAGGACCCAATGTGTACAGCGGTTAGTTTTGCCCAAATTAAATAAGAAAGAATTGCGAATAAAACTTTTAATGAACCATTTGATGATGATACCTGATAACACATTTTATCATTTGAGTTTCAGTATGTTTATATATTTAATTAATATCAAAACAGGCATTTAGAAAGACACCTATCGGCATTTTCCAGCGATATGCTGTCACCTGAGTCTGAAAGTAGCACATAATTATTGCGGCGTAATTAATATTATTTTCTAGCATTAAAAATACCGCATAATTCAATTTTTTTATGGGATGAGAAATAGACCCACGACTTCCGGGTCTTCCTCAGCCACGTGCATCGTTCCATTCTGGCTCATTGAGGGAATTCCTTACCTGACAAAATTTAACCCGGCTTTACAATCTTAATGAGGACTAGTAACCCCGAACACGTTACCTGGACCAAGATGAATCTAGCCAGAGGACATGTCTGCATATCCTACAACTATATTTAATTTTCATGTGAGTGTTAAATTAAAAGGAACAGTGAAACGTGCATATTCCCGATCTCCTAGGCCCCAAAACCAATTTATGTCATGAACAGGATTTTGGATTTCTAGTTTATATGAATCTAACTAGGAATTGGCTGATTTTCTTTTCAATCCGTTCAAGAGCCCCGTCGTAATCTGATTTTTTATGTAACACAAAAATAATGCCTTAAAAATGCCTGAGAAGGACTAATAAATAGACATAGTCATTACAATTGAAGTGAATGCACCTTTAATTTATTGTAAAAGGCAGGGTTCACTTTGCAATCTTAAAAGTTCGATTGACAAAATGAAAACATTAAAGTGATATTTCAATATCAATCCACACATTCCTAAATTTTAACCGTGACTAAATTCACTTGCCCAGTATCTTACAGTCTCATTATAAAAAGGTAGTCAGATAACCAACAACTTCCACCAAAAACCTCTTGAAAGGCCCAATAGTACATGCAGCAGTGCCCTGTGAAATATTTTGGGGGCCACTGCATAATGCAGTGATGCACTGTTTGTTTTTTGTTGTTAGATGGACAGCTTCTTTCTCCGGTTATGGTTTTTCAGATTGAAATGTAAGATTACATGGTGCAGATAGCAGCCGCGCCACAGTGAGGGACAAGCAGAGCCTTGCATTTATCTATGAACCATAAGTTAATGGTGAGACTGTAGAGGCACCTCAGGGCCATCCCGCCTGCCCTGACAGACCCTCTCGCAGCAGTGCCAGGCCCAGCTTTGACTCCACCCATCACCCACCCATCTTGCTCTGGAGCCCACCGCTTCTCTGCGGGTCTTTGTTTCTACTGTGGCTGTCTGGTCATGAGCACCTTCAGTGCAAGCCCCCAGTGCATTGAGAGGCTTTGCCGCAAAGGTAAGCCCTCTCCCACCATCATACACCCATACAACCATAGCCCTTGTAGCATCCTGGCACAGTTGTCTGCTGGTGTCTGGTCTCTGTCTCTCTCTCTCTCCCTGCCCTGGTAGACTCCAGAGCACCGTACTGGTATCCATAGAAGCCCTGTCTTGCGCAACAAAGGCAGGTAACATACAAGGTCAAATTGACATAAACTCCAAAACAATTTTGCTATAGATTAGTAGCCACAGAGTAGCAGTGTTTTAAAATAAAACAGAAAAATAAAGGTGACTTTAGGTTCCAACCACAATTTGGTTAAAAAGTGTAAACTTAATCTGCCACAATGCATTTAACTGCCAACAGCAAACTTATTTTGATGATGGTCAGAAATTCTCGTTAGTTACAATGCAGTAAACAGATGTTGTTTCTTTCAAGACAGATGCTGTTTTCCTCCCATTTAAGAGTACAGCCATGCAATAAAAATAACCTTCATGCCTTTGTGTTGCACCTCTGGTAATCTTTAACGACAGTGGTGGCTGAAATCATGAATGTGAATCCAAAGGTTACTCACACAGTTTTTAGTGAAATCTGTTTTAGTACGAAAATGCAAAAAGTATGAAAATGTATCAAAAAGTATACAAAAACAAACATTTTCGTCATGCAATCCTTCCATCCCATCTGGCCATCCATCCATCCATCCATACCCACGTATTCTGTGCAGGGTCACAGGGCTTGGAATGACCAAGAACAGGGCAAATCCACCGTAGTATGTTTAATATACCATACTGTGCAAAAGTCTTAGGCAGTCAAAGAAAATGATTTTTAAGTTACCTTCATGTTGGTGTAAAACTATGATATTTTTTCTGCCAAGGTATGTCAGCTTAATCATTTCAGAGATTCACCTCAGTATTTACAGCAACCATCCAATATACTCATGCATTTTTTTACTTGACCACTAGCACACTGGTATTTAGGGCAATCAGTACCTCATTGAGTTATTAACTAATTACCTTAATTAATTAAGTGAACTGGTGGTGAAATTTAATGAACACATGGAATGGCGGAGGTGCCCCGGAGGAGAGGTTTGGGATCTGCATCAAGCAGGATATCAATGACTTATTGGAGAACGAGATATTCCTGTTCGTTCTTTGTTGTGTTACTCATATGCCCTAAAGTTAAATGGGGTTTTTGTTTGGAGCAAATATACACTTACTACCCAGATTAACAGCTTTAAACATTTCCTTTGACAGCCTAAGACTTTTGCACAGTACTGAATAAGGGGAACTGGAGAATCCAGAAGAATCCCCACAACGACATGAGGAGAACATGCAAACTCCACATACGTAGAACTGGAAAATTATTATGGCTTAATTCATAATTTGCTCAGTGGGAGGTTTCTGCTGCAAATTAAAAAAACGTCAATGGAACCAAGACTCCTTGGGTAACAAATGCAGTTTCATTTCGGCGTGTGCCGAATCTTAAGTATCGCCCAGTACAGGAATAATGTAGTTTTCTGAAAATTAGGAAGTGATTTAAAAAAGCCAAAGATCTGGAGTGTGTCATATGATTTGGTGGCTCACTGTAAGTGGATGTGGTTTGTTGTATCCAGAGCTTGCTCTACTTACTTCTCGTAAAACTTATATTAACGTTTATAGCAGGCTGTCCTAGAGGGAATACAACCTTCTAAATGCTTTCTGTTAATGTGTCTCGCGTACAACTACATACAGTACGTATCATTTCTTGGAACTGCTACCCAAACTTACTTTTGTCTGAAGTATGGAGAGTCATGATCACTTGTTCAAAGTGCTAATTATTGGGGACAGTCTAGTTGGGAAGACATCGCTGGTGCAACGTTATGTGCACGAAAAATTCTTCAAGAGTTACAAGAGTACTGTGGGAGGTAAGTGTAGTATATGCCTATAGCAATTACATGTTACTGGGGCTGTACCCTCGGGGGTCTACAAGTGTACCCTTACTATAGGTTAATGTACCTTTTAAGATAGAGAAAAAGACTCTATCTGTACCAGTGTTGTACCCTTTTTTTCTGACAATTTATGCCCACTGGCGAGTTTCACCATGATAATAGAAACTGGACAGGGGTATAAACATGGTGTTTTTGTATGTAGAACACAAATTGAGGATGTCTTTTTAAACTGCATTATACTTTATAAGAGCAATGAAAACTGTATTATCCATAGGAATGCATGTGATTTAATCTTCTTTTTCTGTTTACTGAACACTTATCAGCAGATCTTTCAATACTGCTAGAGTGAATTGTATTTAAATGTCACCGACTAATGTGATTGTATGACTTTCTAGTGGACTTTGCACTGAAAACTCTTACATGGTCAGACACGGAAACTGTACGGCTGCAGTTATGGGATATAGCAGGTAAGCTGCCTTGTATTTTAGCTGGACATATTATTGATGTTAAGCCAACATATGAAAAACCATCCATGCTATTGAAGTGTGTAAGGAGAAAGAAGCAGTACTTTTTAGGCTGAGGTAAGCAATACGAAGCGTGATGTTCCATGCTCCTACACGGAGAGCTTGTCTCAGATTAGGCTCCGAATGGCTCCATGCAGCGGTGATGCCAGACTCCAAGATTTGTATGATGGAACTGTAGACATTGGGTGCAACTGCTGAGTCTAATGTGATGGGGGAGAACTTCCGTGACAAGACCTTAAACAAGGGTGGGCAATCTTATTCGCAAAGGGCCGGTGTGTATGCGGGTTTTCACTTCAACTCCCTAATTAGGTTACTGATTAGAGGACTGATTGGCAGGTGAGTCCTCACACTTGGGTTTAAAGCTAGGCATACCCTAACGCATCTACACTTTTTATGGGAATTTTTCGGCATGAGTTGCAGATCCTGCGAACCTATGGTTCGAAGAGTCATTTGTTTGCAATATGGACCAAAGAATTCTTTAGCATTGCCAGTAGATAAACGACACATAATGGGGTATTTCATGTATAACATGTCCGTAGCAACGCATCTATTGAATACAAGAACACAGTACACAGCTTACGAAGTTGACTCAAATAGCACTAAAGTGCTTAAAAATGTAAATACCACTGAGCAGCCATCTTGAATCTGCAACTCAGGATACTCTGGACTGCTCCAAGATATTTCTCGGTTTTCCGAGAAACAGGAGCGTATATGGCAAATGAAACGCAGCACAAGATCCAAGCCTTTAATGACCTGGATACAGCCATCCGAAATGTGTCTGTCTGGAGAGGGAATATCTACTACCTCAAGAGGTCCACTTACCTCGGCAGCGACATTCATGTCTCTGGTGACTCTTCCTGTGAAGTCAGTAGATGGATTGGGAGAGCATGGGCATCATGAAGTTGCTGGAAAGGGGCGTGCTATATGGCTGCAGACATGGACACTATCCAGTGACCTGAGACGAAGACTGAACAGCTTCAGAACTGACTTTTTGGAGAATCCTTGGGTACTGCTGGTTTGACTTTGTGTCGAGCAAACACTTGCTCTGGGAATCCCGAATGAGGGAGCCTCAGTTACAGCACTATGGCCATGTGGTGCAATTCCCTGAGTGAGATCCGGCTCTCAGGATCCTCATTGCTGGGGACCCGAGTGGCTGGACCAGGCCAAGGGGATGCCCACGTACTGTAACACTGTACCAGTGCATGCTCCCCAGCCTTGCTGTCCCCTGCTTGTTGCTCTTTTCACTGTCTTCTGGTACGGCTCACCAGTCTGATCTTTGTTTTCGCATCATGGTCCTGATCCTGACTCTGGCTGGTAACACTATTCAGGTCAAGAGCGTTTCACCTCCATGACCAGGATTTATTATAAGGGGGCATCAGGCTGCCTAGTCATGTTTGATGTCACCAGCATCTCCAGCTTTCACAGCTGCCAGAAATGGAAGGAGGATTTGGACAGCAAGGCCCTTCTGGTGGGTGGTAACCCTGTCCCCTGTATCCTGCTGGCAAACAAGGTAGGTCTAGACCCCTGGTTACACAAGCACATGAAAACATGAAAACAACAGTATTACTTGGATATTCTAACGAGCAAATCTAGACATTTCAGCTGATATGATTCCACTCTAAAGGGAAGTGCATTTATTCTATTTAAATGTATGAGATTTTAGCTTAACAAGTAGAGCATTGTGCCAACAACGCAATGGTCATGGGTTTAAATCCAAGAAAGTGCACATAAATTGAAACCCTTTCCTTTATTGTAAGTTGCTCTGAAAGTATTAGATGATTCATTCATACTAACACAGTAATACATTCCTGGTAAACTGCTAGAGTTTTTTTTCTTAGACAATAAAAGATAAGGAATAACTAGAAACTTTGTCCAAGTCAACTATGGAACATGAATTACATCTAGATGGATTAGCAGGGTTAAAATGAACCCAAGGCTTAAGGAATCTGATTTGAATTACTTGGTAAACACCTTATGGGAGGCAACTGATTCCACTTCTTAAGATCTCCCCTGGATTTTAACATAGGTCAACTCATCATGCTCCTCACAATTCCTTCTCATGCTTATTGTTTTAATTTCATATATGTACCACAGTGTGATTTATCACCTTGGCAAGTGTCAAAGGATGATGTGGAGAGATTCAGCAAGACCAGTGGCTTCACTGCTTGGATGGAGACATCGGTCAAAGACAACAAAAACATCACTGAATCCATTAGGTATGCCACTGTTTGAAAATCCACAACAATTTAACCATTACTGATTACGTAAATTGATCTGAGCTTTATGAATGGGTTAGACCACTAAACTCCTCTCTCTCATCACACAACCGCAATGTTTTGAGGCAACACAGAAAATCAGAAACAGGCAGAGAATCAATACACATTGGAAATGGAATCTGAGTCTGAGGTGAAAGTTGAGGGGACTGGCGATTGGTGGGCAATGTGGGCTCATAGTTGATGGTCCATGTGAAAGGCAGGTGATTGCTGTCGGTGATCAGTGAGCAAGGCAGGATCGTAGCCGATGGTCCAGGTAAAAGGCAGGAGACTGCTGTTGGTAATCAGTGCGCAAGGTAGGCTTCTAGCGATTGGTGAACAATGTGGGCTCATAGTCGATTGACTTGGCGAAGGTCAGGCAGTTGGGGTCAGTGATCAGCAGGCAAGGCGCACTCATAGTCAATCGTCCAGGCAAAGGTCAGGCAATTAGCATTGCTGATCAGTGGGCAATGGGCGCTTATAGTTGAGCGGTGTCGGCAATCAGTGGGCAAGGAATGCTCATAGCTGTTGGAGCTGGTGAAGGTCAGAAGGGGGGTGTTGATGATCGGTGGATATGGTGAACTCGTAGTCAATGGTCCTAGCAAAGGTGAGGGGTGTCGGCAAATGTGGGCAAGACTCGTAGTCGACAGTCCTGGCGTGAGGTCAGGTGAGCAGTGTTGGCTAGTGGTGGGCAATGTGGGCTCGTAGTCGATGGACCTTGCAAAGGTCAGGCAATTGGCATTGCTGATCGGGGGCCATAGTCAATGGGCTCATAGTCAATGGTCCAGGCAAAGGTCAAGTGAGCGACGTTGGCGATCTGTGGGCCAGGCGTGCTCTAAGTCGATGATCCAGGCAAAGGTCAGGCGATTGGCATGGACAAACAGTGAGCAAGGTGGGCTCATAGTCGAAGGTACAGGTGAAGGTCAGATAATTGGCATTGGCAATCAGTGGGCAAGGAAAGCTCGTAGCTGTTGGAGCTGGTGAAGGTCAGGCGAGGGGTGTTGGTGATCAGTGGGCAAAGCAGGCTCATAGTCAATGGACCTGGTGAAGGTCAGGCAATGTACAGCGGCGGTCAAGGGGCAAGGCAAAAACTCAGTGTCTTGGGATGAAGCAGAACAAGTACACTGGCAGATTCTGGCAGAAATTCTCAAACTCTGGACGAATCAAGGATCTTGTGTCTCGTGAACATGCCAGACACCCCTAAACAGAGAACCTTGATGAAGAAATTGGACACAGCTGAGAAGGGGCATCACACCAAATAGGATTTGGCTGTGTGGCTAAGGAATTTGCTGAACGGGGCTGTCCTGAGTGGGTGGAACCTGCTGAACGTAGCTGTCCTGAGTGGGTGGAACCTGCTGAACGGGGCTGTCCTGAGTGGGTGGAACCTGCTGAACGGGGATGTCCTGGGTGGGTGGATCCTGCTGAATTGAGCTGTCCTGGGTGGATGGATCCTGCTGATTGGGGATGTCCTGGGTGGGTGGATACTGCAGAATGGGGATGTCCTGGGTAGGTGGATCCTGCTGAATGGAGCTGTTCTGGGTGTGTGGATCCTGCTGAACGGGGATGTCCTGGGTGTGTGGATCCTGCTGAATGGGGCTGTCCTGGGTGGATGGATCCTGCTGAATGGGGCTGTCCTGGGTGGATGGATCCTGCTGAATGGGGCTGTCCTGGGTGGATGGATCCTGCTGAATGGGGATGTCCTGGGTGGGTAGATCCTGCTGAATGGGGCTGTCCCGAGTGGGTGGATCCTGCTGAATGGGGATGTCCTGGGTGGATGGATCCTGCTGAATGGGGATGTCCTGGGTGGATGGATCCCGTTTAGCTGAACTACCAGAGTGGGCGGATCCTGCTAAATAAGGCACCGACTGCACACACATTGATGGAGGTTTGCAGAAGACTGCATACTATGTTAAAGGGAAAAGTATAAATAAAAGGTTGATATAAAAGAAATGATTTAAAACATTTTTTGAAAATGAAAGTCAAGTGAGTTTCCTTTAAAGTCAAGTGAGTTTCCTTTAAAACACAATTCCCAATCCAAAGCCAAACTTTTTTTTTTGTCTGTGTTGCAGAATTCTGGTGGAGAAAATAATGGCAACTCAGTCAGCTTTTGGAACACCTGAAAAACAGGGAAACAGCTTCAAGCTAAACTCTCCTGTAACTGCAAAGTCGGCTAATGAGGACCACTGTTGCTCAGCTGCTAGGAACTTGCTGGAGTGAACATTTCTGATATATTTTTTGAAGTGCTTAAATAATGTTATGGGCTAATTGATTTGGCTGAGCACAGATAGCTAATAAAGATGACAGAGGTAAAAAAAAATCATTTTGTGTTTTACTTTTCCTATATGCTCCACGACAGTGTTCACTAAATCTCAATCAAAACTATTCATATTTATCGACGGTTAATCATTGTACTCTTAGTTGCCAATGATGATCATACTTAAATTTGTATCAATTCTTGAATCAACCTTTCAAAGGTAATTAAGGGTATGGGCTCAGAAACCATCACTCAAGTCCACCTTTTCC
The DNA here is from genome assembly GCA_026780845.1 of Petrocephalus sullivani. Classification (NCBI taxonomy): domain Eukaryota; kingdom Metazoa; phylum Chordata; class Actinopteri; order Osteoglossiformes; family Mormyridae; genus Petrocephalus; species Petrocephalus sullivani. The sequence goes on along the minus strand of JAODKM010000107.1, from coordinate 600,575 downwards.
AACCTATTTTGAAAATAATAACGGACTGGTTAATTTTAAGTAATTTTATATTGTGGCCTAGTGGTATGAGGCTCTGGTTACAGTCCAAGATGTCGCCGGTTCAAATCCCGTCTATCACCAGTGGGTCTTGGAGCAAGACCCTTAACCCCAAATTGCTCCAGGGAGATTGTAATTCTCTGTAACTGGGTAATGTAAGTCACTCTGGATAAGGGTGTCAGCAAAATGCCATAAATGTAATTCCGAATACTTAAGATAATAGCCAAGTGTTTAACAATCAAGTTTTTTTAACAAGATTTATTAACGAGGTTCTTTCCGGTTCAGTCATGTACAATCCGAACTCCATCCCAAGATCTACACTCACCAGCCACTTTATTAGGTAAACCTTGCTAGTACCGGGTTGGACCCCCTTTTGCCTTCAGAACTGCCGTAATCCTTCGTGGCATTGATTCAACAAGGTACTGGAAACATTCCTCAGCGATATTGGTCCATATTGACATGATAGCATCACGCAGTTGCTGCAGATTTGTCGGCTGCACATCCATGAGGGGCTCTATTGGATTGAGATCTGGTGACTGTGGAGGCCATTTGAGTACAGTGAACTCATTGTCATGTTCAAAAAACCAGTCTGAGATGATTCGAGCTTTATGACATGGTGCATTATCCTGCTGGAAGTAGCCA
>JAODKM010000107.1:574532-591782 GCA_026780845.1 Petrocephalus sullivani | reverse complement strand
TAGCAGAGTAATCACACAACCGTTGGGCCAGTAGCAGAGTAATCACACAACCGTTGGGCCAGTAGCAGAGTAATCGCTTGACCATTTGGCCAGTAGCAGAGTAATCACATTTTGTAGGGATGTCCCGATCAGGTTTTTTTGCCCTTGAGTCTGAGTCCGAGTCATTTGATTTTGATTTGATTTGATACCGAGTACCGATCCGATACTTCTATAATACATAAAAAAAGAATAAAGAAGACAGAAGAAACAGATCCAGGATGTTCCTTATTTTTTATTTAATTCACCTTCTTATTTTAACATTCAACAACTCTGTTAACAAACAGAGCACTTTTGTGAGGTAGCTTGAACAATCAAGTAATAAATAACATAAATCTTCACTTTTGGACTTTAGTGCAACAGTAAATATAAAAAAGTCTAATATAAAAACAAAAAGCACCTCAACTTAAAATACCATTTAACCAATAGCGTCTCAACAAAATGATGTCATGCCGCACGCGTTGCTGTTTCTGTGTGGAGTCAAGAGGTCTAACTCTGTGCCACCGCATAACTATGGATGTGTTAAAAAATAATGAGAATATATATATATATATATATATATATATCCAAGTCCTGATCGGGAGGTAACGTCCGATGCCGATCAAGTCTGAAACCACGTGATCGGGCCCGATTTCCGATCACATGATCGAATCTGGACATCCCTACCACTTTGAGCTAAGCTCTCAACCCCAACTGCTGCACAGGTGCCTCATGCTGGTTGACTATGGGCTGGTGATCTTGTATAACTGGCAGCGCTCCCCAAGTTGCCCTTAAATACAGGCTGTGATTGCTGTTTTTTCTCATCAGTGGAGTTTTTAGGGCATATGTAGCCTTTCCTTGGCTCTTGAACCCCACCCGAGTGTGGCCTGGTTTCATTCTCATAACCGGGTGCATGCTGTAACATGTCCTATAAATATCTTTGGGGGTATTCTGACTGAGATTGTCAGCATGTACCCATTTGTAATTTTATTATTTTTTTGTGGTTTTATTTAATTTTTTATTTATTTATTTATTTGTTTGTTTGTTTGTTTGTTTGCTTGTTTATTTGTTTATTTATTTATTTGGACTCTGCAAAGCAACTGTTTTGCTGGTTTAAATCGTCATCATTCTTTATGATCTTTTTGTTTGTCCTGATCCTTGATTCCTCAACCACTGGTATTTCCCCTTTGTAATATTTTGTATAATTTTTTATGCTTACACAGACTAAAGTACAAAAGCATTTGTTCAAATGCTTAGGGTGGCAAAAATGCATGGTAATCTGTCCTAGGGAATACCTTAAGGCAGATAAATCTTTTTTTTTATTTATATGATCTGCAATCTCATTTTCTTCCAAAGCAGATAACATGTCAAGCTTTAAAGAAATTTTGGAACCATGACTAAACTCACAGCAGTGTTCTGTAACACCTTTTACTAGGTTTATGAAGTATCTAAATTTAGGAAATCCTCACCCCTCCAAAATAAAAGAAAATAGGTGTGTGAAATTAACTACTGGCGTCTTCACTGTTTCATCATATAGCAAGAATGTGGGTTAGTGTGCCTCCATATCAGATTTCCGTGACTCACCCATGGCAATGACCTACTTTTGGCAGGCCTGCCTTGACAGCATACCGCTATGCCTCTGTGCGGCTCTACAGCGGGCAGAGCACCCTGTTACACAGAGTCCCAAACCAAGTGCTTGACCTTGTCTGAAGTTTTAAAATATCTTGCCTTGAAAATATTTTTCTGCAAGTCTTACAAGTTTTCTGCAAGATTTTAACTTACAGCTGCTAAATATTTATATTCAAAAGGCACTAGTCCTTCGGCAGCTGTGCTAGTACTGCTGGCTGTGTAATTTTGTTTTGAGCATTTTTACTGGTAGCTAAAGTAGATACTCTGTTAAGGTGGACTGTGATTCTTAAATTTATTTTGATTGCCTAATGATTAAATCTTTGGCACTTAGTAAAACCTCAGATTTGTTCAAACTAGTTGCCAAATGTGGGTGGGGTGGTCATTGAAGTTGCTGTGCCAAATTGTCCTTTGTGGTGATGGTGTGAAAAAGCTTTGGTTTGGAAACTGGGTGATGTTTAAGCATTTATATTTGTCACAGATTGTCACGTGTCATGACTGGGGATGGGCATTTCAGGCAGAATTACTGGTCAAATAATATTAATTATTATTCATTATATATATTAGCGGTGAACGCACATCAGTTATTCAGAGTCATTTTGGTTTCAACAAATCGGATCAAGAACAACGGAAAACGATTTGCAGAATATGTTTTAAAGCTGTGTCTGCACCATGAGGCAACACAACCAATTTATTTAACAGTTAAAGCTTAGTCATAAAGTAGTCTTTGACCAAACAACTCAGAAATGTAAGGCAAGCTCATCAACTCATACTGCAACGCAATTATCCGCTAAGGACACCCTGTATAATGCAACCGCTTATCTGTCAAGTTCTCAAAAACAGATATAATGGATGCTGTCACATTTTATTTAGCAAAAGATATGTGCCCAAGTAGCACAGTTAGCAAACCAGGGTTCAGCAAACTCATTAACACTTTGGACAAGCCTTTCTCAATGCCATCACGTTGTTATATTGCCAGAGTTGCGCTGCCCGAGCTATTTAATAAATTCCGTGAATGTGTAGCAAAACATTTATCTGAAGTGGAATACCTTGCCAAAACAACAGACCGGTGGATAAGCAGAAAAATTGAACCATATATTAGCTTAACAATTCACTAATCAACAGAGATTTCAGGCAGGCAGGTGGTGTAGTGGTTAGGGACGCAACCGAGTTATCGAAAGATTGCTGGTTTGAGTCCCTGACCTGCAAGTACCGCTGCCCACCCCATTTCTGACACCCTTTGAATGCCCGCCTAATGTGCCAAAGTCACAGTATATCAGAACTTATCATTTTGAGGTTGATAAGAGTCGACACTGCAGGTTACTTACATATAAGTTTAATATTTTCCCCCAAATAACACCCTGGACTAGTCCGTAGCAGTCAGTAAGGAAGCATATGGGACATTCTCCTATGTTATGACACTTTTTCAGCAATTGTGCCATTGCTCGTCCCAATATCAATGACCAGCACACACGTTGGTGCATGCAGGTGTTTTATGGAACAAATAAAAATAAAACGATGCTGTGATATTACAATCTGGGTTGGCAGATTCGTGCCCCCAGTCGGCAAATATCATATTTGCGGACCATGATTTAGTTTAATTTCAGAATTCAGTTTGTTAATTTTGTATGTAATTTTTAGCTTCTCCCCAGTTCTGATTAATGCAATATTTAAGTGTTATTTATAAAGAACGCCACTTTCTCTCATGCTGCAGTAAAGCAGTTGCTGCATGGAGGGAATAATCCATTCTTGAGCAAACTGGTGTTCTGGCACCTAGTAACATCGCAATTAAGAAACTCTCCCTTAAGCAACCTCTTAAGTGATTCTTCAGGAAAGACACAGAAAACTGAACACCTTTAGTAAGTAAACATAGATCTTCGTAAGATGCTAAGAGTCACTGTTATTGGGAAATGTTGCTGAGTCTTTGGAGTAATGGTAGACTTTTTGAGATTATTACATAATGTTCAGATGCAGCTGCAAATGACATCTTAAAGTCATTTTTAAAATTACACTGTGTGTATGTCCAGAGGAAGATTGGCTTAATAGCCAAAGTTAATAGCATGTCTACCAGAACCAAATAACTAGCTGTAAAAAGTGGAGTGTTAAGCTTTAAGGAAGTTACTTTTGGGCAAAGCTGCAGCTAAGCAAATGTAGCAAAAAAAAAAAACACAAATAAGGGGGTAAGACACTTTGAGTTGAGGCTCACAGGGGTTTCTTTATTTTGTGGCATGTGGTAGTTTGTGGCTGGGATGAAATCAGGTTACTAGGCTAAATTGCACCCCCCCCCCCCCAGGACACGGATCTGTGTCGGTACAGTTATATAAGGGCTTACGTCTTTCCTGGCTGGCGGCCCACAAACGTGACTCCCAAGTGTCTTTGCTTTGCTGACCCAGACTGTCTTATTCTCTAATCCACCAGAGCTTTCATAACACCTTTCAATTCCTCTGTTTCTGTTAACGTGACAATATGTCATCTTCTTTGCCTCTTATTGATGAAAACATCTTTGGTGCTCTAACCATGTGATTTGCCGATTTCCCCTGAAGCCTGGAAGGTTATTTTACTTCAATTTTAATTTTATGAAGTCTCCTGCCCATTTTGTCTGAATTTTTTCCCCATTCTCATTTATACATTTACATTATTTTATTTAGCAGCCTTTGCCCAAAGTGACATATATGTGAGGCAACAGATTGAACATTATCACATTATGAATGTAAGTGCGTCAAGGAGTTGACTCGGCGTAAGTACAGCCAGGCTGAGCTTCCAGTGAATGGCCAGGCACTGGTGCAAGCAGGATTGGAGCAGGAGCCTCACATCTTTGAAAGAAAGCATCGCGCTTTTACAAGAACATAATGACAATATATTTATTATCATTATTATATTTATAATGTATTATGTATTTATTAGTAATACATATTCAATCAGCAGAAAGGGAAACGCATAAGACCATTCAGGAGGTATAAAGTGGTGCAAGGCTAGTAGAGGAATTCCTGGAACAGATGGGTCTTGATACATCTCTTGAAATAGGAGAGGGATTCTGAAAACCGGATGTGGTTCAGTCCACCACTGGGGAACCACACTAGAGAAGTGTCTAGAATGAGACGACTTGCATGGTGGAGGGAGCTCCAGGCGGCTTTGTTTTGCTGACCAAAGGGTACAAGATGGGACGTAGGCCTTGATGGAGATGGGTGCCTCTCCATTAACAGCTCGGAAAGTTGGAACCAAGGACTAGAACTTGATGTGAGCACCTAATATTGAATCTGTGTAGAGCAGGGGTGCCCAATACGCTGATCCCGATCGACCAGTAGATCTCAGAGGTAGTACGGGTAGATTGCACCATGTTTTTTTTTAGACATTCAAAATTATTTTAGACGTTGGCTTATCATCTATCCTCCCTTTCGCATTTGCCACTTGATTGACGTAAAGGGCAGCCAGTCTGCCACTGCTTACAACTTGCATTATGTTACATTAGGTTACCATAACAACTACTTAGATCCCATCTCTTCTAATGCGTCACCCGGCAGAAACCGCAAATGTATTGCAAGCTAATGCCAAACTCCAGCGAGGAAAGTGACCCAGCTAGCTTTCTAGTGTGTATGTCTACTGAAAAGTGGATATAAAAATGAGTGGGGAGCCGGACCAAGTAAGAAACCATAAATATACTGGGTTGTATTGTGCTGTCAGGGTTCTTGCAGTGATGCAGGGTTGGCCAACATATACTGTATATATAAAGTATACTCAGTGTGTGTATATATATTTATATTTAAAATCGTGATTTCAATTTGAAATCGATAAATCGTTCAGCCCTACTACATATGTATATGTATATATGTATGTATTAGGGCTGAACGATTTATCGATTTCAAATCGAAATCACGATTTTAGACAATGCAATTACCAAATCGCAAAGGCTGTGATTTAGGATATGCATTATACAGCACGTCTGACCCACGGTTTAAAACTGTCGTGAGAATAGTTTTGCAAATTCATTCTGTCCTCCTTGTGTGACAGTCACCTATCAGAGGTGCAGGTGCAGTGCTCCTCGCGTGCCAGTCATGTTCACCAATCAGAAGTGGCCCAAAGTGACTGCGTATACGCCCACAAACAACAGACACGTGAAACCCAAGGAAATCGTTACATTCGCAGTTCAAAAAAAAATTCTTTCCGCTGCTGAGCCGTAAGTGAATTACCTACCTATTTAATGGTCAGAGATTGTTTACAGAAAGGTCCTATTATTAGGGGTCCAAGCAGTATTATGCCTAATCTCTAATGTTTTTATTACTGGGATTGTTTTATTTTCTTTACTTTAAAGTAATATAAGTATAGTATACTTATAAGTATAAGTATATATATATATAATATAGCATTTTCCATATAGTTAGATCATTTTGACCAGGTCATTTTAAAAGTAGCTCGCAAGCTGAAAAAGTGTGGGCACCCCTGGTGTAGACAGACCTGCAGGTGTTAAATACCCCTGGTGTAGAGAGACCAGGAGGTGTCACATGACTGCTTAGACTGATTGAACAGCAGATGTGCTACCTTTTGAAACACTTGCAGTGGCTTCACAGCACAAGCTGGTATTTGTTCTCGCAGAGACCAAGACGGGGGGAGGTGAGAAGAAGACAATCTCCCCAATGGGGTCACAAAATTATGTGTGCCCTATATGACTTATGCTTTGGCTTTTCACACACCTGGAAATTTGCTGAAGTGATTACTCTTGTTACTCAAGTGCCATTTAAGTTTTTGGACATAATTATGATAATTATGTTGTTTGTGGTGTGTTAGTAGCAGAGGCAGGAGGTAGTGAGAGTTGAATCTCAGACCAGGATATTTCTGGAAGGGTGCAGTACATTTATGGTACAGCACTTAAGCCACTTTAGCAAACTCCAGCTGTCTCAAATCTTGTTTCACACTTGGTCCAATGGTAGTATGTGCTCCCCTTGGCTGCCAGATAAAAGTAAACCAATTTTTCTGCTTGTCCTGTTGAGCATGTGTTTTTTATCACAGCTCTACTTTTGGAGTGAGATAAGAATGGGTCTGCAGCTACAGGACATGACCCAGGGACCTGGGTGCTGCGTCCCGTGTCTGTCTGGCTTTGTCCCGCTCCACGGTGCCCTGTCTGATCCATGTCTGATCCTCCCCAACTCTGCGGCTTGTCCCAGTTCTGGGATGCACATGCTGCCTGGCTGCTCGCCACTGACCCCTCGGGAAGCCTGTTGCAAGTGGAGCTCTTTGTGTGCAGGTGTTGCCGGCCAGTGTTCAGTTAGAGGGCAGGAGATGACCCTGGCTTCCATGTCATCTGGAATTTCTCCTGAACGTCTACACTTCAGTCTAAACTTTGCGGCTACCAATGGTTTTTCCCTCCACATTTAGATGTGAGCAGAATTTGCACACAGGTTTAATGTTTGAGCTTCCATCCATCCATCCATCCATCTTCCTGTCACTCATCTAGAGCAGAGGTCTGAGGTTCTGTTTGACCTTTTCCATTAAATTTTGTGCTTGTTTCAGTTTCAGCTTATCTTTATATAGTGCCCTTCACAACAGAGCTGTCCCAGGGCCTTTACATGGGTGTGTTTGGATACATTGCTATATGCAAGACAAAGCAGAATGGAACAGAGAAAATTAAGTACATAGAATGAAAGCCAGTTGACAACGGAAGACACAGCTTGTGCGTATATGCTTGTACAAAGCATAGATGAAAACCCTTTCTCATACACCTGTGGCAGTATATTTGTGTGTTTGGAGTCAATGTATATGTTTTGATTCTGTGTGTTTTCACTTTCACAAGTACAACAATCTTTATTTTTATTTATAAACATTTTACAGCAGACCGGAATTCCATAACGTGTTAAGGGCACAAAGGTAATTTGATATGAACTATTATCCTTCAGTACAGTGGGTGCTTAGATGATGCCTCTTTTCCTGGTATCTGGTTTCTGGAGTGCTGTAAGGCTTGTTTGTTCCTAGATTAAGTGTCTGTTCTGGAGGGTTGTGTGTTTTTTTTAATTATTTTTTTTTTTATTTATAAGCGGCACCGGCTCTAACCCCCCTCTGCCTGCTCAGTCTGCCTGAGATTGAGAGCGTCCTGTACTTTTTCTGCCAATAATCTGGGCTTTAGAGGCTGGCTGTCTGGGGGTAGCACTAGCTACAGTAGGCAGCAGAAATGGGCCTGACCAGCCAGAAGCTGTCTGCCTAGCTAGGGCTACCCGACACAGCCTCTGGCAGAAGGTCAGGTCTGTCTTTGCAAGCGGTTTCCCTAGCTAGGCAGCAGAGACGGGCCTCACCTTCTGCAGGAGGCTGTCTGGGGTGGCCCTAGCTAGGCTGCAGAGACGGGCCTCACCTTCTGCAGGAGGCTGTCTGGGGTGGCCCTAGCTAGGCAGCAGAGACGGGCCTCACCTTTTGCTGGAGGCTGTGTGGCCTTGATGGGCAAACACGGAAGTATATATCTTTCATTCATATTCACCCCCCCCCCCCACACACACACACACCTATTTTCAGAGTTGAGGTTATTCGATTTGTAAGAAGTGATAACAATTCTGTCTTTGTTTAAATTGAGACGCCTGTAGGTTCATGAAAAGAGTGTCTCTTAATTGGATGTCTCTGTTGTGTACAGCTGAGGTACACTGATTTTCACCCTGTGCAAAGATGCTTGTCCTGAGTCAGTATCAGATGTTCTGTGTCAAATCTTGGGTACCCAGATATAGTACCCTGTTTCACTCATGTTGGCAGATGTCTCCGAAGCACCTTTAAAGATTAACTCTAGGTTTAAGCAACAGAAAGTTTTCCGTCAGGTGCAGCAGCATGGCCTCTGGGATGCTGACTGGGCCACCTGGCCCATTTATGAAGGCCGTGGAGCCCGGCCCCCGCAGATGTCCATGACAGACCGGCCGCTCCTGGGCAGTGACGACTGCGTTTAGCCTCCCAGGAATAGCTGGCTGTTCTTAGAGCAGGTGGGCCACAAGCAGAAGCCTGCTCTGTGAAAGGGAGCCTTACCTTGCTTGACCCAGTGTGACATGTTTATCCAGGGTTCATTGAAGTCAGTGATCTGCAGGGACATGTTTGGCTTTATGGTGGAGCTGGCCAGGTGGGTTCTTTAACACTAAAATGGCTTAGTGACAGCCACCTGGAAGTTCTGGTCAGGTTGTGGCACATGTAAAGAATGGGACATGTGTCCTTCCTGTTGCCCTCGCATGGCCTGGCTGGCAGACTGAATGCTTGCATGAGTTATACTCAGCTGTGTTCATTCTGTTAACAACCATGTGTCGTATCAGAATGCTGAGTTTAAAACATTCAAAAAAAAAAAAAAAAGCGAACTGCAGTCTTTTTTTAATGGCCAGTTTCGCTTAGTACCTTCAGTAGTACATTGTTGTTTGACTTTAAAGAGGTAAAATAAAATATAGTTTGTCCCTAATATTCGGTTATGGGTTTCTTTATTCTCTTTGGAGGAAAGAAAATCATTATGCAGTCATTTTGTCTGCTAAGTCCTATAATTTAGCTGGTGATGGTGGGCGTCCATGAGTGTGGGTCATGGATGACGATAGTGTGGGGGGTGGGGGGGGCTCTGCTGCTTATGCGTCAGCCCACAGCATGACGCTGGTATCATTCTGGAGGGGGGGGGGGGGGTTGGGAAAGGAAGGCTTTCACTGCTTTATTTCATGAAGGCATAGATAGACGCTAGGAGATGCCAAGGGAGAAGCCATTTGCATAGAGCAGGTAGAGCACTAGGCTGTCCTGTCCTGCTCTGTGGCTGGGGTTTGGGCAGCACATCAGGGGCATCATTGTGCTTCCTGATGGCAGCAGACAGAAGCGATCCCCAGTGGCAGTTCTTATGACATGGCTGGCGGCTAAAGGTGTTCCAGGCGAGTGCAGGGGGAGTGCCCCCTGCAGGGGGTGGGCAGAAGTGTACAGCACCACAATACCTCCTTTGTGTAATTTTCAGCTTAACTGCCAGCATTGTGTTGCCTTTTATGATTAAATAAATTCCCTTTCACCTACCTGTACTGCAGCCAATGTGAATTGCCATTTTAATAAAAAAGTCTAAGTTCAGAGAGAGAGAGGAAGACCTCTGCTGGCGACTGTTTGATGTTGCCATGTCTCTGTGACAAACACTTCACAGCCTTTAGCTGTTACATGATACCTGGTAATGATATAACCTCAATGTTCTGATCTACTTTTTTATTATTTTTTATAGTCTCTAGGAGCTGTAGTCTCTTGTTTAACACTGATTTAATGCTGATATCTCTATCCAGCCTTAGTCAGTGTACAAGTGGAATGCATAACTAATTAATGCTGCTTGCAGTACCCAAAGTCTATTCAGTATTATGTTGAATTCCTGGAATTGATGAACATTTTAGGTGGTGAATGACCTTCTGACGCACAAATTACACACACACACACACACACACACACACACAAAACATCTTTCCGGCATGACTGATCCTCCTCTGAGCAGGAGGGCTGGAGGTGGTATGCGCAGCTTGTGAGTGGGAAGCCCTGCCATGCACATATACGCACACGCAAATCAACCCATTTTGTATTTTCAACCTACTACATTCATAATTAAGTACTCATTATGCAAACTAGAGCGTGCAAAGCTCTTAAAGGTGGATTACCGTCACTCTTAATGTAATGTAATTCCAACTTTCAGGATAGGGTTAGGGTTCTTGTGTAAAACCACATTTTTGCTGTACAGATCCCTAATAAGTGTCTAAAACAGTGCTTTCCAACCCCTTTCCTGCCTCAGCACAGCTTCCGTAAGTCCGTGTTTTTCAAACGGCTGAAAAACATTGGTCTAAATAAAACAAGGTCCTTACGATGTCTTTATTATTGGACTACAAGACATTATGAATCATTTTTAAAAAGGAAACCACACTTGCCTTTACACAGGTATAGTATGCTTACTGTCATACATGTACTGCAGGATAATTTTACTAGAAGTTAGGCTGCTACAGCCTAGCTTGAGGTAAAGCTATTTCAGTATTTCTCTGAACTGATTCTCTCTTCTTTTCTTGTTTGTTTATTTGGTTCATGTTTGGCCTCAGGTTCCTCTTGCAGTGCCTGGAAGACCTTGATGCCAACCTCCGGAAACTGAACTCCCGCCTTTTTGTCATCCGTGGGCAGCCAGCCAACGTGTTTCCCCGCCTCTTTAAGGTTGGCCCTGCCCCATTCCCTCCACGCTGTGTTTCCCCGCCTCTTTGAGGTTGGCCCTGCCCCTTTCCCTCCACGCCGTGTTTCCCCGCTTCTTTGAGGTTGGCCCTGCTCCTTTCCCTCCACGCCGTGTTTCCCCGCCTCTTTGAGGTTGGCCCTGCCCCTTTCTCTCCACGCCGTGTTTTCTCGCCTCTTTGAGGTCGGCCCTGCCCCATTCCCTCCATGCCGTGTTTCCCCGCCTCTTTGAGGTCGGCCCTGCCCCTTTCCCTCCACGCCGTGTTTACCCGCCCTTTTGAGGTCGGCCCTGCCCCTTTCCCTCCAACACCAGTAAACCCCAAATCAATCCTGCTTAGAAGTAATTGCACCAGATTTTTTGTTCATCTTGTTTAAAAAAATCAAGTTATGTCATTTTAAAAATATAAAAAAAGTTTCCTGGGCGAAGAGTACTTTATATGCATTATGTCTAGATTACTCGTAGGAGAAAGTTAGGTTAAAAGTACAAATTTGAAGGAGAGCTGTATGAGGGTACTATTACTTGTATGCTTGCTAGGCTGGGTGAAATTATAACAGTACTGAGTAAAATCTGCAGTACAATTTGGAACAAGTTTGTGTCTGAAAGCAAGGGTTGAAATTCTAGTTCTGTTTTCAAGGTGAATGTATTTCAGGTTCTTTTGGGTGTGTGTGGTACTGACTGTTTTGTTGAGAGAACTGACCTTTTATTTTTGCTTATTTTTTACCTTTTATCAACGACATGATACACAGTGGCTCATGTGAATTTCATTTTTTTCACTCTTGTTCACCTCAGGAGTGGAAAATCTCGCGGTTGACATTTGAGTACGATTCTGAGCCCTTTGGCAAGGAGCGGGATGCTGCCATCAAGAAGCTGGCGATGGAGGCTGGAGTGGAGGTCATTGTCAAGATTTCGCACACCCTCTACGACCTGGACAGGTAACTAGAGATCCAGAGAAAAGACTTGGTGCTCAGTACTGCTGATACATTTCTGCAGAAATCTAGGTTAGCCAGTGAGACACAGCACCTGGGGCAGAAAACATTCTGTTAGTGGCCAGAAACACCTGCTATGCCACTTTCCTCCTACCCGTAAGACAGTGCAGGTGTCCTCTCATTACGACTTAACACATAATGAAATCCTCCTGACATTTTTGTCATAGAGAGAAGCCCTTCAGAGAGGAGGTCTTCTGCCCTAACCTGTGTCCTGAGGCTTTTGATTCAAATCTGTCCTCTCCGGTTCCACCTGCTCCACAGGATCATAGAGCTGAATGGTGGACAGCCCCCGCTCACTTACAAGCGCTTCCAGACGCTGATCAGCCGTATGGACCCCCCTGAACCGCCGGTGGAGTCCTTATCTGAAGCTTTCATGGGGAGTTGTGTAACCCCTGTAGCTGATGACCATGCTGAGAAGTTTGGGGTCCCGTCACTGGAGGAGCTGGGTCAGTGCTCATCTCTGCATGGCAAAGGTCGTGTGGTAGAGCTGCCACATGCAGCCATCCAACACCACTGTTCTGGCTTAGACCAAACTGGGCATGTGATTTTATAGGCAGTGCTAGGGCTGACATTTCCACAGCAACAGGCACTGTACTTTTGGTACTTAAAATTCAGTACTTTCCATTTTCCATTGAGTTCCAGTCAGGTATCGGTTCCAAAACTATCAAACCCCCGAGGTATGTTTTCGGTACTTTGGAGCAGGATGTGTATTTTTACTTTTTAAGTGCTGCGTTTGCGTTCACACAAGGAGGATGGAATGAATTTGTAAAACTATGCTCACTGCAGATTTTAACCCTGGGTCAGACCTGCTGTATAATGCATATCCTAAATCGCAGCCTTTGCGATTTGCTAATTGTTAATTGTTTCAAATCGCGAATTTGATTTGAAATCAATAAATCGTTCAGCCCTGGCACATGCCCCAGTAAAAAGGGCCTAGTGACACCTATGGCTCACTCCAGTTTAAAAGTGGGAGGAATAATCTGCATGCCTAACTACTGTCACCTTAAACCTTTGTGAAATATTTAGCAAACTCCATCTCGGCCAATTTGGGAAACATTAACACCCTGCGCTGTCCGTAATGTCCATACTGAACTGAAAGTACAAAAAAGTCTGATCTTAATGTACCTCACTAGCTATGTAAGAACTGCTTGGTCCAGCTGTACACTTCAGCCATTTCTCGAATTCAGTACAAAATGCCTCGCTTCATGTTGTGCTTTTATTGAGTGCTGGTAGCAGTTTTTACGGCAGTGGAAAACCAACACCAAAGAAGTACCGAACTCTTAGATTTGGGCATGTATCAGGCTCGTGGTTTGAGCGGTATTGGAGCAAAATTGGAGTTAGACAGCGCGACCGCTCCAGCCTTGATTAAAAAAAACTGTGCCGCGTTCTGACCAGATTCCACCCACTCTACTCCTCGCTCACGCTCCACTCCGCTCACATGCTCATACCAACACCTTGAAGTACCAAAACGATGTTTGTCATGCTTGCCTTTTTATTTGTGATTGTGTTGTACTCTGTTTCTTGCATGAAGAGCTGAAGGTGACTCGCTCCTCTGCTTTTCTGTGTTCCCTGCTCCTTAGGATTTGACACGGAGGGCTTGCCATCGGCAGTGTGGCCAGGGGGGGAAACGGAGGCTCTGACCCGGATTGAGAGGCACCTGGAAAGGAAGGTGAGCAGTAGACGGAGTCTGCCCTCAGAGCTGCTGGTCAGGTTTGTCGTTATTGCTTGAGGGTTGACCTTCGACCCTTCATCTCTCCTTACACTAGGCATGGGTGGCAAATTTTGAGAGGCCCAGGATGAATGCAAACTCTCTGCTGGCGAGTCCCACTGGGCTCAGCCCCTACCTCCGCTTCGGATGTCTGTCTTGCCGCCTCTTCTACTTCAAGCTTACAGACCTCTACAGGAAGGTAAAGCCAGCCAGCCAGCCACCCCGGCCCAGCATGACTGATCATGTGTGAAAATAGATGGCAAATGATAAGATTAAGGATCTGTGCCCATGGAAGATTGTGGGTCCAAATCCTGTGACACTAATCATATTCCCACTGGACCCTTGAGCCAGGTCCTAACCTTCCCAGGGACACTGGGAAGGTCACTTTTACATCACTTTGGACAAAGGCACCAGCTAAATTAATGTAATATTTCAATTGAATATGTTGTAAAATGTAAATTTACTCATGAAGCGAGAGTATAAGTGACTCCTTAATAATTTCCAAGGAGTAGTACGTTTTAAACATCTTTAGTGTTCTTGATGCAAGACTTGCTTTTAGTCTGAACTGAATTATTGTCATTTCCCCCCCAATGCAGGTGAAGAAGAACAGCTCACCTCCTCTCTCCCTCTACGGCCAGCTGCTGTGGCGAGAATTCTTCTACACAGCCGCCACCACCAACCCCCGCTTCGACAAGATGGAGGGCAACCCCATCTGTGTTCGTATTCCCTGGGACCGCAACCCCGAAGCCTTGGCCAAATGGGCCGAGGCCAAGACCGGTTTCCCCTGGATCGATGCCATCATGACCCAGCTGCGGCAGGAGGGCTGGATCCATCACCTGGCCCGGCACGCCGTGGCCTGCTTCCTGACGCGGGGGGACCTCTGGATCAGCTGGGAGGAGGGCATGAAGGTAGGGGAAGGGCGTGGGGTAGACGTGAAGGGATGGAGTATCCCTTGCAGATTCCGCATGGTCAGGGTGTTCACAGGGGAAGCCTATGAGAGCCTACAGGAGGGTGAGGTGGGCGGAAGAGAGCCCAGAGATCCTGTAGCTCTTAGTGACTCGTCATCTGTCTCGAATAGTTATCATAGCGTCACGATCCTGTCCAGATGTCCAATGCTTTGGTCGTCTCCTTAATCACCGCACCAAGTCCATAAGGAGCCTTCTTGGGAGATGTCTTTGGGTGGCTCCCTGTAGAAGCCTCACCATGGTCCCACTCCCCCCACAGGTGTTTGAGGAGCTGCTGCTGGATGCAGACTGGAGTGTGAATGCGGGCAGTTGGATGTGGCTGTCCTGCAGCTCCTTCTTTCAGCAGTTCTTCCACTGCTACTGTCCGGTGGGCTTTGGCCGCCGCACCGACCCCAACGGTGACTTCATCAGGTGGGTGACCCTGTCCCCCCACCCCCTCGGCTCGTCCACGTCAGAGCGGCCAGTCGCAGCCGCTGTCCGCTCAGTGCTGTTGGCTAATCGGCTCACGGGAACTCGGCTTCGGGCGTTTCCTGTCACCCGCCTCCCAGCCCCATTACTGCACCAACACACAGGCACATGGCCGTACCCCCACGCCCAGTGTACACACATGCTGATTGGAATATATGTTTCTGACAAGGGAAGTAGCTAGCAAGGACACCTTCCTCCAGATGCAACTGACATCGGCGTTCCCATCCTCTGACAGGGGTGTGAATTGTTTGAATTGGCCAGTTGGTTCCAAAACGATTGCGTACTTTGATGTGCATTGCAGCTTTCTGGGACAGACTGTTAAAGCTGTACTCGTGAACACAGCATATGTTGCATTTCTGAAGTCTGACGGTGCTGTCTGAGTTGAGAACATGAATACCAGCAGTTTGTAGTACTAGTAACTAAAAACGACTGAAGTTAACGTTACTTTCGGTACTTTTAGTAACACTGAAATATAATGGAGACTGAGGTTAGCTTTCAGTCTAATTGCTGTGCAGTTAACATTTCAGAGCAGTATTGCTTGATTTCAGCTTGGTAACCGGAACATTTTTAGAAATTGATTTACTGGTTTAACTGTTCTGTCAGCTGATGCTGGATAGTGTGGGCATTCCC
This sequence comes from Petrocephalus sullivani, assembly GCA_026780845.1. Lineage (NCBI taxonomy): Eukaryota > Metazoa > Chordata > Actinopteri > Osteoglossiformes > Mormyridae > Petrocephalus > Petrocephalus sullivani. The sequence goes on along the minus strand of JAODKM010000107.1, from coordinate 576,224 downwards.
GGAGGAGCCTCACCTCCACTGTAAGCTTAGCTGAGGCACCAGTCCTCACCCATCTCGCATCGGGATGGATAAGAATTTTGACAACTGGAGGCCAATGCATCTTTGAAGCAAGTAAAGGAGAAGGATGGGACAGTACAGGAGAGCAGTGTAGGAAGGCGTGTGACCACTGTCTTTGGTTAGTGAGGATATTAACAAAATGGAGGGGACAGTGCAGGGAGAGCAGTGTAGGAAGGCATGTGACCACTGCCTTTGGTTAATGAGGATATTAACAAATTGGAGGGGACAGTGCAGGGAGAGCAGTGTAGGAAGGCATGTGACCACTGCCTTTGGTTAGTGAGGATATTAACAAAATGGAGGGGACAGTGCAGGGAGAGCAAAATAGCCTGTTACAGTAACAGCAGCTTTAAGGTACCCTTAAGGTACTCCAGAGACTCCACACAGAACCAGAAAACACAAGCCAGTATACTCGGTTTCAGTTTTCCACACCTAAAGTTACTGCTCATGTCTCTCCAAATTTTCATGCATTTTTATTTATAGCTTTTAAAGAGAACGGTATGTGACTCCAGTTTTGGTGAGAAATGAACCTCAGACTGCTCTGTTTTGATGAGTGCCTGTGTGTGGCTGTCTGTCCATTTGACCGGTCTGCCTGTCTGCTGATGCTGTCAGTGGATGTGAGGAATGATATGTCCGGGATAGAGGCTTGTGTTTTTATTGCGTGAATGAGATTCAGTCCAGAATTCTTTGTTTCTGTGACGACCTAGGAGGTGTTCTGTTCATTGTGTACCTATTGTTTGTCTGACCTAGGGGGTTTTGGGGATTGGGTGAAAAGTTCAGCTTTCCCCCACCCCTTTGTAAATTGTAGTTGATTGCTTTTAAGACGAAAGCCATTCTCAACCAAAGCAGCTGGAGGCCTGCTAACTGTGACTCTGGCAGAGGGCTTCTGAAAGCGCAATGCAGTGAGCTGCTATGCTGTGGCCTGGGTGACGTCCTGCCTCCTCATAAGGGCATTTGAGCCTCTTGGTAAATAAGCGCCACCTGGTGGTCATGCCCAGGAGGTGGAAGGCCGCAGGGACCTTTGGAAGGGGGGACAGTGGGAGGTGTGGTCCCAAGCCTGTTGAACATGCTGTTCCCCCACCGTTCTGGGGCCCCACCTGTCATTGGCCCCTTTCTGCTGAACGTGTTTGTGGCTTTCTGCCTGGGTATGTAGCCCTGCTTATTAATGAGTGGCTGTAGCCATTCAGCCCCAGCCCACTGGCCCAATCAGTGTGTGCGTAGGGGGCCTTGACAGCCTGTCCCCCATTGTGGAAACAAAAACAAACGGCCTGCCCACCTGTCATGCCCTAAGCGACAAAATAAGGAAGTCATTAAGACCTCTGTTACATCTGACTCGAGATGTGTCAAGTCACCCGTAGTTGTTTTCCGACAAGCTCCGATTCCAGAGGGCAGTCATGTCTTGCGTCCGACTGGGCCGGAGGAATGTTCCCCTGTGAAATGGCTGCAGTCCCTTCTGGCGAAACGAGGAGCTGCCTGAGCACATGACAAAGAAGCAGATTACCGCGTTGCACGTCCCACGGTTAGCAGGTTTCTCTGTTTTGGCTTGGGATCACTGTCGTCTCAAAAGCGACCAATGGCAGTGTGAGGGGCAGGGCGTGAACCTGAACCTCTTACTCAGCCCGTAGCTTGGGAGGGGGG
>JAODKM010000107.1:552240-563586 GCA_026780845.1 Petrocephalus sullivani | reverse complement strand
TGTTGAAAGTGAGACATTTTGCTATTTCATAAAAAATATTGATTTTGAATTTCATAACAGCAACACGTTTCAAAGTTTAGGACTTATCGCACAGCCCTACCCAGTACTTTTATCAGTATTATGCGTTTATTAAGCACTACCAAAATGCTTGGACAACAATCCAGTGCTTAAAAGACAGTGGTCTAATTTCCCACCCTAAAGTAACTAAATAGAACAGCATTCTAAGCAGCATCATAAAATGAATATATACCCTACATACATACATTCATATTACCAAAGATATTCAGAGTTTTTTTCTTCCTCATGAAAGCAGTTTTGTAATCAAATACATTTCTTGCCCTGCAGCTTTGCAATCATGCATTCTTTATCACTCTCATTGTGTCAACCAGGAACTGACAAGACGGTCACAATCACTCTCACATCTAAGTCTGCCCTTTCACCAGATGTTTTTTGAGGGTACAAAATACTTTAACATAATCAGCACAAGAAGGGTTTTGAACACTCCATAGACATCCGAACTCAATGTAAGAACACAGTATTTACCAGGTACAGGCTGGCTCACTGGCAGCTCTGCCTCCGTTTCCATGTAACAGCTACTCTGCTGTATACCAGAGTTGACATTCTGGTAGGAAGAAGAAAAAAAAGTCACTCAAAATTAATGGACCTGACCAGACCCACCCACAGCTACAGTATTATTTATTACACAAGGTAATGCCAATTTCCTATTATGGCACCTGTCATTGAACAAGCACAAGTAGATATGAATTATTTAGTTTATACACATCCCATTTTATTTTCCTATAAAAGACACACAAAACAGGTGATAGTGAAGTTTGGGCTCAGAGCCTCAGCAATTTCCTGATGCCCCAGAGCAGTTTTTAGGAGTTAAGGACCTTGCTCCAGGGTTCAACAATAATGAGATTATACTGCCATAAGTCTGCCTATAGGTCCACATAATCGCAATAGTCAAGCATAAAAGAATGTAAAATAAGGTGTAAATTAATCTGTACATTTAAGAAGGTGTAGATTAATGAATGTATAATCTATATATGCATCTTTTTTTTTTACTAAAACTATGGTGGAGTATAACCTATTTCTGTGGGTAAAAAAATAAATCCACTATCCACTTCAGTCTAATTTCAGAAGAGATCTTAACGAAACGTAACATTAAGGTAGTTACCCTATTTATGTCACCAATCAGGAGGACAAAATCCAAGACCCATTCCCCTGCCTATCATTCACACGCGTGGCGCAAATAAATTAAGACACTTAAGAAACTAACGAGCCTGAGAGCGGCTATTGTCATAAACAAGTATCGAGCCGAGATTCCCCGGTGAAATAACGAGATTCACAGTTACTGACTATTATTAAACCTGAACTGGCGATTTTAAGTTTCTATTTAGGTAGCGCCCTCTAATGGTACATCTCAAAGGAGAACCATAATATCCAATATGATTATACGTATAGCGCAACAAGTCACACTGTAGTGTGTGTTCAGGTTGAAAAGACAAAAAAATAAAGTTAGGTAAAACTTAAGACTGCAAAACTATTAAATAAAGAATCATAGAGTCATAACCTTCCGATCCATAATGTACGTTAAATAATCCAATGACTTACTTTATTTGTATTAAAGTATACACTTCTCGGCTGTTACTCAAGCAATGTTTAAGCTAAACGTTGAGCTGTTCCGAGTGCTAGACTCGGCTGCATCTGTAATATATACGTGCTCTGTCCAACTATCCGTATTGCGCGAAAAATGTAATTCGAGCATATGAATATCGTTTGCAAAGATGTGAAGTTCTTGTTAGCACACCTTTATCGTTCGTGTTTTTGGCCATTACTACGAACAGCACGTAACCCATCGGAATATACGTAACGTAATTTATACAGAGCTTTACACTCTCGTGTGATCAGTCACTTTAACGTAAACAAAAACGCCTAATCCCGAGGCTGAAACCCCAGTTTTAAAGACCTCGAGCAATTCCCGAAAGCAAAAAAGTAAGAGAAAAGGTAGCGCTTACCTTCACCATTGTTTCCAGATGCTTTAAATGTCCTCCCGTATGACTCTACGGAGATTATTTCAGTGTCTGATTACCTGGAATATCTTTCCCCGCAAACACTGGCTACAAAAGAAAACACATTCAGATCAGAGCAATGCGTACAAAGAGAAGGCAGAAGAGCGCTTCCCCAGCACGCAGTAAGGGCAAACAGCGTGCAGACGCGGGCTGCTTCTCGGGGCTCCGCACGGCTACCACGGTGCTGCTGCTGCTGCCGACGTGGCGCTGCGCACCGAGACCCTCCGGATCTTGCGTCACTTTTAACCACAGCGCAAACATTTTACCCCAATTTGATGAAAATACTCTAAACAAATCGTGCCTATTCAGTGACTTGCGCCGCAATACGCTGTCTAACGTCCCACAGTAGTTGAAATAAATGCTTTTAATTTCAAAATGTTTGTTAAAAGGGGAGTTTAGAATTTTGAGTATTTCATGTTAATATACAATAATTAAGACGTTCACGGTGATGCAAAATCGTTTATAACCTTGCTTAATTGGTATACAACTAAAACAGTTACCTGAAGTGAATGGGGGCAATATCTGCTCCCACTTTGATAAATTAAAATAGGGACATGCTCCCCACAACATGTCATTATTTTACTAATTATTACAGCTTCCTTCTATAAACATTAACCCAGTCTTTTTAAATAGGCCTTAGGCACCCCTTTTACCTATAACGGCATCGGGAAAACTGTTTTTATTGTCTAACTGTTTTATTATGGTACTGTACGTTCTGGGCAGTAACTTGTACAGTAATTTAGCGTCTCTTTTTCATTTCCACGTCAGAACGTACGTGTTCATATGAATGATACAATTTAATTGAATGTCCACGTCATGACACTCACTTTATATTTTTCAATTTTTCACTTAGGCAAAGCAAGTTGATTGATATAATTCGATCAGACGCAAGACATTTATAAGCGCTTTACAAAGACAATCATACATTCAAATAAAAACATACAAATCACATTTAAAAGAAGGAAAAATAAAAGCCAAAACAAACAAATAAATGTTAACTGGAAAGAAGTTACATTGTAATGACAATGTATGGCCAAATTTAATGAAAAACTGCAGCAAACAAAGGTTTTAAGCCCTGACTTAAATAAGTTGCAGCAGACCGTATAACTCTTTAGGAAGCCGGTTCCACAGAAGGGGAGAATATAAACTGAACGCTGCTTCACCCTGCTTGGTCCTGCTTCTGGGAGGCTGATGTTTGACTTTTCTACCAATGCTGCTGGAGAAGCATGCGAAGACAGCGTTTATTGTCCAAATAATTGCGTAAATAAGGGAACCATGTGGTCAGTGCATGTGAGCTTTCACAGGCGCTTAGAGCAGTCCTTGGATCGAAACACAACTGACGTGTGGCGAGTTAAAATACAGATATTCCACATCCACTGAAAGGTATGTCTGTTCACCACGATGAACAGGAAGCAGCAGAATAAACAGGGATGATTCGCTGATTGCATGAAGAGATAGACTAGCCCAGTAAAAGATGAGCAGGCGTATAATTTTTTTTTTTTTAATTTTTTTTTTTGGGGGGGGGGATACCGCGGTATACGGTATTACCGTGATTACACTAACCCTCTCCCAAATGCCCCTCATCCGCCTCGGTGTTGTAGCTAAGGGCGATAAACTGGAGAAAACAACATTTATTCGGATCTTTCACTTAATATCTACTGTTTATGATATTACTATTTATAGTATGAATTAGTAATGAATTTAGTGTGTGAATCAACCAGCCTAGACCAGCAGAACTCCAAATTTCAGGTGATATAAATTATGCACTAAAGACCAACAATCAGATCTTATTACCACGAATTTCATGAATGAGAGTGCCGCCTACCCATCAGTAACGTGTTCATCTTCAATTGTTTAAGTACCTTCGGGAAAGTATCTATAGTTTAAGGTCTTTTTTCTCTGCCGTTATAGTTGCTTTTTAGTTATGTTTGGGAAAGACGTTATCGTCTACCTGCAGGAAGAGCAGGTACGATCCGATGACAAGGAAAGACACAAATGGATAAAAATGGAGGATCTTTACAAAAAGAGATAAGTGAAAGGCGTTAATGTCATTGTTATTGGTTTGCCTAAGTTTAAAGCTGGCTGTCAGCCGCCATGGGGTAAATCATGGTAAAATGGCGTGGCCTTCCCTTCTAGGCTTTGGCATCAGCTCACAGTGGAGCTGCTGGACTTCGTTCAGAGCCCAGCATTAGCTTCCGGTGACAGGATTCTGAAGGTTTGTACCAAATGGATAACCGTTCAGTATTTTTTTTTCTATTGGAGCTTTTAACAAACGTTGTCTATCGCAAAGGCTGACATGAAGGCAGTGCTTAAGCCGTGTTTTATATGACCCGTCGACAGATCTTTACTGTAAAATTATGCCATTAAAATAACTTACCAGCTTTCACACTTGGAAACAGTCCCTCTCTTAGGAGGGTAAACTGGTATCTCTCAGTATTCCACCCGCTTGTCCCGGTTAAGCAGACCCGTCGTTCATGGCAGATTGGTTCTCTCCGAATGAATCTAGTAAAGTTTTTGTGATTTATGGGCAATTTATGGTTTATTACTCCACACCAGTAGGGGACGCGATCCGACGTTGTAGTATATGGTGTTTCTCTTACATGAATAAAGGCCAGTGTGGAAATACAGCAAACAAGCGTGCAGTGGTCTTTGGGAGAACGAACGTACTGATATTAGTCTGTGCGTAAATGTGTAGAGAGAATCTAACAGTTTTATATAATGCCACGATGAAGACCAAGATGCTTTCTTTCGCCACCTGCTGGTCTAATGTACAGATGTCTCAATTTTAGTACAATGAAAGTGTGCGTGCGGTGGGTAACTGGCAAATCTCTGCGAGTGAAAGCCTTTGTTACTCCCTTCACTGCAAACTGTGAGCCAACAGGAAAAACACCCATGTCTCAGAAAGCGGCGATGCCATTATTTTCCCTTAAGTAGAATTTGGTTACTCTCCGATGCATAACAAGTTTTGCCCTGAGCCCATCTTTTATTTCTACCTTGCATTCAACCCACTCATCAAAGTAAAGATTTTCCTTTTGTTTTTGGGTTGTATAACTTTTTGCTTTACTTTGATGAGTGGGTTGAGTGTAATTGAGTGTTATCACTTTTAATGGATGACATTGGCTAGGTTTGGCCATGCTTAAAATAAATGCATTGTGCTATAATAGTTTCATAGTTTTACATTTTATACATCACTCTGAACCTTTTGGTAAGAAGCAGGCACCTTCAGACCACACCATGTGGGTGTGTGGCAGTCAGGGCCTGTAGTGGCTGTAAACATTTTGTCAAATGGGCTCAGGCATGTGGCTGTGCCTTGATTCATCAGTCAATAGTGGATCCCTTTTCAAGAGTTTTCTCTTTTAATATCATCCCTTCATGCTGCTTTTCATGTTTAAATGTACATGGGTTTTCATCTGCATCTGAGCATAAACTGGAACATTGTAATTTAATCTAGTGTCGTTTCCCACAGTTGTATGAGAACTTTATCAGCGACTTTGAGCATAGGTGAGTTCCCATGCAGGCAATGCATGTCTTCTTTCAGAGAAGTCTCTGAACACTGGTCCAAGTGTACACCGTTCTGCCCTCCGTGCTTTGTTACAGATGTTGACACATTTTGATACAAAGCAAATTTTTCTGTGTTGTCATGCTGTGGTGATTTTTGTATCTCAAAATACAATACTCATTAGTTTGTAATTTTTGAGAATTTAGTTTTTGGACTTCTGATATGTTTTGAAGTGTGGTCTTATTTGCCCTTTAATCAAAGTAATGAACATATAATTCAGTCTGCTTTAATTTTGCCAGGATTAATCCATTTTCCCTCGTGGAAATAATCCTTCTAGCTGTACAGCAAGTGCCTGGTGAGTGAGTGGAATGACTGCATACAGCATGTGGGGTTAGTCATTGTGTGAACTAATTTTATAACTTTTTTTTTTTTTTATTTATTATTCCTCCCCCCCCCTTCTTGAGAACAGATCCTGGAAATGCCTTTAAGCTGCTTGAGAAAACTAAAGAGAAGGTACCTTACTTACTAATAGCCATCCTTTGGGGGGGGGGTAGCAGTTTTTTTTTTTTTTTTTTTGTTTTTTTTTTGTGGTATGCAGTGCCATCTAGAGGATCATAGAAGACCAGTTTGCCTGTGCCAAAGCCTGACCTTTTCTGCAGTGTGCTAGATGTGGGGCTTTGGGTGATCTTTTGTTTGTTTGGGAAGCACTTGGTTGGGTGTCTGTATGTTTTGTACTGGCTTGTTTAGTCTCAAGTGGTACTGAAGGTACAAGCATTGGAGTGCCCCTGCTGCTCATGGCCAGTAAAGATCCCCAATTTTATACATTTTATTGGAACCTATGATTAAATTGGCCTGATGTCCTTGATTTATTAACAGGTGAAAGGTAACGGTGAGGCAGTGATTCTCTGCCTCACTGCTATGTCAGCCCTCAAGTTAAAAAGTGGAGACCTCCCAGCAGGAAAGGTTTGTTCACCATTGGTGCCTGAACTTCTGTATGTGGTAAGAAGGCAAAAGGTGACTGTTAGATAATGCTGCCTTATTCTGTATGACAAATGTGCTCCGTAACATTTTAAAATGTTAAACTTTTTCTCAGTCGTGGTCCAAGCGCCTGTTGTTCAAGATTAGTTAGTCCTCAGTGAACAAATATAGCAAACTAATGCCATTATAGACCAAGATATTACATTTCTGTGATACTTCAATTGGAAATGAAGCTAAGTCTGACTTCAAGCTAGGCTTGCAATTGCACCACTTGCTATGCTTACAGCTCTTCAAACAGGCCTCTAGCATCATCTCAGCTGCTGCTGATTCTGCTGGCTGTTGGAATTTAATGGACATTTTAAGGGTAAGATGCCAAGTGCTGTGTCCATGTCACTGTGGTGCTCTGTGCCTGCAGAGCCTCCTGGCTGCCGTGGAGACCATGCTGGAGCAGCTACCTGGGATGACCTCCATCCACAGCCGCTTCTATTGTGCCTCCAGCAGTTATTACCAGGCAACAGGAGACCATGCTCTCTATTATAGGCAGGCCTTGCGCTACTTGGGGTGTGTACAAATTAAGGAGCTCTCAGGTAAATGCTTTTCAGGTTAGTGGCTTAATATATGCTTTATTATAGTGAAATATCACATTGCTTTCAAGGATTCCTTCCACTGTTCAGTCTTAACCTGGTCAGTGGCAGTAGTGTTTCAGTGACGCATGTTGGAATAAATGACCCCTTCTGGCACCTTGTAGCAGATGTGCAGCAGCAGAAAGCCATCCCATTGGCCCTGGCTGCTCTCCTGGGTGACGGGCTCTACAACTTTGGGCAGCTGGTGAGACCCCGCTGCTCCAGTTCACAGGGACAGTGTTTGCAGTGTACAGGTGTGCTGTCCAGCTTGAGGAATATGTTAATGCTAAGAAACTGAAACTTGCAAGTAATAATTCAGTCACAAGAGATTAGCAGTACTGCTTGATGCAGTACTACGGAAGTGTTTGATTCCTGTGATTTTTTGGTAGGTTTTGATGTTTTGTAATAGGATAAGGATGGGGAGAAAATGCATAAAGGTATCCTTGCTCGGCAGCTTTTACTGGTTTACAGAGCCGTTTAAACTTCCCAGGACCTCCAGGGAATGGCCTGGAAACTCTTTCCCAGGAAATGTTGTGACTTCCTGAACATGGATATCTCCTCAAATGTGCCAGAAAAGTGTGGAATTCTCTGTATAACTAGTTGGCACCCCATTCAGGGTGTTCCCCTGGCTCAAACACTGCTCATGCTGGCCTCTGCTCTTGGCTTCACACAGCCCTGGAATAGATGGCTTCTGCAGATGTTCTTTAGTCACTTGTGGCATTGGCTCCATTGTTTGGAAACCCAACACTGCATTACATGGTATAGGTCTAATGTCAAGGATCAGTCATTATGGTGATGATTTGGGATCCTTTGCTACACTGGGACTTTTTTTAACTTTGCCCATCAGGATGATTACAGGTACCTTGTTTTTAAGTAGGGTCATGCATCAGGACAAAACAGTATTTAGACCTGACCTGAAACTAGTGCTTTGTGGTTTTGAACCCACAAATGTCACCATCAAGGCCATTCTCCATGGGGAGTACGTCATAATTCCTCTGTAGCACAGTGTTTGTTTGCTTTTATTAATGAACCTGTTGGGTATAGAGTAGCCTGTCCTAAGGAATATCTTCCCATGCAGTAGTTTTGAATACCCTCTAAAATGACGTGCGGGGGGGGGTTGTGGAGCTGGGGTTGTGAAGTGTCTCGTGCGGAAAATGAACTTGGGTCATTTTTATTTTGTTTTTAATAGTACTGGACAGTGGTTCAGTGTAGTACTTGGAGGGGAATCTGCCTTCAGTTTGTACAGACACTGAGCTGACTAGCTGGTCCAGATTGTTCTTTTACAGATGCGTCTCTTCTAGTTAATGCATCCAATCCTGGCAGCGTTGCAGTCTGCAGAGACCCAGTGGCTGGTCCAAACACTCTTCGCCTTTAACCGCGGGAGTGTCAAGAGCTTTGATGCCCTGCGAGACTCTTGGAGCACACAGGTGTGCGCAGACCCGTGTCTGTGCCAGCATCATGGCATGTTGTGTAGCATTCAGAATGCAGCCCCTTCAGTCCTGTAGTCTGCCACAGTTGTGCTGAGACATTAAGAATTTATTAATTCATGTCTCACTTGCTGACTAATGTGTGTATCCCTCTCAATCCACTAGCAGTAGTATTTTTATGCTGCTGTGTGTGTGTGTGTGTGTGTGTGTGTGTGGACATATTTATATTACGTTGTGGGGACCCAATATCCCCACAGTGTGATTTTCTACCTTGTGGGGGCATTTTTTTGGTCCCCATAAGGATAACCTTAATTTAATAAAAATCTGTGTCTGTAATCAAAGTAAAAATGCCGAAAGTCTCATATATTTTGTTTGGTTACTTATGGTTAAGGTTAGGGCTGGGTAGACGTTAAGGGCGTCATAGTTGGGATCAGGGTTATGCCCATAGGAATGAATGGAGTGTCCCCATAAAGATAGGAATGCACGGGGGGTTTGTGTGTGTGTGTGCGCTTCGATCACATTTGAGTACCAAAATATGGTAAAACCTGAAATTTCCCTACTTTTGGGGACCTCTTTTCAGGTCCCCATTTGGAAAACCCTCGATTTTATAAAATCAAAAGAGTAAAAATGCCAAAAGTCTTGTATTTGGGTTGGTTACTTATGGTTAAGGTTAGGGCGGAGTTGGGGTTAAGGGTGTCATGATTGGGATTAGGGTTTTTCCCCATAGAAATGAATGGAAGGTCAGCAATTAGGTGTGTGTGACTAAAGCCCCCTTCACTACACTTCTAGACAGATATAGCTGCCAATGAGAAGAAACTGAGAAAGAAGCTGCAGCTGCTGTGTCTAATGGAGGTGAGGCTTGAAGCAGGGAGGACCACTGTTATACTGCACTTATTGTAGCACAGCAATTTAAGGACCAAACTCTTTACTGTTTATTTTATTGTTGTTCCTTCAGGCAAGTTACTAGCTTAGATTATAGGGGAATACATTTACAGAACCAGACTTTAAATGATCAGACTTCATAGTTCTAGGATAGTGGATGGATGATTATCCCGAGGGAAATTTAGGCATCCAGTAGCTCAAATTACAAAAACGATGGACACAATAATACAAGTAGTAATGGAGAATGTAGAGTTATGAAGTGCATGGTAAGTTAATAAGATGTACATTTCAAAGGATCTGTTCCATGGATTTGCAGATGATCTTTGCAAAACCAGCACACCAGAGACAGATGACCTTTGAGAAGATTGCCATGGAAACAGAGCTGCCAATCAATGAAGTAAGGAGTCTGCTTATTTGTGGGACCTTGTTGGATATTTTGAAATCACTTACTGGTATCTCGCGTGAAACCTTTCAAGAATGACTTGTGGTTTTCAGAAATGAATACCATCTGCTAGTAGAGTGCGGCTTTGTGTGCATGGTGATTTAATGGTGATCCTGGAGTGCTGGGAGACCTCTGGCATACGCCGGTGATTTTTGGTGTGTGAGCAGGTGGAGCATTTGGTGATGAAGGCGCTGTCCTGTGGATTGGTGAAGGGCAGCATTGATGAGGTGGATGGTCAGGTGCACATGGCCTGGGTGCAGCCAAGGGTGATGGACCTGCAGCAGGTGAGATGGCAGAAGTTTCCGGTTGGGTGAGATGATTGTAGTTTAGTGTGTAGATGATATAGGGAGTAGTTAAGTAAGTGAGTGAATAAGTGTTGTTAACCCAGTCTGTTGTAGTGTGGGAGATTACTGAAGTCTTATTTTTTAATCTTCAGATCACTGGCATGAAGGACTGCTTGGAGACTTGGTGCAGTGGCATAAGGATGACTTCTATGCTAGTGGAGAACCATGCTGACAAAATGCTGGGATAGCAGGCATTAACATCGAGCATAGTGTAAAAGCTATAGCTGTGCTACTGTGGAGCATTTAAGGCCTGTTGTCTTGTTTATAAGGAATAAACAACATGAATGGTACTTCTATTGCCTGTATAATGTTATTTTGATTAATAAGGTGACCATGCTGGTGTTTAAAGGGGGATTTATTAAGACTTTAACCCTTAGAGCCCGACAAATGCATTTTGCGTTCACTTTTGAATAACTTCACGAATAAATGACGCACATGCAAAAAACGCTTATTGCTGAACACAAGAAGACTTTTCCGATCGCGTCATAGAGTTCGTAGTGGTTTTATTTGGTTTAATCTGTGAGTAACACTGATTGAAAATGAGAGATTTCGAGCGAGAGAGCTCGCGCTCTGTGCTTGGATAAAGCGGCATCATTGGCAAGTGGCTGCGGAGAAGCCATCGCTCTACTGTAGAATATTGATCGAGAATAGCAACATTTTTTTTCAATCATGCCGGCCAGCAAAGTATGCAGGCAATGCGAGAGAGGGCACAAGGATGGACACTTCATGGCAATGTGCATGCCGTGATGTGCCACTCAGTGGATCAGCCTACAGGGTTTGCTTCAACAAATGGCACACCATTTTTTGAAACTTGATATTTTATTATATATTATAGTAAACATTTTATAGTGTGTGTGTGTGTGTGTGTATACACACATGCTCACCGGCCACTTTATTAGGCACACCTGTCCAACTGCTCGTTGACGCAAATGACTGATCAGCCAATCACATGGTGGCAACTCAATGCATTTGAGCATGTTGATATGGTCAAGACAAACTGCTGCAGTTCAAACTGAGCTTCAGAATGGGGAAGAAAGGTGATTTAAGTGACTTTGAACGTGGCATGGTTGTTGGTG
>JAODKM010000107.1:527334-540783 GCA_026780845.1 Petrocephalus sullivani | reverse complement strand
ACGATCTTTCTGCTTTGGCAGATCGTCAGTACATAGATCGTCTTCACAATCTCATATCGTCATATCGCACACCCCTAGTTGCGTTGACTGTTTTTCCGTGTATGCTTAAGTCATTTTTGCAATTTTAAGGTGGCACAAAAGCCGCTCCATAGTTTTTATGTTCTAAATTATGAATTTACAACTGTGTTGGGAAAGCTAAGTGACTTAGGCTATGGTGTGTTTCAATTTACACCAAAATTAGGGGACCATCACTGTCGTAGGAACGGAACTGTGTCATAAAATGAGGACCCCCCTTGTACTGTGTTTTCAAACATTATTTACTTAATTTGTAAAGGGTAGTGTGGAATGATAATTTCTACCATTCTCCATTTAACGTAGCTTATTTGTGGTGTAGTGCAAGCAAGTTGTAATTCACAAAAATTATTTAAGTACTTTTGAGTCACTATAAAAAGTAGAGCTAACAATTTTAAATCGATATCGTGATTTGAAACAATGCAATTATGAAATCACAAAGGCTGTGATTTAGGATATGCATTATACAGCACGTCTGATCCAGGGTTTAAAACTTGTGAGAATAGTTTTACAAATTCATGCCGACCTCCTTGTGACAGTCAGTCTAACCAATCAGAAGTGCCGTGCTCCTCGTGTGCCAGTCATGCTCACCAATCAGGTGGCCTAAACGCAGACACCTGAAACCCAAGAAAAACGTTACATTTACATTGTAAATAACCCCCATGTACACAAGGGTCAAATTAGCAAAGAACAATGACGTCAAAAGCAACTATCACAAAAGCTGTGACTGTTAAGTTAAGTAAAGTAATAAAAATAAAACTATTCCAGTAACGAGGCAGTAGGTTGAAAATATTGGTTCTGCTGCTGTTCCAAAAGTGAATTGCCTACCTATTTCATGGTTGGGTTGTTTACAGAAAGGTCCTATTATTAGGGGTCCAAGCACATACATTTCACATACATGTGAGTGGAATGTAAAGATAATGACAGACAAAACTGTTATTAAACTTTTTTTATGTTTGTATTTTAGAAATCTTTCGATGTTTTGTCATAGATCACAATTAATACTGTAATTAAGTGATTTGTTAATGAATGCTTCCCTGTATTGTAAACGCTGAAGAGATGCGTTGTGTTTTACTATGGCATGACGCGTCATATGTGGGTTTCCCGACACAAAAAGCGATGAGCCTGCAAGGGATATAGAGGCATCCTTGAAAAATAACAGATAGCTGACCTTCTCTTATTCAAGCCACTCGAAATCCTTCAACCAGCCAGTGTTAAATCGGTACACCTTCACTTTACCAGTAGTTGTGATCTTCTTCCTCATTTATATTTTAATTCTCACGTTCTGGCGCGTTTGATAAAAAATAAAAATACGTATGCTTTGGATGTTGCCAATTCTTTTCGCGCTCTTGACTTGGAGAACTTTTTATCGCTGTATCACTGCAGAGGTGCATGTTGGGAGATTCTCAGGTTCTGAAGCAGCCGTTTGTAGCGTGAAACGCAACTGGAGTATAAATTATATGCTAATGTAGCAGCATTTGCGAGACTCTCTCACTTAATGCGGTTTTCGGCCCTATTACTGGAATAGTTTTATTTTTATTACTTTATTTAACTTAACAGTCACAGCTTTTGGCGTCATTGTTCTTTGCTAATTTGACCCTTGTGTACATGGGACTTTCTGGAAACATTACTACATTATACAAACATTATACAAAACATTACTATGGGTAAAAAAAAAGGTGGTCATTTACAGCTCCATTTACAAACGCAACACTTGAAATATGCCAGCACTTTACCATCTTAGCTAGCGACGGGAAATATTTTTGGCAAATACATAACTAGAAAACTATTGTAAGCCGTTTTGCCTTAAATTTATAGTAAATTGGGCTGAAAAGAACGTGGCATAATCTGATAACTGCAATCACACCGAATCATACGATCGGTAAAAAGTCCAGATTTCAATTTCAATATCTGTCAGATAAATTGTAATTAGATATTTTATAAAAAATCATTCAGCCCTAATAAAGAGGTTATGTAACAGTACTATGGATAAAAATTATAAAAATATCAGGGTGAACCAAAGTGTATTTGATGATCAATTAATCATTTGACAGTGTCTTATTGTGTTAATTGTAATCAAATGTATACTAAAATCTGTCTCTTTCTTCTAGTGGGACAGGTGTCTACTATCAAGCTATGCCTGCTGTGGGGCCCGATGGGAAAAATGTAATGAAACTCATTCCAGTTCAGCGAGTCAATGGACAGTTTGTTAGTATACAAAGTAGTTCTAACTTACCCAACGCTTACAGAAATGCAGACAGTGAATCACAAAAGGTATACGCCCAACCAATCCACTTCACTCCAGCTTCAGTGTCACAGAATAACCTTCCAGTTACTCTTCCAGTACACCAGACTGTCAATACAAGATATGTCCTGAAAAGGCCACCAGACATGAGTATGACACTGAACCCCCTCAATGCAACGGGACAGTTGCAGGAAGGAGTGAGAGTATCGGCAGCTGCTCCCATTCGAGTCAATGTTCCAATAGTTCCCTCTAAAGTGACCCAGAATGTGGTGCCAGTGGCATCACCAGTGTTGAACTGTGGAAAAACAATAACACTCCTGAATAAAAACCAGTTACCTGTGACTGTGAAATCCCCGGTGCTCCCCAGTGGGCATTATCTTCAAATTCCTTCAAATGCTCAAGTGAAAACTCTGCCAGCCTCAGCAATACCTCAGGCTATAAAAAAGAGGATTTTGACTCCACCAGTCAGTACCCCTTCAGGTGCCTCCAGTACTACAGCGAGTTTGCTAACTGCTGTGTATGTATCACCAGTGAATACCATGAAACTAGGAGCTCCCGTGCATACTCCCTCAGTGTCACCGACTGCTCTTCCAGTCAACCCACTGCCTAAAGCATGTAGCCAGCCACCTCCATCTGCATCAACTCTTGCCCAACCGTCGAAAGTCCTTTCTAAGGAAAGCCAAGATGCCATCACTCCAATTAAATGGGTTGTTCAGGAACAGTCTGATTCAGCCGCACCATGCCTTGTTCCCCAGAACTCCTCCTCCATGACCTTGGAGATCCTCAAAGCTCTTGCCCTGATGGAGAAGTTCAAGAATATTGAGCAGAGTGCTGCCACCAAATCCTCTTCCCAAAAAAATCCCTCAGGTGTTGGGCCAGGGAAGGATAATGCTTTAGTCATGTGTAATGGGAAGATGTACTTTGTGGCCAAGAAAACAACTGAGTTTGATAAACATGTAACTGCTCAAAGTAATGCTACTGAGAGCCTATCCAGCCAGTCAGCAGGAGAGACCACTGTCAGTCTGAAAAATATATCTGTGCCCCCCAGTCAGGCTTCTGGCTCCAATTCTGGATTGCATATGCAGAAATTGTCTCACAAAGGAAATTTTAATGTCAGTACCAAAGTAGATGAGATCATTGATTTGTGTGATGATGACCCACAGGATGAATGTTTCAGTCAGAGAATGACCGATTGCAATACATCCCAGACTTGCTCCAGTATGGCTGTTGCTGTTGATGATGACGAGGATTCCAATGTCATATTTGTTTCATACATTCCACCCAAATCAAGTGAGAATGAGGAAAGGGAACACGAAACTCTGCAGGATAGTGCAATGGAGGAAGAACTGGAAGCTAAAGTGGGTGAGGAAGTGGATAGTAGACAGATAGAAAAAATGGAGAATGGACAGGAAATGGAAAGTAATCAGGAAGAGGAAATGGGAAGTAACCAAGAAAGGGAAGTGGGAAGTAGACATGAAGAAGAGATGGAAAGTTGCCAAAAGTATGAAATTGTTTTGGAAAATGCAACCTGTCAGCTGGATATAACCAATCAGGAAAAAAACATTGCTGAGGAAATTGGAAGTATTCAATCTAAAGGGCCCGAAAAGGAAGATGCATTTCAACAGGTAGAAGCTGTGTGTATTATGTGTGTCATGCATTGTGGGTGTGTATGTGTAAGATTCTATTTTAGCATCAGATATTATATATAATTTAGAAATTTGTTGAAATGGTGCAGCTCACTAGCCAAATAAATTTTATAGGTCTTTAAGCTTGAAAATGACTATAGAATTGCTATACGTTTACAAACTTCTTAAGACTAGTTTTATAAATCCACTATGCATTTATACATGTATATTAAACATTGCCATTAGTGTGCCTTTTGGGCTAGGGACACTTCGGCTAGTTTGAACTGTTTTATTTATCTCTGAGCCAGGAATATAAGCACAACTATTATTATTATTATTATTATTATTTTAGTCATCACTGTAGTCTATATGTAGCTTATAAATTTGATAAAACAAACAGAAACTGAATAATATTAACATAACCATTGTTTGTAGTTTGAGAGTATGCTTTGTGTGATTGGTGTTGCAGGGAACCATGATACCGGAACAGAAAAATCAGCAGGAGAGTGACAGGCTGCTGAAGAGAAGATTTGGTATCAGAGCAGAAGTACAGATCCGTTTACAAAGGGTCCCTTCTCCAGAGTCCAAGGCAGCTCCAAAGAAGGTCCCTCAAATTGGCTCAATTAACAAACGTACATTAGATGGTATCCGCAAACTAATTCAGAGTTCACGGATTGAGATGAAAACAAAAAAGCTAATTGAAACACAGGTAAAAATGGTCTAAGAAATCTGTGTAAAAATATGATAAATGCTATTTGAAATCTTACCAAAGGGAGTGAATGTGGGAAAATACAAGTATCATTCACATGGCCCAGTTTCACTTCAATACTTTGTCCCAGATGCTAGAATGCATGTCTCGGAGGATGGGTAACCTACTTACAACATGGCACCAGCATTGGAGCAGCACATCTCATAATTAGTATATTTCACAATGAAGAATATGCCTTTGGGACAGGCGATGTCATTACTTAGAGAACAATATAGGGGCCGGATGAACCCTTGGCATGTTGTGTATTTGGAAATTCATAGTGAGGAAGTGTTAAGCCAATACGATCTGCATTACTTCCTTTAAAAATAATAAATGAAGCGCAAACTGGGTACATATTTAAAAAAACATTAAATTTTTTGGACAATGTTTTTTTTTTTAATATTGAAAATTTAATCTGCTTTTATCCTGTCCATGCATTTCCCATCTTTATGCCCTGTACTGCACAGGATAACCTTTAAGCTGCCTCGGAACCATGTACGGATGGATGGGTGAATGAATCAACTAATGAATGGTTTATGTACAAAATTGCAATTCTTACATACTACATTAATTAATACATTTTTGTATTCTCCAGACAGGGACATTGTGCATTAGGGACTGGTTTACTGCTGCCACAACACTTTTCTCTTTAGTGCAATAACTCAAAAAGTACTTGCCACCTATTTAAAACCTTGCAAGCTCATTATATCGATGAATATCTGGGGCCAGTTGCACAGAAACTCTTAAGTTTATCCCTTAAGTGTGATAGTTAAGGCTTAATTTCTCCTTAGCCAAATGATTTATTTAAGGGTGCTGTATAGAACCCCTTAAAAGGGTTTTCTTAGTTAAGGAAAAACCTTCAGGGATTTGAGGCACTGAAAGATTTGATGGCAGTAAAATTGTACAGTTCCCATGTGTCATGCCGGCGGCAGGATTTATGACCCATGATTGCAGGCCCTTCCAAAGGGCGTTTATTTGGGAAAACAGGGTACAAACGTGAGCTAGCGTGATAGCGAGCGTATGGAGCATCGACAATACTGGACAAGGGGCACAGGACACGGACTCACTGAAATAGGGCAGCACCTTAAGGAGCAAACAAGCGGAGAAATCACACAACACAAGGGTCAGGTGCGACGAATCAAGCCCCGCCTGAGGGCAAAACGGGGGAAAAAACACAAAGGGCAGGGCTGAGCGTGACACCATGCATAATGTGGTTTGATTGCAAAAAATTAGCAGATATAAAAATAAATCTCTTAGTTGCATTAAATTTTTGTGTTCGTCTACATGTTTCTGCATCAGAAAATGTTATTGATAACTAATATACTTCTTTGTCTATAGTCTCTGTCTTTTTGCATGTGCTGGTGGTGAAACTTGCCAGGCTTTTATATTGACTTAGAAACATGTAGGGGGCAATGTAAATAAAATTAGTAAACAAATCTATAATGCTAAACCAATTGATCTTTGTTAATCATATCCAGTGGAGGAACTCTCTTCTCAGGATGAGCTAATTTTCTTCATTTATGTCCATAAACTTAACCATGTTGTGGTTAAGGTACTTTGGTTCTTAAGGTGGGGTGGCATGGTGGTGCATGCTGTGGCTGATTGGCGTTGCTAGATTGTCCATAGGTGTGCATGTGTGAGTGACTGGTGTGTGAGTGTGCCCAGCGATGGGCTGGCCCCCCATCCTGGGTTGTTCCCGCCTCATGCCCATAGCTTCTGGGATAGGCTCCAGATCCCCCGCGACCCTGTTCAGATAAGCGGGTTGGAAAATGGATGGATGGATGGTTCTTAAGGTCTTTTGTGAAACCGGAATTTTAAGGGATTCCTTAAGTATGAGATCAAGCAAGATAAGGAAAAAACTTAAATACTTAAGTGAACATTTTAAGGAAACCTTTAGGCAGGGGTGGCCAATCTTATCTAGAAAGGGCCGCTGTGTGTGGCTTTTCCCTGCAACTACCTAATTAGATTACTAATTAGTGGACTGATTGGTTGAAGAGTCGTCACCCCTGGGTTTGAAACTAAAGGTTATCCCAAAAACCTGCATACACACCGGACCTTCGCGGGCAAGATTGGGCACCCCTTTGTGTGACTGACTTTATTTTAAGGAATCCTTAACTCGGAAAATCTTAACTTATGGTGTGTTGTGCACCCAGCCCCTGCAGCTTACCAAATTTTGAGATCTGTCATACCAAAATTGAAGCAGCACTGCATAGCAATAGCAAAGAGAAGTGCAGTCTGTGACACTTGATCCTGCATTAACTCAAAAAGTATTTGATCGATCATTACCACTTCACTAAAACATTATAAGCATGGAGATATTTGGTGCATATTTTGCACCAAAATGGAAGCAGCACTAGATGACAACAAAGGAAAGGATGGCTGCAGAAAATGGTTGATTTTGTGAACACAGTAACTGTAAAAGTATCAGATCCATCTGGATAGATGATGTTATAGGGCCTCTTTAATTTTGAGATAAATTGCCCCAAAAATGATGCAATGGCAGTTAGTGACAGCAAAGGGAAGAACCACTGATTGGTAGAGTGCGAAGGGGGCCTAGAAGATTCTGTGACAGGGTCATCCTGAGAATGCATCATCATTCTGACAGTGTCTAGTTATTGACTACATTGATGGGATTATGTAGTCAGTGACAGTAGTCACTGTCCCTTATTAGTTAAATGGTTGAAAATGCAGTATCATCACATCCTTTTGAAGGTTACTGAAGAGGATGGAATTCTGCCTTTTTTTAGACAGCCAATATAAAATTCTCTATTTAGTGTTTTTATCAAGTGCCAGTTTATGTCCTTAAGATTTTGCAACTGTACTTAAAATATCAGAGTAGTAGATACAGTCCAAAACTACTGTGCATTTACAGTCAGACATAACCTCTGAATAAGCATCAAAATTTAAAGCTGATTGCATTACTTTGATAAATTACTCTAAGGCCCTGGGTGACACATAATGGATTCATGTATTTTACAGGTCCCAACTCCAAAAAGAAAAAATGAAAGCAACACTAATGGTGTAAAGAGGAAGAAAGGAGACCAACATGAAAACAAAGCTGAGGACAGTGGGAAGCCACCAAGCGAGCACTGTGGAGAAACTGAGCTTTCATCAGCAATAGGAACAAATGGCGAAGAAGTGAAAGAGGCGGCATGTGATCAACTTGATATTCCTGCAGAAAAGACGTCAGCTTCCATCTCAGGGTGCCCAGAATCCTTGGAAGTGCCGGAGCAGAGACTCAACACTTTGAGCAATTCAGCAGAAGAATCCAAAATAGTCACTGTACTGAGCGACTGCCCTCAACTGGAACCTGGAATTACGTCTGCTGTCGACATCTCCTTACCAAAGTCTAGGAAAGGAAGAGGGAAACCATCTAAAGAGTCGCAAGTTAATGCAGCCATCAAGATGGCAGCAGAAGACTACATGGAAACGTGTATCTCAGCTGCTGCTGAAATGCAGTCTAGTTCTTCACCCCCCAACAGAGCCACGGCATGCAAAGCCACGGCTGCAATGGTGTGGCCTGAATCATCTCCACATGATATGGCAACTCCGGTGGCAAGCGAGAGTGAAAAAGAGCCGGCATCTATAGAGATTCACTGCCCATCTGAATCAAGCTGCAGCCTCGGAGGAGAGCTTACAGGCGGTGATGTTTTCTGCGCAACGCCCATGGACCCAGAGGAGATCACAAGACATGAGAAAATCAAACGGCTTAAAGAGCTTCTGAAGGAAAAGGAAGCCGCTCTGGAATTGATCAGAAAAAACATAATATAAATATGAATCTGCTTTTTTGCATTTTTTATGTGTATTTAACTCTGTACATAATTTACATATTTATTAACTAATTTTAAAACTTTGCTACAGTTTTGTTGCGTAAATTTTTTTTAAGTTAACAGTTTCCTTTTTAAAATGTGCTGTACCACAAAGTTGGAAAAAAGAAAACACACATGCAAACATCCTGGCATTTACATAGGCAGTAATGGGTCAGGTGGCTGTTTGGTAAGTTCTGCTGAAGTTACACTGAGCTCATGTATAAGGTACTTCTGTGTTCTATGTTTGATGGTTGTAAAAGTTCATTAAGTGTCTTTGCACATGAAAAATGCAAATAAAATAATTTTCATTTGTGTGCATCTTGCACATTTTATTCCTGAAAGTTGGAAAGTAGTTAATCAAATCTGGCAAATGTGGCACATTATGCAATTCAACCACTAGATAATGAAAACAAGAAATAACACAATATGCCTGAATTTTGATTGATTTTTGAATAGCACATTTAATACAAATATACTCATTTTAGATATAAAAGGCTACTTTAATGATATTTAGAGCAGCACAAATGTTTCTGTAGAGAAATGCATTATTCAGTTAGAAATAGAAAGATATAACTGGACAGTACACATAATCAGTATAGCAGTAAATGTTAATATACTTTACACTCACTGCTCAAAAATCCCGAACAAATCAATAAAATGAGGGTAATTAAACATTGCATGCAGTTAGGCAAACTGACATCTCCACATTGCACATCCCATTTATCTGTGTGTGCACATAAACTGCGATGGATATGCATGGTGTACCCCCCTTGGCAACCCAGTCAAACTACAGTCAAACCTCCATTAACTGGACCTCCAATATACGGGCACCTTCCTCTACCGGGCAGCCCTAGGCATGCGCATGGAGTAAGGGAAGGATAGGGTGCGATGGACAAGGGAACACATGGACAAAGCGGTATTTTTTATATATATATTTTTCTGTTTTTATTGACACGCCACGGACACAGAACAAATAAACCCGGTGCAAAAGGACTCAGGAGTGAACACAACCCAAAGCTAACTTACCTAAGTGCAGAGAAAACAAAAACACAACAACAAATTCTACACCTTACTCCCTATCCAAACAACAGCATACAACATAAGGTGGCAAAACAAAAACTGCAGTCACTCCCGATGCACCTGACACACACACACAGACCATACACACAGATCAATGCGTCAAAGTCCGAGGGGTGCACGAAGATGTTAACCAAAAACCGGGCAAGAATTAGAAACCAAATAGCAAGTAAACCAAAGTGAATAGAACTGCAAGAATAATTGCTGGCTCAGACTGAAATAACATCCTATTTTAAGCCGTACACCTCATAAATATCATGTAGTTTGTATGTGTACACATGTGTACATACTGTTCATGTTCTAAGTTACAGGCATTTCTTACTCACGGGTACCCCTTGGTCCCATTCTGCCTGGATAAGGGAGGTTTGACTGTACTCTCTTCTGCCGCTGATTAAGCATTTCTGTTTAGTTTCCGTTATTTTTAAATTGTGTTTTGCGTCTTGAAATTTAAGTAACAGATTTGATTGAAGATGGTGCTTTCATTTCCTACTGTGATTCGCCTAGATAGCACTACATGTGTGGTTACAGAAAATTAATCAACACCCATCTGACCAATCACATTTGAGAACTTAACTGTGCCATCCTATTCATTTTATTAACACACAACTTTCAATAATTGGGTGTGGGAGGTAGAGAGATACCAACTAGATATAGTTAGGCTCACCTCAGTGCACGGTTTAGTCTCTGGAACCAAACTCACAGATAGAGGCTAAATTCTTTTTCGCTCTGGGCAGGGGTTGGTCTACCTTTAGCCCCCAGGTTCGGTGCTAGTGCATTGGAGTTCACCCCCGTAAACCGAAGGGTCGCCTCCCTTCGACTTCGATTTGAGGGATAGGCTCTGAGTGCTGTCTGTGTTTATGCACTGAACACCAGTTTAGAGTATTTGGGCTTCTTTGGAGGCTTTGGATGGCAGGGCAGGATACCAGAGAGACCTGGTAAATCCAAATGCATAGTAAGGGTGTGCTGGGAGCATCTGGCGGAGGTCCCTGTCCAAAAGATCTTTGACACCTCCAGCAAAACTTCTCTTGCATCCCAAGGGAGTCAGGATATTGAACCTGAATGCACTATATCCTGGGACTTCATTGCTGAGGTGGAGGTGTGGAGCTGTGGCTGTAAGGTTGTTGGTGCCTGTCATGGTGACAATCCCTGAATCCGATAAAGGGAGCTCTCAGGCTGAAAAAAGAGGCCTTCTGGAGTTCATTAGTTTGGGGGACTCCTGAAGCAATTGACTGGTATTGGCAGGCAAAGTGGAAAGAGACTCTGTGAGTTGCTGAAGCAAAAACTTGGATGTGGGAGGAGTTTGGTGAGGCTATAGAGAAGGACTCTTGGTTGGCCTTGAAAAGATTCTGGCAAACCATCAGGGAACTCAGGAAGGGGATTCAGGACCCCTGCTGTTTACGGTGCCTTTGGATTGGCAGACCTGAGTGGTAGTCCTGATAATTAGGAAAGGGGACTGTAGGATGTGTTCCAAATTCAGGGGGATCACATTGCTCAACCTCCTTGCGAAAGTCTATGCCATGGTATTGGAGTGGAAGGTCTGACGAATGGTTGAACCTCGGAAAGGAAGATTCTGTCCTGGTCGAGGAATGCTGAACCTGCTCTTCACCAAAGCCAAAGTACATCAATGAATCAGTTCTCCATGCCGGTCCTTTGGCAGATTGAAGGCTGTACCCACGGTGTTGTAGGTCATAAGCTATATCCACAACGTCACCACACCATGGGACTGGACCAAGACTCCATCCTGGGCACAATCTGGACATGTGGGAAGGCAGATAGCATGGATGGTGCATTGACACACTAATGGATAAGTGCAGTAGGTAAAACATGGCATGCATAGTGGCACCAGCAGCCATAATTACAATGTGTTATGTGAGTCAAGATTTAAAGACTGAGACCGATTCAGCATCCCAAACAAAGGCTTAAATGGAGCAAGAGTTTGGTTTGCATTGCCAGCAGTAAGTCAGACTCATTTCTGGTAGGTGCTGGGCACTGCCAGGACTGCCCTTTGTCACAGATTTTTAGACATATTCAGGGTGTGGAGGGGGTCCAGTTCAACGACTTCAGGATCCTGTCTGCTTTTAGCTGATGATGTGGTCCTGTTAGCGGCGTTGGGCTGTGACTTGCAGTATACACTGGGGCAGTTGACAGCTGAGTGTGAGGTGGCTGGAATGAGGATCTGTACCTCCAAGTCTGGGGCTATGGTTCTCAACCGGAAAAGGGTGGATTGCCCTCTCCTGGTAGATGTTGAGTTGCTATCTCAAGCGGAGAAGTTTAAGTATCTTGGGCTCTTGTTCATGAGTGAGGGAAAAACAGAGCGGGAGATTGACAGATGGACCAGTGCAGGATCAGCAGTAATGCGGACACGTGTGTTTTGGTAGAGCTATCTACATTCCTACCCAATGCTATTGTAACGAGCGTTTGGTAATGACCAAAAAATTATATTGCAGATACAAGTGGCAGAAATGAGTTTCCTCTGCAGGTTGTCTGGGTTCAGCCTTAGGAAGAGGAACTCAGGAGGAGTTCAAAGTAGAGTCACTGCTCCACTGCATTGAAAGGAGCCAGTTGAGATGGTTCGGCCATCTATCTAGGATGCCACCCAGACAGCTCTCTGGGGAGCTGTTTTGGGCATGTCCAGCCAGGAGGAGATCCAGGACATGCTGGAGAAATTATATCCTTCCTGTCCTAGGAAAGCCTTGGTATTCCCCAGGTAGAGCTGGAGGAGGTGACTGGTGAGAGGGCGGTCTGGGCATCCCTGCTTAGACTGCTGCCCCCACAACCCGACCCCAGATAAGCTGCAGAAAATGGGTGGATGGATGGATGGATTACATTTTGTGGAAAGTATATGTTGGATAAGCGTATGCAATGCATTAATTTTGGTCCTTTGGTCCTTTTTTGGTCCTTAATTTTGGTGCCTATGATCTGAAGGTCACTAGTTTGAGCCCGGCCCCAGCGGAACAGTCACGTGTCTGTGGGCCCTTAAACCCCAGCTCCAGAGAAGCCTCAAGGTGGCTGACCTTCATTGTGACCCCCAGGCTTGCTCTCACCTGTCTGTATATCTCATGGAGAGCAAGCTGGGGTATAGCAAAAACAGAATTTCCTCACTGGGTGGAGCAGCTTTTGCTTGAAATATTGCCATAGGTTTTTTGGAAACTAGCATACCACTGTTGTGGGGAAGGTTATTTAAAAAATGTATTAGGTTATAGATTACTCAATACATGCTCTAAAATGTAATTTGTAACATTCTGTTACTCTAAGTTAGTATTGTAATCTAAATATTTTGGATTACTTTACAAACTTGATCATCAATATAATGGATATGTAAGAGAATTTAATTCAATATCTTGGTTATTCTCATATAGGTGTGTTTAATACACAGCTTATAGGATCCATGGGCTCTTGGTGATACAATGCTCTGTACATCAGCTTTGCATGGTACTAAGACAAGGATTGTGAGATGTCCCTTCTGTTGAGTAGTGATGTTGTTGCATGATTTGTGGACGGAAAACGGGCTTCCTTTTCTTGTATATTTTACTTAGAAACATCTGCATTCTCGTCTAGGGATGCCCCCCGAAACGCCGAGACGGGCCGTAAGTAGAGTTGTGACGTTCGCGAACGAACCGATTCTTTTGAACGGCTCATAAACCGGAACGATGGGAGCCGAGTCGCGGCTGGGGGGGAGCCGTTCTTTCTGTCGTTCTTTTTCCCTATGCGTGTTTCACACAGATGCACACAAATTAGCTCCTCCGCGAGACAGAACAGTTATAGGGAGAGGGGCGCACCCAGCGCAGGGGGGCTGCTGCCTAACAGCATGATGATAGTTGTGCACGCATCCTTCACGTGACTACTCCAGTGGAAAAAAAACCCTGCGTGCCT
>JAODKM010000107.1:486432-520756 GCA_026780845.1 Petrocephalus sullivani | reverse complement strand
TCCCAGTGATTATTTCCAGGATAAACTGAGATGCCCCCAAGCTGGCTTCTTAAAACTGACTAAATATTTAAAAAGAGTCTTTTGAACGGCTCTTTGAAAGGAACGGATCGCCAAGATCCGGATCCCCTCAAAGAGCCATAAATCCCATCACTAGCCGTAAGCGCCCTTCTCCATTACGTCACAATGGGGAACCCTGGAAGCGGAAGTGGGTTCCGTCGCTGCAATGGAGCTTCCAAATCGGGAGGTTAGTGGCCGAGCAATAAAGCATGGGCGGAGAAACAACGCGGCACTTCGGCGTTGCTGTACTTGCTGGCGGCTTAATATAGACATTTAGACGTAGGAGCTGATTGTTGGCGACACAGCAGGCTGCGGTTCTGACTGGAATCCGATGCTTTTAGTTCGGTTGACAGTATTGAGGGAGGGGGCTACCTTAACTTCAGAATTGTACTTTGCTTTGTATTTTACCTGAACAGTAATTGTAGAACAGCTGAACTCGGGTACATGGTTGTGCTTTTAAGTGCAGCGCCAATTCTTAAAATTTAAGGTAAAGTGTGACAAAGTAGTACACTGGACGTGAATAAAAAGTTAAAAGAAGACGTTTGTAGCGGGACTCAGGTTAGCCTGGTACTCAGGGTGACTCGCAGCGACCCAGGGACGCTTTGTTAGCTCCGATGCTTTAGCTCTCGGAAAGTCCGCGTCTCCGTATCACAGCTGGATCCGCTTAACAGGATAACTAGTCGGTTTAAGGTAGTCGGGGCTAAATGTTAGTGAACGAAGTCGATTTAAAGTGCGGTGGCTTGGAGCCGACGGGTTAGCGGGCTAAGCTTGGAGGCGCAGGCCCCGGCCAGCAAGCCGGGCTTTGCTGTAGCCTATAACTTAGTGTTTTTCCGGAAATCCAGACTAGGGATCGAGGCAGAGGGTTCTTGTAATATCCCGTGTTTTAGTTTTGCATTTGCCATTTTGTGTAGCGACTCGGAACGTGCAGTTAGAACAGCAGCAGTATGGAATTACATTTCTAAAGTAAAAAAAACAAAACTCCTTAAAGTGCCCTAATACCACTTTCAAGAAAAGGTATGATGTGTTATTTATAGAAAAATAATTCGTTTAATTAAATGCTCCGGTAGATGGGAGATGGGGGGGGGGGTCCCTCTCTGAGTAGTACCAACAAGCTTCACTTTGTACACTTTACTGTCCTGTAATAACAAGGATTTGTCCTACACATACTACATAATTTTATACTCGTGTATGCAAAATTCATTCCATGTGATGTTTTTAAACTAAGATGTTTTTTCCTAGAAATTGTAATAATTTTTTTTTTTTTACCTGTGCTGTTCTTCCAGGTGTCCTTGTTTAGTTCTGTATGAGACTCCCTGCACATAGACTGCCACAACTTGCTACATAATGCCGGGTGGCAGAGAAGCCTGTCTGAACAGAATGGGCTCTAAACGGCACTCCAGCCGGCTCCCCACCCACCGGGAGGGCTATGAGAACAAGGAGGCCTTTGAGAAGTTTGAGCTGTATGTTCCCAAGGAGGCAGAGGTGGTCATTGTTCCCGAGGAGACTCTGCCCTCGTCCATTCGGAGTAGGATGAGCTCAGTCACCCCCGCGAAGAGAGCAGGAGGTGGGGTGGCAACTGCCTCTGGGCGGCTGGCCACCTGGATCTCTCCTGTTGTGATTCGGGAGAGAGTGGCTCAGTTGGGAGACTCGGGTGGTTCCAGAGACGACGGACTGGCGCGGGCTCGTCTCTCCAGGGCCGCCGTGGCCTCTGCCACGCTGAGGCACTGCTGCTGGCTTCCCATTACCTGTGCGCACCTTGCTGCCTTTAACGTCCTGAGAGACTTCTTACCCCTAGGGCAGGGCCATCAGCCTAGAAAGGAAAGGCAGGAGCTCCTGCCAGAGCCCACCACCTTATCTCCAGGTCGCACCCTCCGCTTCACCCGTGACTCCATCATCATCCATGGGGAGCGGATTTTTTTATCTATCAAGAATCCAGCTGCCTCCCTCAATAGGAGCCATAGCCACCCTGTTCCCCTGCAGGACTCTCCACCCTTGACTGTCATACACTGTCAGAACAACTTGCAGAGGCCTCTGGGCACCCGACAGAGCAGGAAGAAGCACTGTGCCACCTCAGCCAGTGTGCAGGTCAGTGCCTTCGCCAGAGCACGGCTGTGAGGCTCACAGACCTCAGCCGCAGGTCAGTGTGCAGGTCAGTGCCTTCGCCAGAGCACAGCTGTGAGGCTCACAGACCTCAGCCACAGGTCAGTGTGCAGGTCAGTGCCATCGCCAGCCAGCGTGCAGGTCAGTGCCGTCGCCAGAGCATGGTTGTGAGGCTCACAGACCGCTTGTCTCCCATGAGAGGGTTTGCACATCTTAGGAAGCGGATGCTGAGAGTTCCTGTGTACACTATAAAAAAGGGAGTAAATGGAAAGCTAAACAGTCTTTTTCTGCTTGTCTTTCATTTCATCTCTGCTTTAGGCTGGTTCCACGGCTGGAGAGAAGCCTCAGGATGTAGTGGCTTTACGGCAGAAATTTGGCATCAGTCGGGAGGTGCGTGTTACTCTGTGGAGGCTACCTGAGACACTCAAAGGATGTGGGGGTGACAGGCAGCTGCATCCTGTGACGGTGAGTCCTACCCATGGCATCTACATAGCCTGTAAAAGTGGTGTTATGAACCAGATAACTAGTTGTGTTGTTGCTACCCCTTAATCATTTGGGAATTTGTCAAGTGGAATTTATTGTTCATAAATTGTCTGTAGAGTGTTAGTGTGTTATGTGGCCTCTGTTATCTGCATGTATATGGATGAATTTCTTATGGAAGTTTAGACTAATGCTAATTTCTTGCCTCTGTCTAGGATCTGAATGACCAAATGTTGCCCTCTAGTGGCTCATTGGTAGAAGAGTCTGGTAGCTGTATAAATGAAAGAGATTCCAAAGGTTTCCAGGGGCACAGTACTGTTCTTTACCTGAGTGATACTGTGGAAGAGAAACATTGTGCAGATAATGAGGAGCAAGACTCAAAGGAACCTGTGCTTAAGAAAGCAAGACTTTTATACCCTTCAGTGTTAGAGTTACAGGAGGGCGATGGGGAGGATGAGACAGTGGATGAAGAAAAAGATGCTGATGTGAGTAGGGCTGGGCATCTAGAAGAGATCTCTGTCCTCGCACAGGAGGAAGTTGTTGGAGATGAACAACAAGAAGCACCCGGCGGTGATGCTGGGGACCAGGTGAAACATGAGTGTGATATCAAAAGTAAAGAGAGTGTCAGCTGGGCCAGCCGGGACCCAGGTGAGTCACAGGCTGGGGAGCTGCCCTCCTACCTCCTCACATCTGGCCTGGAAGATCACACAGCATTCGACTTTGAGCAGCTGGCAAGGCAGGAGAGGATAAATCGGATTCGGGAGATGATCCGGGAAAAAGAGGCTGCTCTGCGGAGTCTGGAACCCCCCAGTTAAATTCTGCTGGGTCACGGAGGCATGCAGTGATTTTTTTATTTTATTTATTTTTTTTCCCCCCCCCTCTTTCTCCATTCTGTGTTTCCTGGCGCCAGTTGTGGTTTTTTTTTTTCCTTGTATTATTACGAGTGCAATATATGGGCTGTATGGACCAATTACAGATGGCTCAGTGTGTGGAGAGAACCAGCACCGCCTCCCCGGCACTCTCCAGTACAACATGGGAAATCTGTATAAATAAAAACTCAATACATGCACCATACAGCTGGTGAAGACTGAAGGCATGAAAGTGATTTCATGTGGTTGTATAGTAATGCTGATCTTTATCTGTTTACATTATGGGATGGCTTGTGTTCCTGAGAATTGGCAGCCTTGTCATGCTCCTCCATGCTGCTCTGAAGTCTCAGGTCATCTGCTTTCCTAGCCCTGTGATTACATTTTATATACCAGTTAATGTTATGGGGTAGAGCACAAATCCTGCAGCTATAAATGACTCATTTCTGTGATCTGTCTTATTATGATGTCAAGGGTCTTCATTTGCTGGCCTGGGCCTAGTTTGAATAGAATAGCCCTGCTATAGGTTGCTGTTGCAAAGACTGGAAGCCATGTTGGTTGTGAAACTGCACAGAATGCTTTGTAATGGCTGCACCGTAATACAGCCTTTTGTTCGACGGCCCTGAACCTGAGCTGATGAGAGAGGGCAGGTATACAGAGTAAAGTGTCTGAACTGGCTGAATGGGATTATTTGAGTTTTTCTGGAGGTGAAGAATAATCCACAATGGTGGATAAGATCCCGTTTCCTGCCCGATTTTCTTCCCCACTTTGTTGGTGTTGCTGCCAGTGGTAGTAGGTTTGAGGAACAGCATAACAGCATTCTCCAGGAATCCCCAGAAATGTAAAATGTAATGAAGTGTAAGGTTAGTTATATGGAGGTCTTAGTTTGAAGATGTAGCAGACAGAATTTGACTTCTGTTTTCACTTTTTGCAGCCTACAAATATTACACTGAATGATTTGAGCAGGGGAGAAGCAGAGGACATTGAAATTTGCTCAGTTTTTGTTGACTTATCTGCTGTTTTCTGTACCCTCTGCACCTCTGTCCTTGTGCAATAAATCATGTCTGACAGCGATTTCCTTTTTTTGCCATTCCCTGTGTCTTTTGCACCTGCTTAACCATCTTCAGCTCCTACATATATGCACTGAATGAACCAGATTCTTTTTCATAGCAATTAATCAGCTGTACTGTATACACACCCACAGCCTAGGAGATCCTGTAAGCTGAAATGAACATGTATGGTTCTTTGGGTTTTATGTCTAAGTATCATACTTTTTGACTTTCCTGGTGGCCAACTTTGGTGCATATGTTTATATATATATACACATATATATATATATATATATTTATTTTTTTATTTTTTTATTTTTTTATTTTTTTCCTGTGGAATCCCAGTAATTTTATCTTCCATCAGGCATTTTTAAGTAAGGTCCTCAAAAACATTGAACAGAGTTCAGCATTTACTGTGAAACTAGTTTCCACCAAGATAATGTTGCAAGTTTTGCAATTTATCTTATCAACAGCTGAAACAAGAGACATTGCTATGAAAATCTTTTGTTTGTTTGTTTTTCAGTAAGCTTAAAATGGCGAACCCCACCGCACTGGAGTTTGGCTCCCGGGGTTTGCCCAAAGCATTGTGTTCATTCTTATGAGGAACATTTGAAATCCCATACCTTTTAAAAACTATGCACTTGAAGGCAATTAACAGTGATTCTATGGTACTAAAGTGTGGCGCTAAGCTGTGTCTGTGTGCCCTAGCAGCCTCGTCATTTCTGGTACCCATCCGGGGTGGGGGCTCCCTCCAGCTTTTGCAGTCTCTGGATGGGCATACACTGGCACAGACAAGTCTCAACACATCTAAATCTGTAGATGGACATGCCCTGACACTCACGTGTCCCCACAAAGCAAGCCTGACCCAGGAGAATCCCCCTGTGGTGAAGTGTCTACACCGATCAGCTTAGGAATGAGCTAATCAGTCAGGTAATACTGGGGGAAGCACTGGGCCCGTACTATCAGTATTGACTGCTATGGGGAATGTCCCCAGCACAGCACCACTAAACTTAATGGGAGCAGGTATTTTTTTTTGTTTTCGTCCACTTTTGGGAGTGTGGAGGGGGAGGGTTGTTAGTGCAGCCAAAGTTGCATTGTCTTTTTGTTTCTTCTCCGCTAGGAGGGGCATAGCACCAGGCCCCTCCCCCATGAAACATAAGAGGGCAGCACTGTGCCAGGCTGGTGGAGCTGGCTGCGTCGCTGGAGACGGACACGGAGACGGACAGGACGATGCATTCCTCTGTGAGACCCAGGCACTGCCTGTCTACCAGACACTGCCAGCAGAAGGTACTATATGCTCAGAAAGGGAAGGGGCGTGGGAAAAACTTTTCTTTGGATCTGGCAGTTTCTGCTCCTGTTTCTGGCCCTGTTGCTTGTCTGCTCTTGTGCACTGTTTTAGTCTTGGGCAAACAGCTTCACCTAGATGCAACTATGTGAGATCAGTTGTGTTCTTTGGCCCCAGGTGTGCTGCTGGCTATTAGTAGTGGGTCTGGATATAGTGGGGTAATGTGTAACACCCCCCTGTCCCTATCAAGCTTCTCTCTGACTAACTGAGCATCATGGGACACTGGCACCTGAGACCCTGGGCCAGCCCAAAATTGTATAACAGCATCTGGCAAAGTTGCACTGGACTTGCTGTTTGACCATGGGCTCAGTGTAGTGCAGATGCTGCCAGAGGCCGTGTCTGCAATCCACATGACTGACTCTGCACCTCCAGCTCCCCGTGGTGGCAGTGTGCGTATGTGCATGTGTATGCCTGTATGCTAAGCCAGCGCAGACATAGAACAGTTAGTGTTAGGGTTAATTGTTTGGCTTCTGCATGAGGTTCATCATGGAACATTTTGATTCTTGTGGGCTGCCTGTGTTTGGCTTGCAGAGGCACTTCTGCAGACACTCTTATCTTTATTACTCAGTGATATTTTGTGTGCCTCTATCAAGGCCCATCTTGTTTATAAGGGTCCCCATCCTTATCCCAGTACGCCGGATGGCCAACAGCACGACCTCTTTCCAATACTTAATTTCCACAAATGATTTTTTTTATTTTCTCTGGTGAGTCATGCCGTTTCCTTGTGCACCATTGGGATACAAGACCTTGCATACGATCTGTAGACCAGGCAGGCATGAGGAAGATCTTTCCAGAAGTGGCAACTATAGGCTTCCCCCAGGCTGCTGCTGTTTGTGTTTCTTTCTTGTGTTCACAGCATATCTGTGCTGTCATCCAGCATCTTTAAACAAACACAGACTCAATCGATGGGTCTTCACTGAATTTGTTGAACTTGCTACCTGTAAAACGACAATGAGTCACTTGAACAGTTTGTATTTGGTGCTTTTAATGGAAGGTGATGATGTTTCCTTTTGTTTTATTCTCAAAGTGATATATGACATCTGATTATTGTCCTCAGTAATTAAGGAACATTAAAGGAAGTGTAGCTGCATATTTTATGTCTGTATTTGGATTGTACTCTAAGCAATTTATTTACCTAGGGATATTTTAATCCATTGTTTCTTTGTTTTAGGTCAGGCTTGTAAGGGATGGATGAAGGTTTTCAAAGTGAATCATTTCCTTCTCTCAAGTTTTGATTGCTGCTGTTAGTGACTGGTATGATCTGAACTCCCCCAACTTGCTCACCTGCAATAGTCTTCCAGGTGCCTGTTCCCTCAGGCCCCAACCCTAACCCCTTCAGTCCTATGTTTGGTGTCAAACTGGCCCGTGTCTGGGCTCCATCTTCTCATTAGCCAGTGCAGTGCAGCTAGTCTGTGTGTGTGTGGGGGGGGGGGTCATTTATATATTAAATTGTGAGGACCAAATGTCCCCAAAATTTTGTAAAAAAAAAAAATCAAAAAACAAAAACTGTTATTTTATATGTTTTTCAGTTCCCACAAGGGGAAATTCAGTTTTATAAAAACCTGCGCCTGCATTCAGTAAACAAAAAAGCCTGAAGTCTTTTATTTTGTTTGGTTACTTATGGGTAGGATTAGGAATGGGAAGGTTGTCTCCCTGTGGCATTTTGTTTGACCCTGAGACCGTAACCCTCGGGTGTGTTTGACCCCGAGGCCGTGACCCTCGGGTGTGTTTGACCCCGAGGCCGTGACCCTCGGGTGTGTTTGACCCCGA
Organism: Petrocephalus sullivani; assembly: GCA_026780845.1. NCBI lineage: Eukaryota > Metazoa > Chordata > Actinopteri > Osteoglossiformes > Mormyridae > Petrocephalus > Petrocephalus sullivani. Next base: position 513,089 of record JAODKM010000107.1, on the reverse strand, counting down.
GGCTGTGACCCTCAGGTGTGTTTGACCCCGAGGCCGTCTCCCTGAGGTGCTCCCCCTGTCTCCGCAGGTGAGCTGGTGGCGGAGTGTCTGCATTCTCTACCCTGTGCTGTACCTGACGGGCCTCCACAGCGGCACAGAGGCCCTAAAAGCACGCTGCGGCTGGGAGCTGGTGCAAGCCCTGGAGTCTGTGTGCGGGGACCGAGGCTTCTATAGAGGTACCTACGCATCATGAGGAAACTTACACTACTGTACCCAAAGGAAGGATTTGTAAAATACTATGTACAAATATTTCAAAATAAAATACAAATATCAAAGGGTAAATTAAAATTTCCTGTACTAAATTAAAACAGTTTATGCTCATTGCTTTGATGTGTAAAAGTGAAAAGTAATCTCCCCAGGATCTGTACTGAAATCAACCTTTACCCCTTTATCCCATTAGGGGGCAGCACCACACTGAACCAATGTTTATACTTCTCAAGCTGCTGGAGCTTGTACTACACTGTTATATGTGTACCACACATACTACACTGGGAACACTCAGATGCCACCACACCATAGTAAAATAAGTAATGCCATGGCAGAGTGGGAGATCTGCACCTACGTCATGGTGTTTGAATTTATCACTTGTTCGCAATTCCAGGTTGTTATCTCTCATGGTAACTCTGAATGGATGCCTTTCTCAGTGGCAAATTAGCATCCCGCTGATATCTGTCCGGCAGTTTGTTCCCTTCTGCCGCAGCTCTGTAGAAACCTATTAAGCATCTTTGAGTTAAAGTAAAAGTGCTATATAAGTAAAATGTATTATTATTATTATTCCCCTAGCTGTCAGTAATGTGGCACTGTCCTTGCTGACCGCCTGACCTCTGCTGTTTCCCCTTCAAGGATATCAGCTGCTATAAGGGACACTCAGCTAGGCTGTTGTCAGAGAATGTGGATGCGTGCTCACTTCTTACAGTTATAAATAGTGGCAGCAAGTTAAAAGCATGCTGACTTACCCTGCAGTTGGTAGTTATTGTGAGTAACAGGTAGTTACTGTAACCCACTCCACTAAAAAAAAGACTCCAGCTGCACAAACAGAAAAGCATGAAGCAAAGAAACACCCATTAACTAACCTGAACATTGCTGCATGTCTGCCAGACAAAACGTTACTTCCCGCTTGTAACTTTAAGTTGCTCGTGTATTTAGCAACTCTCGTGTTTAAGTTCCTCATATTTAAAACAAAGGACCATTTTTCTTTCATAAAGAAAGATACTTTCCTTGTGTGCTTTATGTGGAAATGAGCTGCAGTGTAACAGTGACAGCAGCGGCTAGAGACTCTATCCTCCTGTATCCCCAGGTAGGGCATCCGGTGCCAGGGGGGGCGCCCGGCTGCGCGGAATGGGCATCGTGGAGCAATGCTGCCTTCGCGGCTGCGACCTGCAGCACCTGGATGCCTACTGTGCCACCCCACGCCGTGCCCGGCGGCATGCCCCGCCTCCTCACCCGCCGGCCACGGTGAGACCTCGGGAACGCGTGCATAACCCAGTGAGACAGCAGGAAATCCACATCTCCTTATACACCATGCAAACCGCACCTAGTGAGGCCTGGATACAACACCAGAGAGAGCACACTGATTGGCCAGCCGACCCCTCAGTGAGACAGCCAATGGTACCCTGTGAGGCACAGATGCCCAGGCAATCCATTGCAATCAGCAGACATTTAACACGGGGCATGGATGTATAGCTGGGTTCTTGAAAGCTGCAGAAACGCGTGGTTGACAGAATACATTCTTATCATCATCTCAATAATGCACTAACACTGTAAGTATGGCAAAAGCCAGCAGAAGTGGGTACTTCTGGTCCAGGGAGTAAAAATCCAGACCAAGATTTTTACTAGTTTAGTACTCTGAGATGCGTACATTCCGGCAGCGTCCCAATCTATTGTACCACATTTGCCTGTCTAACTATATTTGTCTGCTGTGCGAAACAATTTTGTCGTTTCACTATTGTCATCGTAAAATCGAAAATTGATCGTACATCATAAGTCAAACCATCGTAATTCGGGAACCTTCTGTACATAATAGTAGTGCCAAAGTTTGCCAACTCTGTTGAATTTTCTAATGAACTGGACAGTGGTACATGTGAGTTTTGTTAACGTTGACCACATCTGAGTTTTCACTGAATGTTCACATGCTCCCCCTGGCACCTGATAGGAGGAGCTGTACATGCCCATCACCCTCAAGAGTGAGCTGGCTCTCCAGAGGGCTGCAAGACCCATGGCACCCGTGCGGATAGGAGGCACGGGGAACGTGGAACGCAACCCCAAGGAAAAGAGCCCCCTGCTAGGAAGCGGGCTGCCAGGCCCCTGGAAGAGTGTGCTGGGGCTGGTAGTGGCGTGACCCAAAATGGGCACGCAGGGACTGCGAGCACACGTTCACCTGCTGCTCTGAATCTGTACTAGTGCCCAGGGCTGGTGTCCGTCGCCTGGCTTCGGCCTGCAGCCTCCCCCACTTCCCCGCCCCTCACTCTGCCTTAGCAGCCACCTGCTTCCTGATGTTTACCCACATGGGAATGTGAAAGCAGCCCGGGGCTTCCAGGCAGGCCCAATTATGCCATATTTATTGTAGCTTTTCTGCTTCGGTCGATAAACTATTTAAAGGTGAAATTAAGGCGCATCGCATTGTCAGTGAATGTGTTCAGGAGACACAGAGACTGAGAGCTGCTTTTATTGCTTGTGTGCGGCACTGTATCTGAAGAAATTTTAAGGTATTAAGCTGAAGGTGACACTTTGAGAGTGGAAGCCATTCGCACACTTAAGGTCCTTTTGTTTGACTTTTTTCTTTTTCAAAAAGCATGTGCACTATTGAGCATTTTCAAATGCTTGCTTTGTGAAATGTTATATTGTTAAGTGGTAATCATTTGTGTAATGTACTTTCATTGCATAAACACCCCATTACCTGTCTCAGAGAGATATCATGCATGCAGATTAGATTCAGGAAAGCCAAATGATACTTCTTAATTTGGCTTTTGCCTGAAATCCTCTTCTTAGTAATGTTAAATGTCTATGCCAATGTTTGCACAACAAAGTATTTATGTCTTTTTAAGATATTTCTTCAGGCTTCTTATCAGTTCAGGACCAACTTATTTATGATGAATGTCTGTCTCTTCCACGATGATGTATAACCCTGGACACGTGATTTGAGGATATCTTTCTCATTGTTTTTCTAAGTGCTTTACAGAAGGCTGGGGAATGCCTGGTGTGTGGCCTTAAATCCTGTCAGTTTTACAGTGTTAATACTGGAATCACACCAAGTGAGGTAACCCAGTAACCATATGCAATTAACACAAGTAAGTGCCAAGGTGGCCCAAATCATGACTAAGAAGCATGGTGGCCACTGCAAAAGAATTATGGGGACTGTTAGCCTACATGTATTTCATCTTGTATTAATTTATTTTTGTCTTTTTCCGTGCTTTTTTCTACACAAAATAAAATGAATATAAACAGAACTAACCATGAGGTGACATGCCATTTGCTGGAAAGAAGTGCGCGAATACCATGGGTTTTACGGTAGTAAATTAATTTGCTCAAATCTTTGTAATAATGCATAATTTGTTTCCCAGTCCCTGGTCTTATACTGCTAGACCTGCCACATTTCCACACAACATTTAAAATATGGTGTTATGGTCGTCTAATTCTTAATAACTAATAGCCTGTATGTATACATCGCTGAGCCCATATCTTTATAATAATGCATAACATGTCTTCCATTCCAAATTTATTCTCCTGAACATTTTAATGAAGAAAAACTATGCTTTGTGGTCATTTAGTTACCATTTACATATTTACCCCTGAGGTAGTTAAAAAAAGCCTTTTATTTTAATAATTTATGTACGACCAGCATTATCGCACTTTGGAAATACGTGAGAATAGTGCGACCGCAGTTCGCCGCCTCCAGCTTCTGCTCTAGTGGCCATGTTTTCTTTAGGCATGACTTGATTAAGCCGAGAGCTCAAAATGAGAGGACGAAAAAATTATGAGCATGTTTAAGGGATTTAGTGAGCTTGATTTAATGTTTTGTGGGCACAATCTACTGAATTGTACTCACAATTTCATGAATCGTCTCACAAAGCTTAGGAAAACAGGCCTCCAGCGGGGGCATTCTCCTTATTGTCCTGTTTCTACTGCGGTGTGGTGGCTGCCTTCTTGTTTTGCTGTACATGCCTGCAAAGCACATGCCTTGTTGATGCTTTCTTTGAATGCAGCCCAGTCTTGTTTGTTAGTGTTTGTTTACACTGCTCATTGTAAATTCTTGGGCCAAGCAGACGCCTGGCATCGACCTCCCGTGTGCATAGTATGCTTTGGTGACTAAGAACCCCCCCATGCGACCTTTCAGGGTTTCGGCCTGTGATCCACAGCAGGGGCTGAAGGAGGCCATGCACACTTGCGACATCACATCCCCAGGGGACACATCAGCTGGGCAGGTTACCTACAGCTCAGGCTCTTAGGCTCCGGCCTGTGGACACCCTGGACCAGAGTCGAGTAGAGACCTTCCATATATATGGAAGATAAAATCCAGTCTTTGGGGCCACCAAGCATTTGTCACAGCTAAGCACTGGTTTTGCTAATTGCCTGGACTGGAGCAGCTTACTTCCTGTGCTGAGGACTCAGTACATCAGTGTTTCCTGGGTATTGGAGCCCTAGGTATCTGCTGGAGTTGTTAGGCCTCCTGGCTAGATGTTCAGTGTGCTCACACCCACACAATTTAAGTGAAAATAATCCAATTTAGTTCTTTTTATTTATCATTTACTTACTGCTGATAGAAATCTGGAAAACTTATATACACTGCAAACCATTATGTCAAGATCATCTGGTTAACATCTAGAGCCCTGAAATGAATGAACGTGTAAGAACTGACAGCAATGTACATAATTAGTATTGTTGTTTAATTCTAGACGAGGGCCTCCCTCTCCAGTATGTGCTGTCAGGCACTGGGTACCTGCTTAGTTCAGACAGCATTTAGCATACTGGATAAGGAAATGGAATGTACAGCACTGTGTACGGTGTCTGGCTGTGCCGCTGTAATGGGCTGGAGCCTGGGCAGGGGGTCCCATCTTCATGCTAGGCTTTTCCCTGGATTCCATTACACCCCAGCCCTGCACTGCTTAAGATGCATGGGAAATGGATGCATAAATGTGCCAGTCCGGATGGGAAGATTTATGTGCATGTCAGTAGATAGCAATAGTGAAGCTTGAAATCAGTAGCTTGTTAGTAAAAATCCAGGCAACTTGTGTTGTAAAATATGTGTCTGCTTTTAAGCTAGAGATAGCACAATTGTATATACAGCAGCTTTTGGTGTGAAACTGAAAGTTTTTTTAAACACCCACTGCCGGGGGTGCAGGAGAGATGTTTTAAGGGGGAGGAGCAAACAGCAAGCAGAAAGTCTGGCCTTTTGAGCTTCTCCAGCCAGGAGCAGGCTCTCTGTGTGACTGGCACGAATTCCACTCCATAGCTTTTATGTTCTAAATTATGATTTTACAGCTGTGTTAGGGCAGGTAAGTGACTTGGATGCGTTTCGACTTACACCAAAATTCAGGTTACATTACTGTCGCAGGAATGGAACTGTGACGTAAAACGGGGGCTCTATGTAAAAGACAATAAAATAAGAGAAAAAACTTCAGGAGGGAAAAGCTGAACAAAAGCCTGGAATCCCAGCTCCCAGATTTTCCCTGTTCCTGGTACCTTTTTTGCAGTGGATCATTCAGTTCATGTTGAACTTACGTGTTTGATTACATACTCACATTAATACACTTACGTATTTATAAACCATGGCGTTTGTTTTCTAACTGTATCTAGTTTCTCTATTTTGTGCCTATCCAAAGTGTTTTTCTGTGTTATTCAGATGGATATTTCTCTTGGACAAATTTCTGAAATACCTTAATACAGGGTCAAATTTTGAACTACCAGCCATCACATTACAGAAATGTATCATGAACTGATGTATGTTTAAATGCAATCCGAAAATCCAGTCAGTGGCATTTTTATGGCTGAAAGCATAATGTTAATTATATCAGATTAGAATGACCAGACTCGTTAAAGGTAACAGGAAAGTCACAAGTGCAAATATAACAGCCCAGTACATCAGCCCTGCACAAAATGGGGTTCTCTGACCACACAGCACATCACCAGTGAAGTGCTTCAGCATGCATAATAAGGTATTCCTTCCTGTGTTTTTGTAAATCAGATTTTTTTTTATCATATTTAAACAAGTAAACTATATTCCCAAATATATTGGGACACCCGCTTTTATACACACATGAACTTTAATAATTTAATTAAATCCCATTCTTAATACAGAGGCTTTAATAGGGAGTTGGCCCACCCTTTGCAGCTATAACAGCTTCTACTCTTCTGGGAAGGCTTTCCACAAGGTTTAGGAGTGTGTTTATGGGAATTTTTTAACCATTCGTCCAGGAGATCATTTGTGAGGTCAGTCACTGATGTTGGATGAGAAGGCCTGGCTCACAGTCTCTGCTCTAATTCATCCCAAAGGTGTTCTGTTGGGTTGAGGTCAGGGCTCTGTGCAGGCCAGTTAAGTTTCTCCACACCAAACTCGCTCATCCATGTCTTTATATACCTTGCTTTGTGCGCTGGTGCACAGTCATGCTAGAACAGGGAGGGGTCATCCCCAAACTGTTCCCACAAAGTTGGGAGCATGAAATTGTCCAAAATGGCTTTATATGCTGAAGCATTAAGAATTCCTTTCAGTGGAACTGAGGGGCCAAGCCCAACCCCTGAAAAACACCCCACACCATAATCCCCCCTCCACCAAACATTACACAAAATGCAGTCTGGCAAGTACTGTTCTCCTGGTAACCGCCAAACCCAGCCACATGAAGTGTGGAGGTCTGTAGCTATTGACTCTGCAGAAAGTTGGCTACTTTTGCACACTGCACCTCAGCATGCACTGTCCTCACTCTGTGATTTTATGTGGCCTACCACTTTGTGGCTCAGTTACTGTTGTTCCCAATTGCTTCCACTTGACTCACACCTTTTGGACCAGGGTTCAGGGTTTGCATGTTCTCCCCATGTTGTCCTGGGGTTTCCTCTGGGTTCTCCAGTTTCCCCCAACAGTTAAAAACATGCTAATGTTAACGGGGGTTGCCAATTGCCCGTAGGTGTGAATGGTGTATCTACCCTGCGATGGGTTGGCACCCTGTCCTGGGTTATTCCCTGCCTTGCACCCACAACTTCCAGGATAGACTCCTGTGACTCTGCATAAGGACAGGCTGGTATGGAAGATGGATAGGTAGATGGCTGTCGTAATTTTTTTGCAGAATCTTTATAGGTTATTTGTCACCGAACCTTACAAGCTCAGCTACTGGCTGAAGTACCCTTGAACTGCGGCAGCCCACTCCTCTCCCTTTGGAAGTGTGTGGGGGGGTTTATGTTGAACCACAGAAGCCTTGTCTGGATCAGTGCAGGTGAGTAACCTTCAGGGTGGTTTTCTGGAAGAGATTACAAGCCTTGGGAGTGAAGAAACAAGAGTCTGGCACTTTGCCTCTGTGTTCTGTAGCCTGGATTCCAATGTGCCTCACTGATGTATTATTCTGGCTATGCTACTGAAGGGCCTCACGCTCACACTAGGTCCATTGGACTCTTCTTAGTCATGAATCCCTTTTGTGTTTAATTCCCTACCTGCCCATTTCAATGAAGTATCCTGGTTCTTTAGCCTCCTGTACCCTGCGGCTGCTCTGCAGTTCTCTGCATCTAAGCCAGACTCTCAGCTGAATGTACAGTTCTCTGCAGATAAGCCAGACCACGCAGCTGCTCTGTGGTTCTCTACACCTAAGCTGGACTGTGCAACTAAATCTGTGATTATATGCGCCTAAGCCGGATCATGCAGCTGATCTGCAGATCTCTTTGCCTAAACCAGACTATGCAGCTGCCCTGTGGTTCTCTGTGCCTAAGCCAAATTGTGCAGGTGCTCTGCAGTTCTCTGTGCCTAAGCCAGACCCTGCAGTTGCTCTCCGGTTCTCTGAGCTTAGCCTGGACCATGCAGTTGTTCTGCAGTTCTCAGTGCCTAAGTTGGGCTGTATAGCTGCTCAGCAGTTCACTGAGCCAGACCATGCAGCTTCTCCACAGTTCACTGCACGTAAGACAGACTGTGGAGCTGCTCTGTGATTCTCTCAGTCTAAGTTGAACCATGCAGTTGCTCAGTGATTCTCTGTGCCTAAGCTGCACCTAAGAAGAACTACAAGCTGAATCTGTGGTTCTCTACGCCTAAGTTGGACCGTGCAGCTGAATCTGCAAGATGTCTGCAAATGACCTTGCATGGCCAGCCCCCCCACCCCCTTCTATCCATGTCGGGACTGGTGTGTGTGTGTGTGTGTGTGTGTGAGTGTGTGTGTGTGTGTGTACCGGGCCTGAGGGAGAACTGGGGGGCTGCCGTGTCGGCAGCAAAGGCCTTGTAGCGCTGCCTCCCAGCCCAACCCGGGGGAGATAATAAGCCATAAGCCCATGAATCAGGGGAGAGGTCACCCGAGAGCGAGTGTGCTTGAGGACTTGCTGACAATGGCTAAGGAGGACGCACCTGGTAAAAACTATAAGCAGGGTTCGAGTTGTAAAAATATTTCAAGGGGGATCGGGGGTTGCTGCCTATAAACTCTTAACCGGGATGGGGGGGGGGTTGATTGCATGGTCCACATTAAGAGTCTGCCAGTGGAATACCACTGAAATTGTCGGTTTATATATATTTTCATGGGGGAAGGATGATCACCCTGTCTGACAAAGGTCTCCACCGCAGGACTTGGCTCTGTCCACAGCAAAATGTTGAGAAAAAACTATGTGGGACATGTTTTTAAATACCATGTGGGTGGTAAAAATCCCAATTTGATCTGTCATATTTCGGTATGATGTTGACTAGGGGTGTAATGGTACACTCAACTCATGATTCGATGCGATTCACGATTCTGAGTTTACAATGCGATTTTCTCACATTTTGACGCAAAAATATCCTTATCTCTCCAAACTGTGCAAAACATGTCCTCTTATTAAAAGTGCAACTGAAATTAAATAAAATAGTTTTTTAAAACAAATCCCACATCAAAATAACTCAATAAAAAAATCTTCAAATAAATAAATTAATGCTTGCATGTGCAGCTTCGAATTGAATGTTTTTTAAGGAAAATTAACATGTCAACATTCTCAGGCTGAAGCTGAGATCTCTGTAAATTCACAATGTCCCCTGCAGTCTAAAAAACCCTTTCACTAGGGACAGAGGTGGCTGGTGTGGTGAGGTATGCCTTAGCTAGAGGAGAAAGCAGTGGGTACATCTTAGTATTCTCCTTCCAGGGAAATAGACGTTTCTATATAGATAGGGTGACTAGATAATCCATGTCATCCCAGGTACTTTGAGCTAGGATGGGATTTGTAAACTTCCATTTTAATTAAAAGAACATGGATTTCACTTAAGCACTGCGTTCTTGCTGCGTGCTGATTAGTAAGTCTCCGATATTCATGCACGTATCACTAATGTTAATGCGAAACGTCTGGAGGAATCTTTCAATCGAGGAAAAAAAGCAGTCAAAGCACAAGAACTGAACTATTTAGCCAAACACAGGAGTCTTTAAGGCAGGGGTGTCCAACTGCAGCCCTGGAAGGCCGCAGCCCTGCACATTTTTGGGTTTTCCCTCATTTAACACACCTGATTCAACTCACAGCTTATTGTGCTAATTACCACACAGCTCTTCAGCTCAATCGTTTATGGTGGAACAGGGAAAGTACTGAACTACACAGGACACCAGCCCTCCAGTAATTTTCTCGCCGTTTTCATATGAGATTGCTGAAAAGCCAAAATGCTGCCACAGCGCTGATTTAAAGCTGGGCGGCACGTCCTCAATTTCACATTTACTTGGCATCTCGCATTCCGTCTGAACCAAAAACTGACGTCGACGCCGCATACGCAGTGACATCTAACGTGGAACTGACGTCGTTAAGTCAAATGTAACATTACAGCGTTCTTTCTGTTAAGTACTTGTTCCCATAAAAGAGTAGCGATTCATTTTCCATATCAGCCAATTTGAATCGTCATACATTTACACCAATTTTTAACCGATTCGGGGTGCATCTTTACATGCCTAATGTTGACCTTAAGTCCCTGTAAAATGTAATGAGGCTCAACCCAAGTTTTACACACATTTTACCTAAAAATCATCACCAACATTTATGGCTCCCATACACACCAGTAGTGGTACCTGATTCACTTACTCCCATCAGAGGAGTCCATACACCCAGAACAGAGAGCCTGAATGGTGGTACAGGGCAGTCATTAGCTGTCATCCCTTACTGTAACTAACTGCCTTATAGGCAAGTCTGAGTTTCATTGCAGCCTGCTGGGTGGCCGCAGTGCTGCTAGTTTCAAAAAAGATCATTATGCTGTTATATTGGTCAGCCAATGAACAAAGTGGGCTAGAGAGGAACGTGATAGAAAAGACAGCTGGCATCTCAAGGGCTCTGGAAACATTTTCCCTACCTCCCAAGATGTCTTGTTTCAAAAAGATGGATTTAAACAGTGATTGATGCCTTTTGTTTAAACTGTGTAGCGCTAACACCTGCCATGCCGTTATCCATTTGCTGTCATCTCTGTTTTGCACCAGCCCGCGCTTGTGCGTCATCGTTCCCACTATCAGCGTGTACTCCTCTGCTTTGCCTCAGCAGCGATAAGATCCAGGGCTATGGTGCCGGATGTAGCAGGACATCAATCCGAAACACAAGCCAGGAATGACTGGATAGGTTTTGCTGCATTGAGAGGCATGTTAGCGTGCAACATTGTTCCTTTTTCTGCCTTCTGTGCTCTTAAAGGTCTGTAAACCAGGCTTTCTTACTGTTATGGGCTGTCCTTCTGTGTGTGGATTACGTACATAGACATTCACCCCTCAGACATGCCCATGAAAGCGTAAGTGTGCTTAGCAGACTGGATTATTCTGACTATAGTGAGACTCTCCCATGTTTCCTCGTCGCTCTGTAAATTAATATAACTTCAAACTGTAAAAAATTATGTTTATATGGGGTGCCTGATTCTAGGTGTTTAACCATGCTAGAGCTGTGATTATATGCAGGTGTGTTTCAGTCTTTAAGGTTTTCAATATATTTCCTCAGTTATATTGCTGAATTTTCGCTCGTAACAGGAAATGGTGACCTGCTACCTTTGCGTCCATTTATATATCAACCCATCATCTACCCATCTACCCAATCATCCATCCATCTTGGAACCATTTATTTTGTATGGGGTGAGGACGGAACCTCTACCAGGCAGCACAGGGCACAGAGCAGGGAGTCCTTGGCTGGGGCTGCAGTGCATTAAGCCTCCACAAAGAAAAAATGAAAAGCAATATTTAGTCTGATTTAAACTCAATTGCATGACGCTAAATGCAAAAATAACACCCGAAACTATTTGTACCAAAAAACACTGTAGACTTAAGTTAGACTCTGCATTAAACAGAATTTAAGCCCTAAGTGATAATAGCAATAACCCAGACTGGGGGTATTAGTGGTGGTCTTCTTGCTGATGGAATCCTGATCCATCGGTATCATGAAATGAGTGTGCTAAGGATCAGGTCAGGAGATCAGCAGTGTAAAAGCATCCTCAGAGGCGTCTGGAGAGAGAAACAGAGAGTGGAATTCATCAATAAGACTTTTTTCCAGTATAGTTTTTAATACTCCACATCCAATGGATATGAAATAGCAGAGAAAATGAACTTAAAGGTCTAAACCCAACCTAACCCCGAACATCTAAGTCTAAACCCAACTTACTTCCGAACATCTAAGTCTAAACCCAACCTAATCCCTGAGCTCTGAGCATAAAATTAAGTTAAATAACTAATTTTTAATGACACAAATGTAGCTCCAGCCCCAGTGAGTTAGGGGTCTGGACCTCACCCGCCCTTGCTTGCCCCCTTTACCCGACTCAGCAGTGACATACAGTGTCAACATTTGCTTCAAGCAGATTTACACAAATTTATGCTACAAAGTACAATAAAGCAGTGGGTTTCAGGCAGCACACACATCACATGAGGAAATTTACAGTAAATTCTGCATTACAATTACAGTTGTTTAGACTTTTAGGATGGCGAGCAATGGGTTGGCACTTGAAAGCCAGTGCACTTTCCCTGAAGCCCGATCTCCGGCAAACCTGAGCTTGTTTTGACCCATTTCATGACACCTGTGTCTATTTCCGTTGTTGTTTGTGTTTGCTCCGAGTCGGACTGAAGAGTTCTGAGGCCCGGCCAGTCATGTCTGCCTCACAGCTGCTCAGCCCTGGACTTTGGGGTCCCCCACAATAAATGCCAGATGGCCAGTCCAGCCCTGCAGGTGCTGCTCTGGATGTTTTCTGTGTGTGCTCTTATCGGAAGACTCTGTGCTGCCAGTTCAATTCTAATGGTGGGAAAAGAGGCCACAGACTGCTAAGAGAGCATTACTGCTGTGCTTCATGTAAGGGTACCCCATTTTACAACAACTTGTACCACTGTGTGCTCTTTAGTGCCACCTACTGGAGAGTCCTTGTATTATCCTTAATGTATGTATAGTATGTACAGTGTGGTCAAAATCCTTTTTTTTGTATGTTGGATTATGGATTTTCTAAAGCACTTATTTGCAAGGAATTGCTGCTACAGATCACATAGACATTGGTTTATAATATAATGCACACAATGTTCTCCAATAGAGAATCCTAGTCAAAGCTGCAGGTGGACTGACAGACATCAGCTCCTTCCTTCCTTTTTTGGAGCCATGTCCCCTGAAGCCTGGGTTTTTCTCAGGATTTCAGCATCTAAAACACAAGAAGAGACGGTTACCAAAACAAACTGCATATTTCACTATTTTAGTCTGCTGGGATAGTGAGTTGTATTGCGATTTACTATAGTCTGAGTTGCAAGTGTTCTCATGATTGGTAATAATGTTGTGTCGTGCTCAATGTTGAAGCGACTTGTCCTGCTCTGGATGCTAAGATGACCTGCAGTTCCATACTGTAGCAAGAGCTAAAGCAGCCATATGAATAAGGTCATATGTCATGTGATCTCTTGTTTGTGACCAGAGCAATGATTAGTCAAAGAGAAATAGCATGATACTGTAACCTCAGAAGTATCCTACCGGCACGTTATGCATCACTACTAATGACGAAGAAGCGGCCTGCAGCTCCCAAGCTCCTCTTTGATTTCTTCACACTGGTCTTGCAGAATCAATTACAACATTCAAGAAAAGATCTGCGTCTATTAGTGCAAATTATGGGATTGGAATTTCCCATCAATACATACATATCTTTCACAAAAAAGTATGATCCAGCAAATGATACCTTTTCATATTAGGACCCACTGGATAGGTTCAGCGGGCTTAAATACTCTCTGCTACTACTGACGTTTATATTATTATTATTATTATTATTATTATTCTGTTTTGCAATGGTCTTGCATATTCTAGTCAGCTCACTTCCCTAACATTTATTTGTAATGCAGTTCTGATGTTCGTTCCCATATCTTTAACAGGTACCCACCCAACCTGCCCTGGCAAAACAAGCATTTACTCGATGAGACAGTGGTCATTTCTCAGCTCTACAGTATACTTTCATTTAAATGTCAGGTTCTAAGGTACAATAGCAGGTCACAGTGCAATCTGCAGATTATGGCTAATTTAAATCCAGTTGCCTTTAGTTCATTTCTTTAATTAACAGCCATGCTGCTTGATATTCACTTGGAATTCAAGAACTTCTGAGGACCAAACATGTTATTGTAAATAGATTGCATAATACCACCCGGGTTATGCTTATTATTAGGGTTGCCAAACATTAATAATATTCAATATGTAAATATAAACCTGTTTTACTGGGGAACAGCTGGAAGTCATTCCCAGTTTCTGTCACCTCTCCCAAGACTGTTTGTAGATGCAAAGATGTTATGTCTACAGTCAAGCTCCTTATGTTTTGTGTTAGATATTGCATTCATACATGCTTACGGAAACATAACTATTAAATAAGAGAAGTGAGAAGCACACTTCTGTCTTGCTGACAATGAAATGAGTAAAAACATCCTCTTCGAAAACTATTTGGCCCTTTTGGTGAAGGTGCTTTGACGTAAACATGCTTTAAGCTGTAAACTATTTGTTGCTATTTGGGAACGTATTGTAACAATGTCTTGGATTGTTTTTTTTTTTACATGTGCATCTTGATATCACAGTGAATGAAGGACGGAACAGGGAAGTGGATTTTGTAATTCTACCTTAAATCCTGAGCACCACTCTCCCATCACCCTCATGACGGTCAGAGCTCAAGGTCACACATGAAACTCACTCCAAATTTGATCTCACTTCTCATTCCAATGAAGAGTTTGCACACAAATTTAAAGAACATGGAAGAGTCTGAGATGATAATCATTTTGGGTTTATCTGTCCAGTTAGCCAGCCTTAGCTTTAAATCTCTTGTTGTTTCAATAGTTGTATTATCTCATGGCATTTCTGTTTATATGTTTCATTTGACCTATTAACAGCATGTGGAGGCTTCTGTTATGCATACAAATTTGTATTGTAGTCATTTACTACTAGCCCAGTTACGCGCTGTATCAGCAGGGTTTGAATCCCATCTCTGCTCTGAGTTGTGCAGTTTATATTCTTCTTGTCACATGTTCTGGGTAATTGGATTCCCCCATCTAGCTCAAAGACATGTAGTTGGGCAAGCTGGTGTTTTTGGTCCCTCCCAGCTCCCTGCTAGACAGTCCACAGATTTGCTCCCTACCAGGAGCTAGGAAAGAGCAAAATTGTGAAAACATGGCCTGTCTGGGGTCCCCGAGGCCTGGCTTGAGAAACCGCTATACTGTGTGCACCTTTAGGTAGACTGACCAGACTGTACCTTGTCTTCTTCGCCCAGCCTGCCAGGCTCAGACTCTAAGGTACAGGATGTATGGTTAATAAATGACCAAGTACCAGTCAATTTCCACTTATTTTATTACAATTGTTCAGTGTTTGCAAGTCACTGTCCACTCTGGGCATCCATACAGACAGCTTTGCTCTAGAATGTTCCTGTCCGGAACTTTAGGCTCACTGTTGCGATTATACCCATATCAAAATTTACTGACTGAAATAAACTTACTGAATAAGATCTTACCACAATCACAAGCTAAAATGACTTTTAATGGTTACAGGTTATTTTAAGTTAGCTTGACTACTGAGTCCAAAAGACGGACGAATACTAGACAAAACCCTGCTCACTTGCACTGATTGAATTATATCTGATTTTACATATTTACTGGATTTAAAGGGAATTTTCCATACAAAATTATTTTGTTTGTTACTGTATTTGCTTGTTTTTTGTAAAACCAAACTCTACCAACATGGCCTTTCTGAATAGGTTTCAAAAGGTTTTTCCTGGGTATTTCTCTGGCTAAAGGCGTCTGCCAAATGTCATAAATGTAAAAGTATTTTCCTTGGTGTGGCACGATACTGCAGCGGGTGGCCCCAGCAGTCTGGTTTTTATGTCACCATAGTTAGACATCGTTGTTTGGTTCATGTGATTCATAGCCATGGTGTTGTCTTTTAAATATTTGACTTCTTGCAATCCAGCTACAGTGTCAGGACAGAAAAATACCATTTAATCCCCTTTAAAATAAAGCAGAAGGAAAATAAACAGCAGTGACACACCACAGTAAAATAAAACTGAAGTAGAAGATGTGCAAAAATCCAGAAACCACAAACATGTATACCAAGTGTTCCACTCTTTACGACTGCCTCTGGATATGGTTATCTGGTTTCTGAGAGAGGCCCCTTAGCCAAACAAAAGCAGTCAACATTTACGTTTATAGCATTTGGCAGATGCCCTTAGCCAGAGCGACTCACATGAGTGCTTAAAGACATACTTTGTATGTTTTCCTTAGACTAAGGACTTACAACACTAAACAACTGTTTAGAACTGATATCTCTCTATGTTTAATCAACATTCAAGCTAATGTATCAGTTGATTGCGTAAAGGATGAGAAGATGACATAGTTATAGAAGCTAAAGATGTCCCTGTCCATTCAGAAGGAAATGACTGATAGGCAAATACTACTGACATCTGTACTCTTCATGGCCTGACCCCAGATTATGAACGAGATCTGATTTCTAAGTCTGTCTTTAAGTCAAATGTGTATGTATGTTGGACAAATAATAATTCAGTACACAATAATAATACAATAATAACTGTACAAAAATTCATAATTCAGTACACAATAATAATACAATAATAACTGTACAAAAATGAAAAAGCAGGGCAGTGCAGTGGTTAGCCCTGCTGCCTCACACCCCTATGACCAGGGTTCGAGTCTCTGCCATGGTTCCACATGTGGAGTTTGTGTGTTCATCCTGTGTGGCTGTGGGGTTTCCTTGGGGTACTCTGGTTTCCTCCCATAACCAAAAAACATGCTGAGGTTAACTGGAGTTACCAAAATGCCCATAGATATGCATGTGTGAGTGTGCCCTGCTATGGGTTGGTGCCCCATCCTGGGTTCTGTACCTTGTGCCTGTAGCCTCTGTGATAGACTCCCAACACCCTGAATAGGACAGGTGGTCACAGAAATTGGATGGGTGGATTATAAAAGAAATGGCATACTGGAGCTGACAAATTGCTGAATGTTTTCTTGAGGGTCACAAACTATTATTTTTTACCCAAATATTGATACAATAGGGTTTGTCTGCAAGTCAGACATTTTTAACCCGGGGACTGTCTGCCTTATAAAATAAGCGCTTTGCATTTTGAATGTTCCAAAACTTGTAGGCACTTGTAGACAGCATTTGAGCATTTTGGGTTAAGAGCTCTGCTTAAAGGCCCAAAAGGCATATAATTATTCTGCCAATCAGGAGATTCAAGCCCACAACCTTCTGATTATATAAACTAAAAACAAGAAAAAGTAGTCATTTCAAGGTAGTCATTTCAAGACAAATTCTGAGTACTGAAAATATAATATTACTGACCAGTAAAAATTTAATTAATTTTGAAGACATCACCTTCACAACTTCTTCAATTTCATCAAACAAAAAAGTACTTGTTTCATATTATCTAGATTTTATGCAATATTTTAGAGAGATATGTGGCTCAGCACCTTTCTATTGCCTTTTAACTCACAATATCATGTCCATAACACAAACACAGTGGCTTTTGGGTGTGCAGCACCACTTCCCAAGTCACTCAGTCGGTGCTGTTTATACTCACTGAGAGGCAGACGGGGCATGCCATCTGAGGCCTCCTTCCTCACCCGCTGGTCCAGGTCAGGCAGTGCCCATGTCTTCCGGGCCCTGCCATTCCTGAGGTTGCTCCCTGTTCCAGCTTGGCTGCTTCCCTGGGCCCCCAGAAGCACAGAAGGTTTCCCTCGGTCAGCACCCCACATCCTAGGGTCTGGAGGACCTCCCTGCCAAGCCCCACCCCTGGTTGTCCTACCCCAGCTTCTGTCCAGCTGCCCGGTCCCACCTTTGTTCTTCCCTAGCCTACCTCTCCTGAGGTCCTTCTTCTTGTCTGTTCTGTTGCATCTGGTCTATTGTGTGTTTTGTTTGTGGTTCTCCCAACTGTTCCTGGTCTTCCCCTGGTGTATTCTGAGTGTCTGACCCTGTGTTCCTGGTCTTCTCTGTTACTTTACATATCCACCTGTAACAGCCACACCAGTTACTTCTGTATTTTACCTACTGTTCCTGCTCTTTTGTTAATCACTCCCAGCTGCCTCCTGTCTACTCATTACTCATGTATTACATTTACATTTATGGCATTTAGCTGACACCCTTATCCAGAATAACTTACATTACCCAATCACAGGGAATTACAACCTCCCTGGAGCTACTGGGGGTTAAGGGTCTTGCTCAGGGACCCACTGGTGATAGACGGGATTTGAGCCGGTGACGTCTTGGTCCATAACCAGAGCCTCACACCACTAGGCCACCACCATCCCCATCACCATGTATTGAAGTGCTTCCAAATCTCACATTCCCCAGATCTCGCTTTGCTGCCTGTTTCACGCCTCTTCTCAGTGATTCCCTCTAATAAAGTCCCCAGTGAAGGGCTTCTCACTGCAGCCTGCAATTTGGGTCCTGCTTGCCTCCCATTAGATGTGACACATAACAGTATGTTTGTGTGTGCAAGTGCTTAGTATGCCTGTATACTGTGTGTTTGTGCAAATGAAGCTCAGTGTTCAATATTGCCCCAAACAGCTTCTCAGCTTTTCATAGAAATGTGTGAGCATTTGAGGTCACAGAAATAATGTAAAATTATCCTTGTACCTATATATTAATTAACCGTAAAATAAGCTATAGTTACAAACTGATTTCATGCTTGCTCAAAATTATTGAATTGTCACACATCTTTTATCGCAGTCGCCTATATTTGTTACTATATCTGTTAATTATGGAAACCTTTGTGAATTACTGAAGGAACTACTGAATGAAGTAATGCAGGAACAACAATGAATAACACGTAAAAAATCTGACGTTTGTTCAACGTTAATGCATTGTGACATTTTTTGCAAGCAGTTGCTATATCTGTTACTGGTAACACTTTACTGGTAACACTTTACTTAAGGGGCCACAAATAATGCAGTAATACGTGCTTAGTAAATGCATTAATTAACCATTAACTATGCGTTACTTCATCATTAATCAATTATGACGATTCATGTATTCTTTGCAGGAACTTTATTAGTTAGTTCATTAGTTAATCATTAACTAATTCATGTTTATGATTAGTACTTCAGTAGTCAATGAGTTACTACTATTATTTGTGGCCCCTCAAGTAAAGTGTTACCCTGTTACTATATCTGTTATATGTTAATTCGTAATCTTAGTGAACTACTGAAGGAACTACTGACGAACTATTGTAGGTACAAATAATGAATAACACAAGTGAAATACTGATGTCATGTTCATCATTAATAAATCATGACTTTGCGTCTTTCATCTTATGTAGAGACTATATATGTTCATGATTTGTACTTCAGTAGTAGCTGAATTACTAAGTTGTTACTAAGCATTTTTTCGCCTTAAATAAAGTATTACCAAAGTTTCTCTTTTATAACCACACACCAGGCGGCGTCATTCTCTGTGCTTGTCAGTCGCATTTTTCTAATTTCTAATTAGTTTAGCTCAAAGAGCCTAAAAGTAAGTTATGTTCGTCTATGAACAATACAACGTGATTGTTTATTTGCCAGTTCGACCTGATTTACTCCTGCAAAAACCGCGTCTATTAATGCCTGTAATTCGACGTCAAAAGGCTCACCGATAACAAGGAAGACTCCGGAACCAGGTGGCTTCAGCCAGCGACGTAAGTGTAATTCCAAGACGTCGCCGCTAGATGTCAGGCTGCTCGCTAAAGTTAGACTCTACCTTACCCCTGTCATTTAGAAATCGTAAAATGTGGAATCGTGAGTAACGCAACACTCCGATTTGAGTTCATGTACACTGCTGAGACTTGCCTATAAACACGTAGGCTGCATAGCTAACCGAATTTGTAAAAAGTCTGTACTCGGTAGCTACATACATTTCCCGTTGATAAAGCGAATCTATGTCTGGCGCTGCGGAACACTCACAGAAAGGAGCGCCGTTTCTTCTCGTGTCTTCAGGAGTGCTTGCGAACCACTTCTCTTGGCCTCACCCGGACATCTTGAGCACATTATACGAAATAACATTTGCAGTAATTGTTATAGCAATTCAGATCCTTCTCAAAATTGTGTTGACCTGGCAACATCTACTTGTTTCCTAATGTACATACTCTATTTCTATCTGCTTATCAATATAGCTTGAAGCTATCATAGGAAGGCGGGGCATTCGGGGGTCGGGGGGGGGTTATTGCCATCCATGACAAGAACACACACTCACACACTCCACAGTGAGAGCATACAAACTCTATACACACTCCACAATGAGAGTACAAACTCTCCACACAGTCCACAGTGAGAGTATACAAATTCTCCACCCCCTCCACAATGAGAGTGTACAAACTCTACGCACCCCACATTGAGAGTATACAAACTCTTCACGCACTCCACAATGAGAGTGTACAGACTCTTTACACACTCCACAGTGAGAACATACAAACTCTCTACACACTCCGCAATGAGAGTATACAAATGCTGCACACAGTCCACAATGAGAATATACTTACTTTACTTACTCCACAATGAGAGTGTACCAACTCTCTACACACTCCACAGTGAGAGTATAAAAATTCTCACAACACTCCACAATGAGAGTATACAAACTCTCCACGCCCTCCACAATGAGAGTGTACAAACTCTACGCACCCCACATTGAGAGTATACAAACTCTTCACGCATTCCACAATGAGAGTGTACGAACTCTCTACACGCTCCACAGTGAAAGTATACAAACTGCATACACTCCACAGTGAGAGTGTACAAACTCTCCACATTCTCCACAGTGAGAGTATACAAACTCCCCACATACTCCACAGTGAGAATGTACAAACTCCACACACTCCACAATGAGAGTATACAAACTCTCCACACACTCCACAATGAGAGTATACAAACTCTCCACACAGTCCACAATGAGAGTATACAATCTCTCTACAGACTCCACAGTGAGAGTATAACAACTCTACTTACTCCACAATGAGCGTATACAAACTCTCCACGCGCTCCACCATGAGAGTGTACAAACTCTCTACACACTCCACAGTGAGAGTATACAAACACTAAACTCCACAGCGAAAGTGTATAAGCACTACACACTCCACACTGAGAGTATATAAACTCCATATACTCCACAGTGAGAGCATACAGACGCTACACACTCCACAGTGAGAGTATACAAATGCTACACACTCCACAGCGAGAGTGTACAAACACTACACACTACACAGTGAGTGTACAAACTGTACACACTCCACAATGAGAGCGTACAAACTCTCTACACACTCCACAGTGAGAGTATACAAATGCCATACACTCCACAGTGAGAGTATACAAACTCCACCCTTACGCCACAGTGAGAGTATACAAACTCTCCACACACTCCACAGGGAGAGTATAAAAACTCCACCCTTACGCCACAGTGAGAGTATACAAACTCTCCACACACTCCACAGGGAGAGTATAAAAACTCCACCCTTACGCCACAGTGAGAGTATACAAACTCTCCACATTCTCCACAGTGAGAATATACAAACTCTTCACAGTCTCCACAGTGAGAGTATACAAAGTTGGAGTGCTAAACAGTGAGTTACCACACCACCACAATATTATCTATACCATGCAATATGCACATTTGTCCATCTTCCAACCCACTTACCCAATATGAGGTTGCAGTATCTGTGCAATTACAACCCACAAATGCCCATAGAAGATAGTGTAAATAAAATTACTGAATCACAGTAACAAGGGCAATTTCCTATGATGACCTGACATGAGCAAAATCCACATTAGGGTAATTTGAAATATGAAATATTTTTTATATGTGTAAATCATGCGTATCTGAAAATATGAGTCATTCAAAAGATAAAGCACATAAGAATAACTGTAGTATACACATACACGAGTGACTATATCTCTGACATGTTGCAGACGTAAATTGCAGAGTTGTAATGCAGCGTGTACTCATAAAATATGTAAAGTAAAAAATAAAGTAATCCATTTGGATGTTATAAAATCATAGCCATGATTTGTATACTATTGTATATCTGTGATGGACCACAATTCAGCAATATAGCAAGAATATTTTATCTGGTGGACACTGTACTGGGCGAAAGCAGTTTACTGTGAAACAAATGCATGTTCTGGCCTGTCTGGAGGTTAGCTTTAAAGGGAGGCTGTGCAGCTTCTCCCTGGAACTTAATCTTATATCCTTTACCCAGAGGGGCAGTAAAATGGCACAGATCCCCATTTCTATCAGTTCGTCTCATTGCCACAGATAGCCACTTTTCACAGTTTGTTGTCTATTTGCCGTGCCGTTGTGCAGAGAGAGGGCTGGGAGATGCCGCTAGGGGCTGGGAGTCTGAACAACACATTTAACACTTTCGAGGGACAGACCAACATGACTTTGTAAGGCAGTGTTTCCCAACCCAGTCCTCTGGGACTCCCAGACAGTCCATATTTTGCTCCCTCCCAGCTCCTGGTACAGAGTGCCTGTTTGTAGCTTTGTTGTCACTGGGGCTGTATCCACAAGTGTCTGCCAATTGTACCCAAGCTGTAGGTAATTGTACATTTTAAGATACAGAAATGACTATGAGGAACATTTTTAATACCATTAATGTTGTTTGTATCATGGGGATGGTCCTCAGAGTCCATTCTTCTATTTTAAATTAGACTAAAAGGTACAATTACCTACAGCTAAGGGTACAATTGGCAGACCCTTGAGGGTACAGCCCCAGTGACAAGCAAAGGTACAAACTGGTGCCATTTGATCTGATTGTAGTGTAGCACAGTGTAGACTGTCTGCCAGGAAGCTGGGAGAGAGCAAAGACATGGATTGTCTCGGGGTCCCCAAGGACCACTGCTCAGTGTTCTATATAAACATGCATAAACATGCAAAATTTTAGAGATTTTAGAGAAGAAATGTACATGGCTTAAAAGGGGCCTTCTGGAACTAGCAGCCGTGATGTGTCCCTGTCCACACCAAGCCTCCATTCTGCCTTCAAAGCTTCAGTGAGGCTTTATTGGGTTTTAACGTTGAATTTCAATCTGCATGCCTATTAGAATGCCCATTAGACTCTGAGCCAACACCTTTAACCATATAGACATTGTGACAAACACAGGTGTGGAAAGCTGGCTGGGTGTGATCAGTCCTGTGCAACTGAAACAGTACATTCCCAATGTGCAACCCAAGTGTGATATAATGATAAGAATTTGGGCCAATGAATAGTTGCACAAATGATGCAAAGGTTACTTGAAACCATAATCTCTTTGGAGGTGACCCTGAGGTTTTGCAGTGTCACTGGTAACAAAATCTGCTGTTTTGGGCATATAAACATAAGGCTGGGGGTATTGGCTGCATGCTGTGGTGAGAATGCTGAGCCATGACGCACGTTACCTGTACAAGGTGCAGCTCTCTGCTGGCCAGAGTTATGCATGCAGCTCCCCGGGCTTCATTCATTCATTCATCCCCATTTTCACTGGACCTTCACTGGTTGCTGTGCTTTGCCCTCTATGGGCTGGACACCAGGTTTTTTAACCAGATGCTGGTCACCACCAGAAAAGTGTGTTGTGGGAGGGACATGCTTTGAGTAGGCAGGCCTGAGGATGATAATGGACTGGTTGGCTGGAGTCAGCTGGTTACACACAGTCAGGTGGCTCAGAGGTTCCTATAACAGAATCTGTTTCCTTACATACTTGCCGTCTATTGTTATTGTGAAGGACCGTTAGGAACCAGACCACCTGGACCAACTTCTGGCTTTATCTGGTTTCATGTTTCCTGTTGCCCTGAGATGGGCTGGTGCCCTATCCGGTGCTGTTCCCAGCCTTGCACCCATAACCTCAGGGATAGGCTTTGGACCCCCCACAACTCTGAATAGGACAAGCAGTTTCAGAAAATGGATGGGTGGATGAACATTCTTAAGATCCTCCAGCAATACTGATCCTGAGAAATGAAGTGAAATGAATAGACTGTTTGTCCACATCCTTAATCACTGGGCTAACTTGCTGTTATCTGTTGTTTATTAAAATTTGCATATTGAATACATTGTTAAATTTTAAAGTATGCATGTGGATACATGCATCCTCAAACTTCACAGCTTTTAGCTGATGCACACAGTGCTTGCGAACAGGCATGAATGTAGACTTTCAGTTTCAGGACATACAACCTCAGTCTAGCCGAGGGTCTCACGTAAGCACACACACTGTGGAAACATGCGCAGATCCCACTGCAGAAATACCACCAACTGCACATATTCAAGGCCTTCAAGGTACCTGCTGCACATGTAGACATGCAAATATATTCCATATTACTAAATGAAGCTTAGGGCTGCATGACCAGAGCAAGTCGGAGCAGATGCCGGACTCTTTTTCTTAAGCCTCACCAATAAACGTAATTAAGTGCATTTAGAAGACAGCTTCCCTGCAGAGCCATCGCAGCATTGCGCCTGATAAGTAATGAGAACCGTGTAGTGTGTAGTGTTCTCAGAACTGAGAGCAATAAGTGAAGCCGTGCAGACTGTGCCACTACTGTTCTGTGTTAAAGGCCAGTCAGGTGTGTGCATGGGCCAGGTCTGACCTCACACACACACAGCAGAGGTCTGCACTAGGGTGGTGAAAATAAGGAAACTGTCTTTTCACTCCTCCCTCTCCCCACCCCCAACATGCACAGGACAAGGTGCAAAGTCTGAGTGCCCACGGCCTCGTGCGCACTTCCTTAATCGGACTCTGGAACAGACGAGCTCCACGGCGGCCCGGCGGCTTCCTCCTCACTCCCACGCTCTCCTGGAGGCAGCAGGCGACCCAGTGCCCTGTGCACAGAGTCAGGAGCCGGTGGGGCAAGACTGGGGGTGAGTGGCTCGGAATCTATGGCAGGAAGGAGTCATGGTGGCCTGTGCTGTGCTGCTTTTTTTAGACTAAGAATGAGGGACTTCATTGATCCCAAGGGGAAATCATGGTGCATACATCAGCGAGAACGACGTGCACAGACAAACATGTATATATAGTGTCAAAAAGACCGGTGCAAAGACAGAACACACAGACAGTACACAGTCCACAAACATCACAGAATGCTATCGAAAGGCAGAAATAAATAGTTACGTATGATAATAATACTTAATAATGAATCAGTGATGTCAATACAGATAGCCGATGGTGCCGGATTCATATTACTGCTGTCATTTCTGAGGCGTTCTGGCTGGTGGAGGGTGGGGGGGGTGACATGTCGGGAGGGGGCCTTGGTGGCTGACGCCAGGGGCAGTAACCATCTCCACATAGGGGTGCACACCACGGTGGAAAGAGCTGGTAGCTAACAAAGGGCGGCTTCCTCCTCGTCTTGCTGTTCCCCGCAGTTTCTGCTTTTCCTTTTGCTCTGGAAGAATTCGGTTTTACGTTCCTGTCCAATTCTGTTGACTTAAATGACTGCTAACGTCGTTTAAGAGATTTATACACACTGAGACCATTTCTGCGTATATGCCAGAGACAGGTGCATTGATGACATGCAGTATTGCAGACTGTAACGTTTCCTCACACGCTGGTATATTATTGTTTATTTAGGTAACCAATATTATTCCTTGTGCACAAACAATGACAGCGCAATACAGCAGCTACACTGCCATCCTGGTTTTGGATGCATAACCATCTGACAGTAACTTACCTGTCTTAACCATTATGTGATCTTTTGCTTAAAATGACGGTTTGAGGCAAACTGCTGCACTTATGATGCAATGGCTGTTTTCATAAAACATCCTTAAAGGGAAAGTTATTATGGGCTACACACAAACACACACAGTCTGTTTTGGACATGTTTCGTAATTATTTCAAAGTAAATGTCATGTGACAGGAAGAAGTGCAGAATTTGCAAGGGAAATCATCTGTACATCTGTACAAACCGCACGTATCATCTGGGGTGACTAATTCCGATGCTTCATGCGGTTGCAACACTGTTTTGATGATGAAAAATACAATTCTGCTAACTTCCATTTTTTCAGAGAGAATATTTCATTAATGTTATTTTTGTTCCAGTTAGTTAGCAGATGTTTTTACTCAGAATATTTTTGTTTGAATGTAGCTTATGCTATGAAATTTTAGTCTCTGACAATCTTGCAGTATGCAACAGACTACTTTAAGACACAAATGGTGAGTTGCGACTCTAACCAATCACCACCTCTGCTGCGGTCTATTCTCATTCTTGGTTGGTGCAGAAAAGGGCACTCAGACTAGGGCTAGCCAATCAATCACAGAGTCTGACATCATACTGATGGAGGTGAAGGTAAGGTGAAAGCAGCCATAGAAACCATTTGCTTTGAGTTGACACCCACCATTCCGTCTCTTGTTCACGATTAAACAACTGTGGTAAATTGTTGGCTTATCTAGGCAAATAATTCCTGCCACTGTAACAGTTATAAAATATAGTGACAAAAATTTTCTTAGGTTATTTTGATGAAACTTAGAACGGTGCACATTTTATCTTCATGCTTTCATATGTTTTTCTATATTTTTGCATATAGATCATATTGTTAATTCTAGTTGCTTATACCTCCAGGTGCACTTATTGGTAGGGTGGGCAGCCATATTATAATCGGGGTAGGGCACATTTCCGATATTTGTACAGGTTGTCTGGAAATGTGAAAAACCCCATGGAGCCGTGCTGAGGCAGCCCCTTTCAGCAGGCTCTGCTCTCACCGTCATGGTCTGTCATGGTCTGGCATGCCTTGTAGTGGAGCTCAGGGGCAAAAATGGCATTGGGAGAACATTTGGGCCTCAGATTCCCAAAGTCGTCCCACGCTAAAAATAACTGCAAGTGTTCTGCTCCCTGGAGTGTGGCCTCCCCCTCTCCTTGAGGTCCCCCATCTCCTGGACGTTCTGCTCCCTGGAGTGTGGCTTCCCCCTCTCCCTGAGGTCCCCCATCTCCTGGACGTTCTGCTCCCTGGAGTGTGGCCTCCCCCTCTCCCTGAGTTCCCCCATCTCCCGGATGTTCTGCTCCCTGGAGTGTGGCCTCCCCCTCTCCCTGAGGTCCCCCATCTCCCGGATGTT
>JAODKM010000107.1:463112-485544 GCA_026780845.1 Petrocephalus sullivani | reverse complement strand
GTGCGAAAGTGCGTACCGAACCGACAGGGTCGTACCGAAACATTCGAATACACCGGGGCGTACCGGTCCACCCCTAAGCTCCACACATACGCACCTGGCTGAGAAATGTGTGAAGGGACCCCCTAATGTTAGTCCATGGCTTCGGTAAGACTGACGTTCTATTACTCTGGAGTTGAATTTGCATTTATACACCCCTGAACAAAATCTTAAGACCGGGGGCAAAATTACAAGTATTCGCATTTCACACTGGTGGTTCGTAACTTGGTTGCAATTAGACCTTCAAAATTCAATTTAAGAAACAGGAGCAAAAAAACAAAAAAAAAATAGAGAGTAGGCAATTTATTGAAAACTGCATTTAAACTCAAACAGGCTATTCATCAGCTGATCAAAACCATAGCCCAAAAAAACCCAAAGCACAACTAAAAGTGTTGAAAAAGGACTCAGGGAGTATTCCCACTGTTCTTGTTGATCATTTAAAAAATTTGTTTAGGCATGCTTGATTCGAGTGTCTCCAGGAGTCTGGTGGCTCCATGTGGTAAAGATGGCTTCATGAAGGGCATCCATGGTCTGGAGCTGATGTCCATTTTTGGAAACTTCTCTTGCCACCCATTCCCAAACGTTCTCAATGGGATTTAGATTAGATTTGTTCAGGATTGTATGTTAAAAATCAAACACCAGAAAAAAGCAGAAACAAAAATAACATGCTACATTCAATAGCACAGATCTATCTTTTCATAATGTATGACAATTGTTTTGTGCTTTCCTATGTTGAAAATGTCAGCAAAGATGCCTTAATGTTTCTGAAGGACACAGAGCATGGAGCAGGACAGCGTGGAAGGAACACCAAGGAGGGCGAGATGGAGGATTTCTTCTCTTCGTGTCAGAGGTGAGAACCAAAGGTGCCCTTGTTCGTACTCTGAAGTTGGCTGTATAACATTTTAAAGGCATTTTGGCTTTTACCAAAACAAGTAGAATTTTTCTAGGCCTTGTTCCTGTTGCCTAGCATTTGTTCCCAGTTGCCTAGGAAGAGAAGCCCCTTGTGATGCACGATGGTACTTTCCCTTTCTTCCCAGGCTCACAACCAAAGGTGGAGGATGGCGAGTTTCCATTTGCACGGAGGGGGGTGAAAAAATTCTCCTCCTTCCGCTATAACTGCCGAAATCGTGAGTCCCAGCAATACTAATGCTCACACACATGACAGAATAGTGGGAAACTTGACCTTTTCTCGTACCATGTTGCTGTCCATGAGACACATAGACAAGCGAGAGTAAGCTTGGGGGCCACAGTGCAGGGTCAGCCAGCTTCTAGCACCCCTGGAGGTTAAGGGCCTAGCTCTGAGGCTCAGCAGTGGCAGTGGCTGAGACTGCAACCGGTACAACCTTTTGAGCAGGGGCACAGAACCCTAATCCACCGAGTCATATACCACCACAATTGGCATAACTGAAGCGTATATTCTACAATATATCAATGATATCGACTGGTAAGTTATTCAATATTAAAAACAATAAATATATAAGATACAATGATCACATTAGTATTAGCATGATGTGGCCATGGGTTATTCTGGGTCTTACATCTCAGACATTATATTGATAACATTATATTGATAACTTCATGTTACAAACAAACAAACAACGCATGACTGCTTGTATGGGATGTCAGGCAGGGGTGCTGTAAAGTGAGGGAAAGTTTAGATGATTCCAAGGCACCCTGAGTGACAAGGGATCTAAAAATATTGGAACATAATTGATTGGTCTGGGTTGGGGGCCCAGTGTGATGGGCTTTCAGGGGGTCCACTGATTCTAGCAGCATCCCTGATGCAGTGTCCTGGTTCTGGAAAATATGCACAGTGGTGGCCAAAATTATTAGAACACCTGACAGATCTGAATATGTTGCCTTTTTTGCCTCCAAAACATGATTTCATTTCACAATGTTCATGAAATATGCAGATGGTTGTGCACAACAAATATCAGATGAAGTGAGACCTACTGTTTTTATCCACTATTAACTTATTTGGTATGTCCTTAACCAATATTTGATATGTCCACCTTTTGCAGCAATTACAGCAGCACATCTCTCTGGCATAGTGTCAGTATATTTCCTGAGAACACTAATGGTATCTCATGCCTTCTGCAACTCAAGCCAAATGCTTTCTTTTAAATGTACAATAGATCTGTCCAGTTTATTTTCCAGCTCCTCACAAATGTGCTTGATTGGGTTGAGGTCCAGACTTAGCACAGTGATTCTCCTTATGAAGGCTCTATTTTATTTAATTTATAGAGCATAATGATCACTTTGTAGATATTTCATTTGTTTTATGGGTATTTTAATGGCCAATTCAACAAAAACAACTGAAACCTTTTAAATATGCCAA
This sequence comes from Petrocephalus sullivani, assembly GCA_026780845.1. Lineage (NCBI taxonomy): Eukaryota > Metazoa > Chordata > Actinopteri > Osteoglossiformes > Mormyridae > Petrocephalus > Petrocephalus sullivani. The sequence goes on along the minus strand of JAODKM010000107.1, from coordinate 483,170 downwards.
GTGTTCTAATAACTTTGGCCACCACTGTAAAACAGACAAAGATGATGTAAGGATCACGTGAGAAGGCAAAGGCAGTCATAGGGCAAGGGCAGGACACACTCTGGATGGCAGTCCATCACAGGGCACACACACACACGTGTGTATTCCTATCTTGGTGAGGACCGTCCATTCATTTGTATGAGGAAAATCCAAATCACGACACCCTAAACCCCCACGCAGCCAAGACCTTGACCATTATAACCAAACAAAATAAACGATATTTAGCATTTTTAATTTATTGCTTGCATTCACAGATTTTTATAAAAATTAAGCGTGACGTAGTGAGGTCCGGCGGCGGACCATCCTAGGTAAATATCAAGGACCGCAGTATATGTCTAGGGAAATACGGGACGGTTAAACCTAAGAAATCTGGCCGGCTGATCCGCTGGTATCACTCCCTTGCATGTTGATTAGCAGACTTTTGAAGTTGCGCATTACTTTACATTCTCTCTCGTTCTCAGCTCATTCTCTTTTGGCTAAAAAAATAGCCAATATATATATATATATATATATAAATATCTCATTTGGCCCGCTAGGGGGACCTCCTCCCACATACACGCCATACAGTTAGCCTAATCACATATTTGGACCCTGGAAACACATAGAACAAAGGGAGAATAGATTAACTCCATATCTACAGCCCTAGCAGTATGAAGCAACAGTACCACCCACCCTGCCGTTTCCCGTCATTTCTAATATCCGATCTCAGACGCTGGGCAGTTACTAACGCGCATATTCGTGGCTGAGGAGCTGGGCATGCGCTGTACTGTCCCGGGAGCCTCCTTACCTGGCTAAGGTACGGCACCCTACATGTGCCACAACTCCATGTTCGATTAACAGGAGCGTAAAACGTTGTCGCGAATCCCGGACTTTTCCTGCGTCGCACGAACCGAAAGACGGGTCTGCCACTGGTACCGTAAGACAGGGAAAAGCGGCGCCGAAAATGAAAGCTGCTCGGTGCAGGAAGTAGAGGAGGAGGCGGGCTGAGGGATCGCACGCTGGGGCATCTCAGGGATCGCACGCTGGCGCATCGCAGGCTGTGGGATCGCACGCTGAGCGGCGGGCTTTGCCGTCGCGCCGTGGGACGCAGCAACTCTCTGCCCTACCGGGCTCTCCTTCTTCGCTATTAGCACCAGCACCCATTGGTATTCAGAGCTGAGCGATGTAATCGCACGATCCTGGGTCGCGTTACATCTGGGCGATCAGAAGAGCGGATGCGTCGCCCTACGCCCGGCCGGAAGACAGACGGGCATCCAGGGCTCCGAATATAACGAGTGGGAGATACCAGCACAAGTGAGTCTGGGCTTTCCGCCTCTTCTTCTAAATGCATCGTGACTGAGTGTCTGGGGCGCGGAGATACGCGCACAGCCGCTCCTGGAGCCGAGCAGCTGCACGGAGATACGTGCACAGTCGCTCCTGGAGCAGCCGCACGGAGATACGCACACAGCCGCTCCTAGTGCCGAGCAGCTGCATGGAGATACACGCACAGCCGCTCCTGGTGCCGAGCAGCTGCAGGGAGATACACGCACAGCCGCTCCTGGTGCCGAGCAGCCGCACGGAGATACACGCACAGCCGCTCCTGGTGCCGAGCAGCTGCAGGGAGATACGCGCACAGCCGCTCCTAGTGCCAAGCTGCTGCACAGAGATACGCTCACTGCCGCTCCTAGAGCAGCCGCACGGAGATACACGCACACCCGCTCCAGGTGCTGAGCAGCCGTACGGAAACGTGTCTCCCGAGCGCTGCTGTAAGACGGGATTTAATAGCTGGATCAGCCCTTGTTTTGTGGGATGTCCAAGCACAAATATGATTTAAACGACTGAAAGGGAGATTTTGTTTCTCTCTGAATCAATATACCTCTATTTCAAGCACATGGTAGGCATTGGTGTAGAATGCCTTAGAAGTTGTCAATATTTAGCCAACGTAGTGCCTTCCATTTTTTTCACGTTAGAAATACACCATTGATACTTTGATTCTGACATCCATCCATTTTCCAACCCGCTTATCCGAACAGGGTCGCGGGGGAAGCTATGGGCACGAGGCAACAACCCAGGATAGGTTGTTGGGCACACTCACGTACCAGTCACTCACACATGCACACCTATGGGCAATCTAGCAACGCCAATCAGCCTCAGCATGTCTTTGGACTGTGGGGGGAAACAGGAGTACCGGAGGAAACCCCACAACGGGGAAAACATGCGGACCACCATGCCGCTGATTCTGATATATTTATATATTTATATACATAAATATATGAAATAAATAAGTGCTCAGAAACGGTGACATGATCGCCCTCACCCCCAGGCATGGAACCAGACAGACGGGACAGCCGCCACGCATAATGGCTAGACTGCTTAAACCCACACCGCATTAGTTCACTTTTATTTCATTACTTATTTATTGTATGAACTTATTGTTGTATTCTCGATTATATTACTGTTACTGCTGCAACCCGCTCTTGAAATTTGGAAGTGGTATAATTTCATTGTTTTATTAGCCTTTCAGGGCAACAATTCTAAGACTGGGATTCTCCAGCCATCCACCTTACAGCTGCTTTCCCTGGTTAGTGTATGGGGGGGGGGGGGCTATCTCAGTCAGCTGAGGGCACAAGTCTGGGGGACAGGGTCCCAGTATACTGGCAAAACATCAAACTGTTTTGACTGTCTACCAGTAGGTATATTGAGCAGGTAAATGATAGTGAAACTAAGATATTTTGTCAAGAGATAAAACAGAGCCTTAGAAACCCAATTTTGGTCATACATTTTTGATAAAATAGGCAGTTAAGGTGTTTTGCTGTTGTATGGCAGTATAGCTTGGATTCATACACCCCCTACAAACATTTTAGGATTAAATAACTTGTTCAATTTGCTCTTTATAGAGCAGCTCTCAAATCACAGTTTTATGCATTTTATACAGGTCTGTTTCCTATTCTTAAGTTTTTTTAAAGAGGTTAATGGCAGCCAGTAGGGTTGCCGCGATTAGTTGAATTTGTCGATGGCGCTGTTGCTAAAAATGCGCCGATGTCAATATTTTAAGTCAATGTTTTTAAAAATTATTTTCAGTTCATTATAACAAATGTTTTCCTTTCATATCACTACGTAATTATGGGAGTAGCTCTAATGCTCACAAAGCAAAAAGGTGATTTTACAGCTTTTCAAAGACCCACAGGCGCTATTCTGGATGATGGACCACCAAAGTAGGCAAAACCACCGAAAGTGTGGTATTCATGTTTATTAAATTACCATTATTACAGAGACCTTTTTAATATAATTTATCCTTATAGCTGCTAAATACACTCATTATTAAAGCCATAAAGTTGTCTACCTGCTACCATAGAATTTCCATGGAATATGTGTTTGAGAAAATGCTTATGATAGAATCTGGGCTTATTCTACTTTTACTGAGGGTGCCGGTGTGTGTGTGTTCATGTACATTGGGCTTGTTGGGACCGGTGTTGTTATCATAAGCTAAAATTGAAATGAAAATGGACACTAGAAAATAATTCCTGAACTAAAATCAAAATGAAAACAATATTTACGAAAAAAATGTGCAAAAAGTACCACCACACCACCAACGTATTTTTTTCCACCTTATATACAGTATCTTCTCTTTTGAAAGATATTGTGGCTGCTGAGCTGTCCCCAAGGCTAGGGTTGGGTACCGAGGTCGATACGACCGAATGATGGCAGTACTACCGGGTGTCGCTACATGTCAAATCAAACGGTGCCAAATTTCGGTACTTTCACGCGCTCATCAGCGGCGGCGCGCACGAGCTGCGCGGGACATACGGAGCTGGGTGAAAGGTTTAAATTAATTCGAATTAATCTCAATGCAGTTTACATTTACAGCAGTAATATGACCAGGGTTGGGTACTGAAACTCGGTTCTAGTGTATAACTGGTGCCAACGTGAATGGTGAATGACAGTGTGAATTTTGGCGCCACTGAAACATGTGGCGGTCACCGTTAGCAGCACATGCGACACATACGGCACAATGCAGGCGCGGAAACCCGCGTTTAACAAATGTGTTTTCATACATTATTATTGAGAAATTGTTTACTTTTAGCTTGATAGCACAATATACATGTTTCATTAGGTAATATATATTTAGCTCGTCAGCGATGTGTTTTATCCATTATAATCGACACGTTTTGTGAGATTATTGATGTATATTTAGCTCGGTAGCGTCATGTCTTGTTGATTATAACCGTATACTTATCTTGAAAGCAACATGTTTTATTGGGTATAACATATATAAAATACATATACAAATAACGTATTTAGCTCCATAGTAAAATGTTTGCTGAGCCAGCATGAACTGAATAATTACCGTGAGAAATCTACAATGTTAGTAATTTTACTTTACCGATATGACTTTAATCGCAGTCTTAGTTATATAACACATAATTTACATTTTCAGGCGCAGTCTGAAGCAGTAGCTATCAAGTTGAAGTTAGCGTTTTCATGTAAGTGTGTAATGTCGATGTGATAAACAATAAAGCCCTGACAGTTAAGAAAACATATCGGTAAAAACCTGAATGTACATCAATAATGTAATAAAATCGAATCTAATGTACATATGATTAATCTAATAAAATGTCAGTTATAATCGATAAAGCCATGGATCTAAATATACATTAATAATGTAATGAAACGTATGCTGTGTGTTTTTCTTAAAGTACTATTTAGGAACCAGTGCCGTTTAAAAAGTATCGATTGGCACCGCTATCGAATGAAACCCAAACGGTACCCAACCCTACCCATGACTCAGTGCTTATTGTGTCCGTGACATACCAGAACTGTCACTTGTGGCATGCTCCAATTTAATATGCATAAAGACACACCAAATTCTTACCGATTACTAACTTCTGGGCATCACAATAGGCATCTTATAATTAGGCATACAACTAATCTGCTTATCAAATTATGTCTGTGAAATTCTCATTTCACTTGCTCCATGACATACATGTAGGTGAGCATTGCAGGTTAAGAGCAGTTGTGGCTGTTCTGCCGAGGCCAGGCTTGAACCAATAACCTTCCAGTCATAGGCACTGAGGCTTAGCCCATAGAGCCACACACTGACCCAGCTTGCTAACTATATAAGCTCATTGCACTTACTTGTTATCTTGGCTTACCTATTAGACTTCTACTAATGTTCCTGAGCCTGCAATTTGAATCAAATTTCTTTCTCTTCCAGAGAAGGAACTTAGTGACGCCTTCAGTGTTTCCCTTTGAAGGCCCCCCTCCCCCATGCCCCTCCCATACAAATAATCTGGATCTGCCACTAGTGTCAGGGTTTGATTGAAAGTAATCTACTAAATGAAAAGCAATGAACTCCACACACCTCTCAGTGCCTGCAGCATGCCTGTCCCCTTCATGACTGCTTGAGGCGTTCTGATTGTGGGTGTTGCCTGAGAATTGGTCGCTTGCTAATTCTTGGCCTGGTTTTGGGTAGTATTTATAATCTCAATCATTCACAAAGGCTAGACTTGGGGCTGGTATCCCTCATAGAGTTATCCTAGGACTGCTTGCTTATGGAAAAAAATCATAATCACAGTTATTTTGGTAAACATTGAGATCCAGATTATTTAACATAATTTCACTTTGGCTTTGGATATGTCATACATTTATTGAACTTTATTCATGTTTGATTAATTATCCAGCCCTGAGTTATCAGTTCATCTTCTGTATCTGCTCACCCTATGCAGGTTCGCATAGCTACTGCCACCAGACAGGGAAAAAGCCAGGAGGGGGCAACAGCCCATTGCTAAGCAAATACACTATTCACTCACACTGAGGAGCAATCTGGCAGTTCAGATTAACCTTAGTATGTGTGGGAAAGCAGAGGAAAGCCCACTGTGAACATGCAGACTGCACATGCGTGGAGCCAGGGCGAGGCGCAAACCTGGCCATAACCTCTCTCACCATTAGCCCCCTTCTTACAGTGTACTCTGTATTGTGTAGAGTTGTCTGTATTAAGGATTGCTGAACAGGAACTGTAGATACGATATGCCCATCTCTGGGGTGTGAGTGTTTACCAGCCAAATTAGAATCAGATCGGAAAATGTTTATTCTTTTTTACTGTTTCCATGACGCCCATTCTTTGCCAGCTCATCAATGTCAGCGCTGTGCATATGGGCCCCCTCCCTGAGAGCCGTAATGCACTTGCTGTGCTGATACTGACTACTGTTGCTTTGCCTTTTAGCACAGGCTTCTGTGCCTTGGAGTGGAGTCACTCAGACTCACTGGGAGCATTAGGAGTCGAAATGCCTTGTAAATGTCCAAAAGGCCTCATTTTCAGTGCTTCATTGTCTGATGCTGGTGTCTGGTCAGTGGCAAAGTGAGCTGTGTAGCCTGGCTGTGGAAAAGAAACAAGCTTAGAATAGGAGAATACACCCCTAAGGACCACTGCCTAGGGGATCGGTAAGCTTTACCTGTGAGTTGGAGAGGGAGAAACTACCATAGAAATCAAAAAGAAGAAAGCAGAATCTGAAAAGATGAGCGAATGAACCCTGCCACATGAAGTGGCATGTGAAGCGGACATTTTCCTAAAGCATAAAGGGAATTTCGATTACTTCATCTGGTTATCCAGCTGGAAACTCTTCAACTTTTTTGTCAATGAGGGTAAAATAGCAAAAGCTTGTTGAGCCAAACGATGTTTTTGCTGCTTGGAGTGGGGGAAGTGAATTTAAACATGTTGACACTTGAAAAATCGGGGACAAAACATTCCATTGCCAGACTGCAGAGCTATTAAATTGTTCATCTGAATTGTTTGAATGAAACTGATGTGATCGGTGATTATATAGTAAATATGGAGCACTTATTGCACTGCTGCAGTTGTCTTTACAGGTTATGCAATGTTTGAAGCAAATGGACTTTTTCAATGAAAAAATGTGTGGTGTATTGCAGTATGTGGTTCTTTCTGACTCCTTCTTGACACGCCACAGTAGTGCAAGGGCTCAGTGGCATGATGTACAACAGGAAGTGAACCACCAAGGTGTTCTCGGGGCACTGAGTGCCTTGGCACCTACCCAGAACAGGAAGCTCCAGTAAGTGCAGAGCCACGTCTGTGAGTAAAAGGGGACTGAGCTGATTTTTCTTCCTTTACTACTAGCAGAAAATACATGTTTGCACTCAGGCCAATCGGTTTATTTATTTTGCTGATGCCCTGTAACATTTTACATGTGGCAGCATAAAGGGTCAGGGAAGGTTGACGAGAAAAGGAATGCCTGTTCAGTTAATCACTTTCTCAGTGCTGCTTCAAAGAAATGTACAGTCATGTAATTGGTCAGAATTGCCAAGAATGTTAGCCCTTTTGACTTAGGTGTCTGATACACTAATAAATAAGGTTTGATGTTATCTGTGCTCAGGCACACAAATTGCCCAGCTTTACAAGTGTCATGCAGGCTGTTGATTGTAACTAGGTTCATAGCACATTGAAGGAACACTGCTTAAGTGACATTGAACAAAGAGGGCTAAACTGGAACGAAATGCGAGGTGCGAATACAGTGGGCTGCCTAGCTAGTGGAGGAAAAAAACTTTTTTTTTTTAATGCTGGTGGCATAGGGGGAAGCAGAGGTGTTTCAGGGCACGCTTTCTTGAGAGAAGTGATAGTCGCTGAGGAAGGCTGGTCTGCTAAAGGGACGCTGGAGACTTTGGAGTCTTCCCGCCAAAGAAAGAAAACTATGATTCAGAAAAATACGGTGGTAGGAATGTACTCCTACATTCTTACATTGCTGCAAAGCAAATGTGTGGAATATTTCAGGGATCTTTTTATTGAAAACCATGGAGACTTGGGATGTACTAGGACACATTTAAGCCTGTGGTTACTGTCACGTCAATGAGCTTTTACTTCTGCTGATCCACCGCGAACATTACCATTAGAAACCTGCCCTGTGGAATGCAGACGGTGCCCACATAGCACATGAAAACATGCCAAATAACATATGGCCCCTGATGCAGCAAGACTGTATGTCGTAGACGATTTTTGTTCTGTGTTATTGCGCACATCAGAAATTCTAAAAAGCATGTCTGGGCCAACTGTAAACCAGTCATGTGACTTTTGTAAAGAAACCCAAAGCTGTGGAACCTGCTGGCTTAGCCGTGTCATTCGTGATGTTAAACCGCTCCCTCGCCGTCTCATTTTACATGACCAGCAAGGAGATGAAATTCGAGTTTTATACACATGGACTCATTAAGCTTGGTGCTAGTAACAGTTGTTTGGAGCAGAGTTATTTCTTTTCCAGAACTTTCAGCTGAATTATAGTAAACGTACCTGTTGCGGGCTACCGCATGCGTGTGTGACTGATCCATCGGCGTTGGCGTCGCATAGGGGTTTTGGGTGTATGACAGACGTGCTGCTAAGAGGTTAAGCAGTTAACTTGACCATTGTGCCATATTGAATGGTTAAGCAGACAAAGCATAGTCATATCAGACCGTCCTGATGCTTGGATCAAGAAAGAAATAATTGAGACATTTTTAGGCGGTGGAGGCTCTAGCTAAAAATAAGGTAGTATGTACTTTATTGTGGGCATTAGCTGAAAATGACCGACCTGACTCGAAGATTTCCTGGACCTGGGAGGTCTCATGACCCCCTGAATCTACTTAAAGCGCACAGATACAGCTATTTAATGCATAACAAAAACAAGTGTGATTACAAGACACATATCGCTAACAGCAAAACACAGCACACAAGCCAAATTTACTGCAGCAAATAAGTATATAGAAATAAAGCAGTGGTTTATCTATGTGAAAATAAACATAGCACCATCAAATTTTCTGTGTTAAAGATGAAATATCCTCCATGCATACATGGTGAGTCCCAAGACCATGGCTGCAAATCATCAATATTTAGTGATCTTCAAATCCAATATAGAAGGCAATGTCATGTCAAGGTATTTATGGTTCATTGGCCGTGGCAAAGTACTTATGTTTAGTGGATAGTAATATAAATTAATGGCTTTAAGCAAAAGTAAAGAAATAGTGAAATAAATCTTTTCAGTTTTCTTCAGTTGAAAATATCCTGTCTCATAAATTAAAGTGCATTTTCCAGTTATACCTGAGTCACATACATTTACAAAAAATGTCAACATCAGTCATTGTTTCCATGTGTAGAGTAATTATCATTCTCCTGTGTGTACAGCGATGTGGAAGTTTTGACCGATACTGATAATGAATATATTTTTGTGTAATATCGCCAATAGCGATGACCAGCTAACGTCGGAGCCTCTGTTGAGCTGGTGTGGCAGGGAGGCAGCTACCAGGGAGCCCTGCCGAGTTTTCTGTGGATTAGCAGAATGACGTTACATCACTTCTTATTCTCTGGAAAATGGAAGCTTGATCGGCAGGCCAGATTTAATAATAAAGGAAAAGCATTCTGTGGGCCATCTCAAAGCATCTCTTGGGCCAGGACTTTGACACCTCTTCAGCGTGATGAATGAACCGAGGGAATCAGTCATTCTCCACCAGGGAAAATGGCTGAACTTCCACTGAATCAAAATTATTTTTGTAGTCGTGTCTTTAGCTCTGGTGCTGCTAACGTTAAATATGTATACAGTTTAAATATTGGCTGGCAATACGGGCAATGACTAACACATCAGACTGATGTCAATATTTGATTTTTAGGGATTACTGTCTGAAACCAATATTTTAACCAATATCGTGCAACTTCAATAAAATGTAAGCGGTGTTTGGGAGGATAATGGTGTTCCCTGGCTTTTGCCCATAATTACTGTATCCTTATCTCTGCTTCTGCCCAGCTGGGACCTACCCAGGTGAACCGGGTGAAGGTCTCGGGGAAGATCCTGTCAAAGTCAATGGGAAGAGGACAGAGCCACCTAGCCTAAACCAAGGTAGGATACGTAGGATATGTAAGACTCACTCAGTTGTCTAATCTGTTATGGCTCTTCATTGTCTGCCCTTTTTTTGGAACTACCTGTTTTACTGTCTGCCTTGAACCAGTATTTTCTTTTGTTATTCTGTTGTGATTGTTTTAAAATTGCTGCACAAGAAGAGAGGTCAACAAAATGTCATTGTACTGGAGTATAATGACTGTTAAGCTCGCTTATCTTGTTGTGTGTGTATGTGTATATATATATATATATACACAATATATATCTTGTATCTTATTCCTCTCTATTATGTAATGTGAATTGCTCTGCGATAGCTGGTTGATCACAGTTAACTTAGTGTAAACCAGGTTTATTCTTGACATTAATAAAATTTGTGCATTTAGCCTTCTTTGCCCTCATTAAAATTGCAAATCAGAATCGATATGCAGAGTGGGGATTTAAATTGGTCTGTGGACATCAGTGAGACGTTGTCTAAAAATGAGAAATGATAGTGATGATGATGCATATTTGGGGCCAGCAGTGCTTCCTGCGGTGTCCGTGAGGGAGAGCCCTGTAGAGAGCAGAAGTGCAGCACTGTGGCAGGAGCTTTCCGCAGAGGTGTGTCCACTAACACAGTCCCCCCGCAGGTGCCATGTCTAACGAGGAAATGCTTGGAGGGACCCCCTTTAGGAGGCTGAGCACTGTGCTGTCCTCCTTCCGGGAGAAGCTCCATAAATCCGGTGAGTCAGACCCATTTGCAGGACCATCTGTGCGGTTTTGTTCAGCTTCACTCATTACATTAAGTTCCGTGTATAGACCTTTTTCATGCTTCCTGTTTCCAGGAAGGCGGGAATCAGCAAAGCCGTCTACCCGTGCTTCTGGTTTAACGTTTAACTATGGCCAAATCATCTCGGTGGTATTACTTTCTTGTACCTGTACTTGCTTCACTTCAATGCCAACCTTACCTGAGTTTTCATGAATTCCCCTAAAATACAGAACCGCGCAACGCCTGGGTGAGGTCAATAAAGAGGGACTAAGGTCCTCTTTTTAATATCGATGCAGGGCCTGTTTCTGCCTTGCTATGGCTGTAAATACACTCGGAGATGCACCCAGCAGTACAAACGAATATGTGAATTGTTACAGCCCTATTGTTTATTATAATGAAGAAGCTGACATTTGACAAGTAAGTAGAAAAAAATTTACACACATGTCACTGAACAAAGCTACAGTGTAAAATATGGATGGAATATGAACCTGAGTCACAGACAAACTTTCAGAGCATAACGTGTAATCTGTTCTGTGTCATACTCACTGTAACTTAAGTGATTTAGAATGCGTATTACTAATGGTGAAATACAGTAAGAGACGGCACTAATCATGCAAAAACCAGATGTTTCAAATTTTTTCCCGATTTTTGTGAAAAAGGCTAATTGTGCCAAAGCATCTTTAGAGACATGGCCGCCACTACGTGCTTAATGCATGATTTACTTTTCATATTTTAAGTACAGGATATTAATATTGTTTTTTCAGGTCACGAAGGATGTCATTTTTATCATTTTAAGCACTATCAGGTACTTAAGCACTTGAGAGAAATGGGGGTTTTAGAGAGCTGCTTTTGCAATAATGCTCCATAATGAAACAATGTGAAGTGAAGGTGATTAATCGTCATTGTTGACGCACCACAGCACGCAACAATGAAATGTGTCCTCTGCTTTTAACCCATGTGACATTGTGACACAGCGGAGTGCAGCTACATGAGCACCCAGGGAGCAGTGCTTGGGGACGGTACCTTGCTCAGGGTACCTCAGCAGTACTTGCGGGTCGAGGACTTGAACTGGCAATCTTTCAATTACACAGTTGCACCCCCTAACCACTACACCATCGGCCTGCCCCACATAATACAACAATGTGCAGCTCTGCAGCTTAATTGCCTGGGCCTGTGACTAGGATGCTGCTGTTTCAACTCCCCAGGCTAGCAGCAAGGCCTTTACCCTCCAGGGACACTGCTTGACCCTGCTCTTTAATTCTTAATTGCCTTGGTTCTGAATTGTGCTCTATAAATACATTTCTTTTGCCTGACCTTATTTGTACATCCATTGTCCTTCTTAAATTCTGAAAAATTAAACGAAACATAAAGCTGTCTATGTTTGTACTGAGTACCTCTGGGCCTCTAATCACTCTCGGCTAACTCTTCGCTCCTGTTCCCTTTCTTTCACTTTCTTAAGTGCCACTGCATGTTCACTTTGTTACATGTTCCAGGATATTACAGCAAAATGCGATAAACTTGTTCAGAAGAAATTCAGCTGCTGCACTCTGCATTCCTGTCTGCAGTTTCAGTGAAACAACAACATGCAAACAAGACAGAATTGGATATAAAATATCAGGAAATGACAGCAGTAACCACTGTTTGCCAAACATAATGATAATCTGAAATGATTTATCTATAATGTAACTTGTCAGTTACTGAAACATTTGTAGAAACATTCCGCTCCCCCAAAATGCTAGCTACTGCTGACTGGCTCCTTACTGTGGCCTTCTGGGAAGTACATGGCAGTTTTGCTCAGCTTCCCTTTCCATTTGGTTGTGCCATATTAAATGGTTACGACATTTGGAAACCCTTGGTATATACAAAATGCTTTGATGAACTAGGGTTGGCCTATGCCAAAAATAGTAGATGAAGAAGGTGGTTATGAACACTGAGAGCTGTTTGTCAGTAATCCCCGTATGCAGTAGTGTGACTGTCCTTTTGAGCCACAGTTTTTGGTGTGGGTCATACATAGGTAAAATTACATAACAGCAGGCCGTACAGTGATTCAAGGGGGGGGGGGCAGTGGGTCGAAGGGGGGCGTGATGCATTAGACACAATCCTACAGCTGGGTGAAACAAAGAGAGCTACGCAATATTCCACAGAGTTAGGAAAGTTGAGGAGAGTCAGCCTGTTGTGTGGCGCAGTCTGATCCTGCTGCGGTCAGTATTTCTTTTTCTTTTTCAGTCTCCTTGCTTAATGTGGGCACAGGTGGTTCAATAATGACACCACAACAACCAGGGGAAAAGGCCGCAACTAACACAACTGTTAGGTTACCTAACTTCATCATCAAAGTTGTTTTTCTAACAGAACTGTGTAGCAGGATTTACCTGCCTGCCAGGCTCTCCCTGTGGAGCAGTTACTGAGGATTGTCAGTCTCAGTGGTGTTAATAAGGAACAGCACAACATGGTGCTAATATATCAGGGATTGGCAAGATGTTTAGGTCCACAGGGGATTTCATTGTTGGGCACACACACACAGACTTGCATACCTATGTGAATGGGGACTGTCCATTCACTTCTATGGGAAAAACCCTAATCCCAGTCATGACATCCTTAGCCCCTACCCTGCCCTAACCTTAACCATGTTACCAAACAAAATATGAGACTTTAGACATTAGACTTTAGACCCTAATCCCAATAATGACAACCCCTACCCAACCCTAACCTTAACCATAAATAACCAAACAAAATACAAAATTTGGTCCCCACAGTATAAAATATACATGACTCACACACACTAGTGCAACATAATTACATGAATTGTACTGCAGGAGGGAACCACAGTTCTTAGGTGGAACCAACGTGCAGGCAAGATTCAAATGCCCAAACCGGGAGGAGTGAAGCTACAGTGCTACCCAACCGGCCACCAGATTCTAACTAAGATTCCATTATTGTCCTTACAGTGTAATGTGCTGAATTTGTTGTTATGTGCTTTCTGTCTACAGTAGGCACCAATGAGTCAGTCCAGCCACCACTGGTAGATTCTGGAATGGGGGAGGTCCCGGCCAAGGAGAGGTACACTGGCCAGTTCTTCTTTGAGTACCTAGTGGTCGTCAAAATCAATAAGAATAAAACAGGAGGATATGAGCCACAGATCATCTACCAGTTCCCCAAGGTCTGTCCCAGTTCATTCATCCATCTGTTTTTCTAACCACTTATCCAGGCCATGCTCAGGGGGGCCTGGAACCAGGGCCCCTATACCACTAAGCAGGATTTCTTGCTTAATCAGATAACTCGTTAGAGTTAAGGTAGCCTGGGCCAAATGTAAGTGAACAAAGATAAAGTTCATTTGAACTGGGGTACCTTAAATCCGACAGGTTATCTGGCTAAGCAAGAAATACAGCTTTGTGATACAGTGATAATGCTTATTATTGTACATTTTTTTATTATGCCAATGACTCAGTACTGATTGGACTGTTGTTTGGTACCCAGCGAGATGGGATGATGAGATCCCAGAGGGAGGAGGAAGAAAAGACCTTGAAAGCGATTACTCTCTTCTGCTTCCCGGATGGGATGGAGTGGGCCCCACTCACTGAGTACCGCAGGTATCCCAACGCACAAACATGCCGACATACTGTACAGACAGGGACATCGGCAGGTAGGGCTGCAACAGAATGTGGCAATGCCTAGTACATTACATGATATGGATAAGGATAAGGGCATGATATGATATGATATATGATATGATAAAGATAAGGGCATGATATGATATATGATAAGGATAAGGGCATGATATGATATGATATGATATATGATATGATAAGGATAAGGGCATGATATGATATATGATAAGGATAAGGGCATGATATGATATGATATGATAAGGATAATGATAAGGGCATGATATGATATGGATAAGGATATGATATGATATGATATGGATAAGGATAAGGGCATGATATGATATGATGTGGATAAGGTCTGATGTAAGCCAGATGTATTTGTAGTTAGATTGCATTGTCTGGACAAGTGTCACCTGCTTAAAATCCTGTCAAAGCCAGTTTTATCACAAAAACAATGTTTCCCTCCAGCCAGCAACAGGAAAAATACATTTGAGAGTACAGATTTACAGATTAGGGTATTAAGCTCCCTTTGAGCTGTTGTTTTAGTTCCCTTTAACTGACAGATGTGACAGACTTTATATACAGCACTGTCTTAGGCGATTTACAAGTCTTAGGTGGCCAAAAGAAATGTTGAAAGCTGATTATCTGTATAGGAAATGTTTATTTGCTCAGAACAAAAGAACATTTTTGACATTAGAATATATACAAATTAAGAGTGACACAATAAAAACTAACAGAATTATTCTGTTTTCCAAAAAGTTACTGATACCGTTTTGGATGACCACTGCTTCAGGTCCCAAATGTCTCCTCAGAGGCACACCAGCCATTCCATGTATTTACTACATTTCACCACCAGCCTACTTAATTCATTAACTTAATAGGTTTTAATACCTTAATAGGTTAAGTCAGTGAGGTATTGATCAGCCATATGAGGTGTGTTAGTAGTCGAGTAAAAAAATACAGGAGTGTATTGGGTGGTAGCTGCAACTACTATGGTGATCATAGGAGAGGTTTGGAATGGTTTGCACTGTACTGTATGTTTGGAAAGAAGCTTGCTCAGCTCAGCTCGGTGCCAGGGTAAAGGTATCCCTTCCTCAGCGTCTGGCTGCGCTTTTGTTTCTGCTTTGTTGTGGCCGTTTTCATTCTCCTTTGCTCATTTTTTCTTTTCCTCCACTGATTTCTGCATGCCCTCTTTTAAAGGGAGGATTTAGGTAAGTAGCCTGCCTTTGCTGTGTGTCTGCTCCTTTAGTCTGTATAACTATAAAGTGTATTGCTTTGTCCTTAACACAGATGCTAATTTTAAGTAATTTTGAGTGTTTTTTGGTTGTAGACCCAACTGATTCAACATTTAACCCAGTGTCCTGATTTGAGGACCTTTTGAATTGTCCTGTGATGGGCAGTATGGCCTTCTGTCTTGGTAAGCCTTCCCTCCTGTTTACTCTGCCTACAGTGAGACCTTCTCCTTCATCTTGACCGAAATGGATGGTAGCAGAAGAAACGGTTACTGCAGGAGGCTCCTGGTAACCCTCTGCCTCTTTGCCACACTCATACCTTGGCCTGGGAGCCTGTGTCCAGCTTCTGACACGTTCATTCCGTGTGACAATGGCGCCGTATCTTTGTCCTCAGCCGCATGGCAGTGGAGCCCGCTCACCAGAAGCCTTCTGCATCGTCAGTCGCCTGGCCTGCTTTGGACTTTTCTCCAAGGTAACAAGGAAGGCAAAGGTCACATGTCCACTGCTGGGTGTGTTTGCGTTCTGGCTTCTTAGCTTGTGGCAAAAAGGTACTTGTTGTTGCTGGGTTGAACAGGGCCTCAGTAATGTCCAGGATGCTGGACTGTTTTGTGTGTGTGTGTTTTCTCACAATGTTCAGATGTTCTCACCTTGTTCATGACCTATGTTTTAGATTAACTTTAATGCTTTAAAATGTGATTATTTGTGCCTTTGCGGTGCCACTTGTGGAAATTATGATTTTCAGTTGATTCACAGCTGGAATTATTGTTACTAATTTACACTTCACATTTATGTACTTAAGCAGTTCAAGTTACTTTTTGGGGATGTCCAATGCATGTTCTCTGCATCAGTGAACAGTGCCCTGTCTTAAACTGTGGCTCATTTTCTGGCTTACTGCATTGTTATAACCCATACATTTATCCATTTACCAGCTACCTCAGCAGTACTGGATGGGGGTGACCGTGGATTATCTAATTAAATATGACAGTATTTCATCATTTGCTCAGCATTTGGAACCTTTGGATTTATTTATAAATTGTTGCATTGTGCAAACTCAGCAGTACAGCACATGCTCTGCCTGAAAGAGTTCTTAGGTTCCTTGTAGCTGTGCACGTCACCTTGACTTTGAGTAAACCCCTACCAAATAACTACATGTGGATTAAGCATTTATGCAGTATGCTCTGAGTACGTCTAGCTTTGAGTACCTTTAGCCTTGAGCATGCAGACTCATCTTTTAATATAAACCCAGTAGTCCAGCCATTGTCTGATTTAAAGTGTAAGTGAAATGCATTTGTACTAACACACTGGAAATTTTTTATGTTTACATAACTAAGCGGTGGGTCATCAGCCACTGTAAGCCATTCTTTGGGATTAATAGCTTTTCTGGGGCAGGGCTATGGGTATGCCCCTTGAGAACCTCACCTTCTGTCCTGACATGGCACAGATCTTTGATGAAGTGGAGAAGCGGCGGCAGATCTCCATGGCAATGATCTACCCCTTCATGCAGAGCCTGAGGGAGGCACCAGTTCCTGCTCCGGGGCACACTGTTAATATCAAGAGTTTCATCCCGGAATCTGGTACCGAGGTGAGTGGGACATGCACACGCAAGAACACACAGCTATGCAGAAAAGAAACACACCAGCACACATACAGAAACTGACGGAAAGCTGGGAAAACCGATATGAAAAGCATAGGTTTCCACTGTAAAAGTGGGTTCTGTTCGCGCTGTGGGTGCTGGGTGACGCTTTGATGCACACCGCAGATTATCAAGCTGACACGACCCCTGGACTCCTGGCTGGAGCACGTCGACTTCCACACGCTCTTCCGCTGCCTGTCCGATAAGGAGGTGCTCCAGGTGTTTGCCGCCACTGTCCTGGAGCGCCGCGTCATCTTCATCGCTGAGGAGCTCAGGTAACCAGCCAGTCGTCTGCGCAGCCATAGCAGCCAGAGGTCTGCACATCTAAACCAGCCAGAGGTCTATCGTCTGCGCAACTAAATCAGCTACCGCTGATGGTATTTTGGGCATGCAGTTACCTGCCCAGGTACAGAATTATGCAGCCAAATACCAGTTTAAATAGTGGTAAGGAAACTATAAATGATAAATTGCCATTATAATGTATGAATGACTCCATGGCCCTGTATTGGTTGAGTGGTTAGGGAATGGATGGATGGATGGATGGATGGAATTGATTGATCGATTGATGTGTAACTGAAGCTATCCCAAAAATAGAACTGGCACTGAAAGTATTATGAAGTATACCATGCACTAACAATGACATATAGCAAGGCTTCATCTTGCATGAATGCATTCCAGCATGCATGATTGTGGTTATCTGGGAAGGTGTGAATGTGAAAGTGGTTGAAATCTCTGTGTTTTGATTGATTGCCTTGGAGCAGCAGAGCCTTTGTGTTCTGACTGCATTTTCTTGGGCTGGAATCTGATGCCTCGGGCTTAACATATTAGCCTTAACAAGTCTGCTTTCAGTAAGAGATTATCAAAGAAATTTCCTACTTACTACCGGAACAGAATAGTGATTAAGGAGCTGCTTTTGTGATCAAAAGTTAAGGGCCATGCTGTTCTACCTTTTAAGTAGGAGAGTGAACATCATCCATAACAAACCCAGGTATTTCTGTAGACTCTGCTAGTGGATAATAAATGCCAACGGTAATGTGATACCCACACTGGAGAATGCTTCTGAAAAGAAGAGTAGCAGGCATGTACTTGCTCTGATAAAGAATGAACCATGGGCTAATCAGAACAATAACAAGCATGCAACAGTAATCTGATATTTATTCAGGGTAACTGGACAAAAATTATATTTACCGGATCTGGACCCCCAAAAGAACTTGTATGCATTCACTCAAAAGAAGTGTTTCCTCTAATGCGCCCAAACGCTCTCTGTGAAGGACGGGATCAGAAGGCTGCTGGTCCGAGACCGGCCTTGGCTGAATACTCACATTTACGGGCCTGTAACTGCCAGCTCTACAGGTGCCTGCCAAACTTGCTGTCATCTACATACATGTCTGTGTATTATGGAGAGCACAATGGGCTAAGCAAAAAGAGAATTTCCCCTTAGGGAACAATAAAGTACCATTATTCTGTTCTAACTATTGTGTGTATAGGCTTCAAGTGCAATGAATATCATGACAGTGCTTTTTTTTAGGCTTTGAATTTACTTTTCAGGCAGATTCTGCTTAAAAGCGGAACTACTTTATAAAAATGAATCAGACAGACCCCCTCAGATCATGAATGAGATTGCACCTAGACTAGCCCAAAACATATCAAGTCGAATTGTTTTTGATCATTGTCAAGGAAAATCAGGAAAAGAAAAATATGCTTTTACGTGAGTCACAAGTACAGTTTTCACAAATACATTTTTCAACAAATTATTCCATCAGATTATCTAAAGGTTCGAGAGCCCTTTTGGGCCCCTCTTGACCAAGTTGGTAGGAGATAGGCCGCTGCCCTGGTATTCATATTGCTCATGACCCTGCCTTTACAGTAAGGGAAGACAGACAAGTTTTTGCCAAGCTGACCTGGAAACACATCATTGCTCACAGAGTCAATCACTGTGTACACCTCCCATCCGCTCTAGCAGACCCATAGACCCTTCCTTAAAGAACTACTGAAATGCTTTTTTGGCCTGTATTTGGCCTCTGCTGCTAAGTAATGTGACTTAGTCTAGGGCATAGAGCCCTGTTCCTGTCAAGTTTAGTACTCTTCCTCGTGTTGCTGCACAGCTTTGTGAAGTTTGTGTGTGATACATTAGTCACCACTGTTATAATGGAAACATTTGTCTTGTGAGATCTTAGCCTTGCCATTCAAAATGGATGTATAACGTTTTAACATCTGAATACAAAGTAAGTATGTGGTATATGTTAGCTTTGTTATTCAGGTCATGAAGACTTAACATCCAAAGTGTATGTGAGGCTTCAGTCTTCTCTTTAGCTGATGAATGACCCCACCTCCCCATCTCAGCACACTGTCCCAGGTCATCAATGCCGTGACGGCGCTGCTGTATCCCTTCATATGGCAGCACACCCTCATCTCCATCGTCCCTCAGATCCTCCTTACCGTAACCATGGCACCCACCCCCTTCCTGCTAGGGGTGCAGAAGCACATGCTACATGAAACCATGGAGGATGTTGATACCATCAATGTGAGTAACTGTGTGCAGCCCACGGAAGCCGTACCACAATGTGTCAGAAGGTTATGCTTCACATTCAGCAATCTGAGACTTGGGTGATAGTGGTGATGTAGATGATACATAGACAAGTGTTGCTAATAAGTGTTGGTAAATCTCAGTTGATCAAGAAGGTGTTGCAATATATAAAGGAAGAACATTAGAGTGAGGGGAAATGGGGGAAGGAGACAGGCAGGCCATCTGGGGCCCTGCGCTACTCATGGCTCAACTGAGGCCTACTGCTTCTGTTGTAGCTGCTGGTGGTGGACTTGTCTGAGGGAGCGGAAAAAAGATTCCCTGTGAAGGTGAGTGTAACCTCCTTCTGTGTATGCCTGTGTGGTTACGTCTGTGTGAAGGTGAGTGTAACCTCCTTCTGTGTATACCTGTGTGGTTACGTCTGTGTGAAGG
>JAODKM010000107.1:448960-459882 GCA_026780845.1 Petrocephalus sullivani | reverse complement strand
GTGTATGCCTGTGTGGTTACGTCTGTGTGAAGGTGAGTGTAACCTCCTTCTGTGTATACCTGTGTGGTTACGTCTGTTTGAAGGTGAGTGTAACCTCCTTCTGTGTATGCCTGTGTGGTTATATATATGAAGTTGAGTTTGAAAGTGCATGATCTGAGTATGTCTGCCATATGAAGGACATTTTTTGAAACCTCACAGGAAACCCATTTTGTGAGACAACAGATACTTTCCTGTACAGCCATTAACTTTCCAGTTCTCCTTCCCTTTTAATCTTTTTGAGAGGTAGGGGATGAATCATCCATATTGCCCCCAAAACTCCAAGAGGAACTCCTGCAGGAATTAAGCACCAAGAGAGAAAATTCAAGTAAGGGTTATTTTATGTTCAAAGTGATTACCTCCGTAGCATAAGGTTATATTCCCTGACACTGGGAGATTAAGTTAAGCTTAAGTCAGCCAGGTAGAGTGGTTAGGGTTGCACATTTGAGTACCAGGCTGCAGTAAATTGCTGTTTTAGACCCTTGAGCATTTGTCAGATGTGCATATTTTTGGTCATTACTCTCTGGTGCGAGATGAATATCATAGTCTAAATTAAAAAATGTAAAACATAAGTCTCTGGATAAAAACCAAGAACAAATACTGTGATATAGTAACGTGAAAAATAAATTTTGACACCACTGAATTCTACAATTAGAACTGACTGATGAATAATCAGCATTTGAAGTGGTGTAAATGGTGTTAAATGATCAATATTATGGTCATTCTGCCATGGTAAGACCAGCATGCAGCTTGACTTATGAGATGCATTCAACAGATCTTTCCCCTGTTAAATGGTTGCCAGTTTGTTTTGAATACCCTGCTCTGTACCACCCCTGCCTGACTAGGTCCAGAAGAGCTGAAGAAGGTGGTTTCCGAGGCCTTCGTGTCCTTCTTTGTGAAGACAGTCGGCCACTTTGCCCAGTATGTCAAGCCGCAGGGTGGTGACCAGCCCAGCACATTTCACAAGCGGAGCTTTTACAAGGCCATCGAACCAAAGGTTGTACGGCACTTTGTCAAGAAGTTCCTGCTGACACAGATGTTCGACCTCTTCATTCAGGAGGTGGAACAAAACCAGGGAGCTGCCCAAGGAGGTTAGTCGGAGGTTAATGGGTCATCTGCTAGTCAATGTTAACGTTATCGAGCTGAGAGTGGCAGTATATAGCTGGAAAGGGCTGATCAGCAGGCAGCAGCTAACATTGTGATAAAAGACACAGCCTTGTATCCAAAGCCAGTGCTCCACTATTACACCATGACTGTAGGTACTTACCTTCAATGGCTTAATGAAATTATTAAATTATTCAAAGTTTTACTTAATTTAGCTCTGCGCAATAAACTCCATGTGGAAAACGTACCCAATAAATTTTAACAATTCTTTGATCACTTGGTTTTCATTAGCATCAGATATATCCATTAAAGTGGACTCAGTGCAAATACTGTAGCTGACAGATTCTCTCTAGACATATGCATTAAGGTCACTTTATAACCAGAAACCACAATAAATCTTTTTTGGGAAGTAATTAACAAAAACCATGGTCACCTGACCGTGTCTCCTATGCTGGCCACACACACTTTTGTCCTGGGAGCTACTCCTATTGAGTTACTAATTCTGTGCCGTTATTTGGTCTCTTTTAGGGCATTTTTGCAGAAAGATTGTTGAATACCAAGAAAAGAAGAAGAAAGAAAAGGCAAAGAAACACTAGGATGAATCATGCAGGCTTCAGACTGTGAGACCAAGCAGAGTAAAGTGTGTGAATGGGGTGCGTGTAGATAGTCGCTGTCTGTTGTAATGGGGTACATGTAGATAGTCGCTGTCTGTTGTAATGCAAGTAAATAATCCTGTATTTTGTATGTTTTTTATGTCAAACTATGGTTTCAGTTGCATTTTAAGGTAGAGATCCTGAATCGCAACTCTTTTTTCCTCATGAAACTCTTAAGAGATAATTTAATCAAGTGCTCTAAGGGGAACTATTAAGCTTGTGATGACAGCTGAATGAGATGTCGACAGTAAGACTGGCTCAGCTGACGGGTTGAACATGTATATAGGTGTGGAAGCAGAGAGAATGTGACAGTGCTCTTTCATTAGTAGGATGTTCTGAAAAGGTCCTTCTCAAGGTCGCCTGACACTGGAATTCCTCATGTACATGGTACATTTGAAATAAAATGGTTTACTTCAAACTGGTCACTGCTGAGTTCATTATTAAATAGGGTGGTCAGAAGCACTGCGCGATGATCTGCACGAATAAAATCACTGTTCATTGTAATAACTCATTTCGTGTTAAACTATATTGTTGGAATGATTGTAATGATGAAAAGGTACTAGATGTTTCTAATTACCATTGGTTTACCCCTTAAACTGATCAATAATTACTGGTTCACAACTCTTGAATAGTAAATAATTTCAACAGAGGTTGATTTAACTGTTCAAATAAAAAAACAGGAATGAATTAATTAGCTCACACACATATATACTCTATCAACTCCTTAACTAAAGCTGGACTGACAATCAGTGTGGGGATGGTGGTAGCCTAGTGGTATGAGGCTCCGGTTATGGACCAAGACCTGAGCAAGACCCTTAACCCCAAGTTGCTCCAGGGAGATTTTAATTCCATGTTATTGGGTAATGAAAGTCACTCTGGATAAGGGTGTCAGCTAAATGCCATAAATGTACCGTAAATGTGTGGGATCACAACAGAATAACATAGCTTTTGGTTGGGTATCCAATCCTGGGTCTGGGGGCCAACCATAAAAATGGACCTGTTTTCAATTACTTAGACTTTTCTAGAAAATGAAAAGTAAATGTGTTCAATTAGGGGTACTAGGATAAGCAGCTAGGACTCATGCTCAATGGCCTAGCAGCGCAGGACCTCTGCAAAGTACTCAGTCCGGGTTAGTGCCTGAAGCCAGGACAGCTGCATGCAAAACAGAAAACTAAGCCAATGACATTTTGTGTAGAAAGTCACAGCTGTCTTCATAACATCACATATTTCATTTTAAACACTGCTATGATAACTAATAACTTGCGTCTTCAAAAGCTCATTGTTTTATGCATGCAGATTACAAAACAGGGCTGAGATAGTGACTTGATCAGCTCAAGTGCCAGACCATGATCATAGTCACCCTTTATCAAGGGTGCAACAGCAGTTCAAAATTCACCAGGAGTTCATGTCCTGGAACTTCCCGTGAGCCTCTGGCGCCCCTGCATGCCAAAGAGATCGACTTGCGGTATATTTCGCAATTGTTGTCTTTCCACATTACGTCGCTTTCCACGTTAAATGTGTTAACATATACGTATATAATTAATCAAACTGGTCTTTTCCCATTTGATAGTACAGTATATAGATTGCTCTTCGGCTAGAAGTGTCACTGATCATTTATTAATCGCTTATTAAACTTCTGTATTTTAATCGCATCGTGAAACCTGGGTAATCTGTTACATAGTTCACGGCGCAAACACTACACAAGGTTTTCTTTGGCACAATATTGAGTTTTAAAACTGCCGGAATCTCGTTTTCCGCATATGGGAATGCGAGTAAATTCCCAGTAATCCAGGTTTTCCCCCGATTTCCCAGCAGCACCAACGTTTACGGAAACTCCTTCTGGGGCTGTTTTAAAGGACCAGCTGACCATCAAAGCCCCCGGGGGGTCTGTGCAGACAAACCGAAACTAACCATCCCCACAATCAGCCCGCGAAAAAGTGAATACTCTGGACGCGAAAATGACAACGGAGGCTACTGCAGAAGATTAAGGGAAAGCATATCGCGTTAGATTAGCCTATCATCACATGCAAATTCCTTTGATCCCATTTACTTAATAGAATTAAACTAACTTCAATCCAAAACTACAGTCGTTTAACGTTTTGATCTTGTCATTAGGTACATCAGTATAATTCCTTCTGCAGAACAGACCTATTTTAATAACTTTGATGGTCAAACCGTGGTTATCCAAACAACATACATGGCCCACAAAAAAAAAACAGCAACAAGACAAGTTCACTGAAAACATTCTCTCATTAAATATACATTATTTTAAAAGGCTGCAAAGCTCAACACTAACAGTTGTCTAATTTATATTTTGTGGTAAATATTCCAGTGGGAATGTAAACCTGAATTAAATTTAGCTCCTAATATATAAATGAATACAGTGCGGTACATGTTTGCTTAATAGGCAAAACATGTTTAGAAGTCACATTTTCACGTTTTATAAAAGCACTTACAAAGCCATTGCTGTGCCTGAACATAATTAGAACTTTCGGCCCAAACAGTTCCCAAAAGATACCATGATTTTGTGGTCTTCTGCTGGATTTCTTCAGTTCAATATTTTAAAAACAAATCTACAGAAATCTTAAATGAAAAAAAATGACAAAAAATAAGGCAAGCTGGTAAATGACGCCAACTTTGTGAAGTTCTTCCATGCTGAAAAAAAGTTTAGGAGGCCTGTGCTCCATAAGGTGATGTGATGGTTATTGGGCAGTTTAGTTTGAGTCCTTTGTCATTGCTGTTTAATCATAGTCACGAGAAGTAATTCCGTTTGATAAAAGAAAAACAATCAAGTGAGATGGAATTAATGAAATGATTTTGTGGAAGTCCTCCTTCCAGAAGGGTGATCCTGGCTCAGATGCCCCCAGCCAGCAACGGGGATCCCTCTCTGTGGCGTGAACTCGCATTGTAGCCTGTAGGCTCATACAGGTGGTTGCTCTGCAGCTCAGCCTCTGCCCGTAGTGTGATTTTCTGGTAAAGAACATTTAAATATTAAATTCTGAAATCACCTGTCATTCCATCCACCTCTGTTGTTGTTTTGTGCCCGCTGATGCCACGGCTAGCCTAGGCTCTAGGCCCACCCACGACCCTGTACTGCAAAAGTGGTTTTAAGGTGAATGGATGGATTATCAGGCATACAAGGATTCTGCTCACATATATACAGAGGAATGTGTAGGGGGGTGTTACCTGGAAGTCACGTATGTAGGTAAGGAAGAATGTAACAAAGGAGAAAGCGACAGACCACTCAGCTACAGCACCGACCAGGTGGGCTGTGTAGGCCTGCAACAGGAGAGGTGACAGGGTCAAGCCTAAGGTGCACAGGGAGAAGGGATTCAGTGGTCAGGAGGACAAACACAGGCAGAGGCGCTCAGTGAAACACAGTGTAAGCCAGTAGCCCCACACATGCACACACAAGCAGCAAGCCCTCACAGGCATGCCAGGGACCCACTGCACCTTCCTGATCAGGTCAACTCCAGGCAGACTGCTGTGCTTGATGACTGAAGACACAATCACTGCAGGTAGGGATTAAGGCCTAGAGGAAACGGCTCTGGCAGATTAATAACACATCCCTCCCTCGACATTACAAGCCAAACTTAGGTAACGTGTTAGCTGTAGAGAGCCTGTTAAGAAACAGCGGAACATCCTTACACTAGAACACATCACTTGCTAGAGCATGAATACCACTGCATTCCAGCTTTGCTCAAACCCCAAAACAAAAAACCATGCAGGGTTATACCACACCCTAATGAACACAGTGCCACCCCCAAAACAGGAAGCAACAACATTCTTCCAAATTATGGCTGGGAGGCTGAATGTAGCCCCTTTTTAAAGCAGCCACAAGCACTATGTTTCCTCCCTCTAATGACTGGCTGCATCTGGCCTCACAAACCACCATTAAGACAAAGGAGTTTCATTCCCTGTCTGGCCCAGGACCCCAGAGTCCTTTGTCTCATCCTGATCGTAACCGCATGATTGTTTTAGGTGAAGAGCTTTGTGTTTTAGGCATAAATTTGTCTGTAACTGAACAGTAGTTGTAAAGGCTGCTGAAATTTTTTTAAAGCCTACCTTGCCACAATTTTAGTGGGATGTTGCTTAGTAGAAGAATAATCTTCCACATTTGTAACCAGTTCCTCAGTCTCGACAATGCCAGCTCATTAACAGCATTTACCCCACATACTGTATCTAATCTGAGACTTTACCATATGCAGCGCTGTTTAATAACCAATAACATAATTTTATGATATCACCATATCCACCTGCTTGCTGCCAACTTGACTGGTCCTTCAGTCTGCTTCCTCTTTTAGTCTAGCTTGGACATTACATGCAGCATACCTTTCTGTCTTTTATTGGTGACCCCCACTCAACAGTTTCACTGGAAAATTCTTGAAGGATACTGATAATAATGCTGGCCAAGCTCCACAGGCCTATGGCCAAGCGCACCAGGAAAACATGCTTGCCATGGACTTGTGGTTGCATGTGGTAGGACAGCACAGACTCCACCAGGACATACAGCGTCCCCAGGCAAAAGGTCACGGCCGCCCCCAGAAAGTGCATGAAGATCAGGGTGCTTTTCTGTATTGAGCACATAAGGATAGTAGCATAAGTAGCATAAGGATAGTAATCAGTTATGCATCCACACAGACAGCGAGTACTGGTGTCATTGAATCTAGCAGCAAGTGGCTGGGCCATTTGTCATACCTGGAAGTTAGCCACAATACACATTCCCAAGCAGCTCCCAAAACCCAGGCCGAGGCCAAGGGCATTCAGGCGGTGTACTCTTTGCTCATTCTGCATCATTAGAGCCTGCACTTGCTTATAACGCACGTACATGGTTGCCATACCTGCAGAAAGAGAGCATGCTGGGAAAATCTCACCACACAGCCATATTACTGTATAACTAAAGCATGCAAGCATGTTTAACATAAAATAAACATTAATTTATCCTTAATATTGATTATCTTCAGTATTATAAAATCTACTTACCATTGTGATGAAATTAAAAGGTTCTTTTATGAATTGTTCCTGCTCCCTACCCCTCAGTATTTGGGTGACAACTATGCCTCTAGTCTGGATTCATTACAGTTTATTCTTATTTTTTACAGTAACACCTCCAGCTTTGGTTTGACTTCTGATTGTCTCTATGAACATCAGTCATCAAAAGACCAATGGCCTCTGAGTGCCTGACAAATACAAAAGCATTACTACCTAGGAAGGAGGAGATATTGAGCATTATTCCAAAGAGACAGCGTTCTGGAGGCTGGGTGCCAGTGTCACTGTAAACGCAGCACATAGAAAGACAAACATCACAACAAGTGTACGCAGTTCACATGGCTAAACAATTAGCCATGGATGTGTTATAATACTGGTCAGTAGTCTTAACTGGAATTGGGGGAGGGGGGGGGACTGGCTTCTGTGAATCTTAGTCTGATCATTTGACATTATGTCATGCATAACACTAAATAAACATACATAAATGACTATAAACATTTTCCTAAACTTTCAAAGTACTGTATTATGTAGTTTATACCAGGATTTCTCATTTCATGTGAAGATCCCAAAACAGGACAAGCAGGTATGGAAAATTAACGATTTAATAAATGAATGTGCTGACTAGCATAAATCAATAGGAAACTCATTACGTACTGCAGAACTATTGGCTCCTATCCTTAGAAGAATTCCTGGAAGCACAAACTCACAACACGATTGGAAAATGTAATTCAAATATAAAACAACCAAAAAGTTCAACTCTTCGTGGTATTTACCCGCCTCCCCGATGCCCTTGTTTACAATCTGCCAAATTCCACTTGCTAAACAAGATTATCAAGTAGAAATAGATCAAATCAGCAACCTAGCCTAAAAGAAAATGTCATACCAAATAACCAATGACGTATGATGTGTTTTCACAAATGCACAACTAGGCTTTACCATGTGTGTGTTCTTAAGGTAAGATGTGGCAATTTGTAGGACATCTGTTTGTTGGCCGTTGCTCAACCCCACAGTTAAACGTTCGCTTTCGTTTGTATAATTCAGTTTTCGGGAGACACCTTGTGGTCAATGCTCAAACTACATCAACCAGAACCAGTTACAGAAGGGTATCCGTAGCTTATCCAGCAAAATGTGAAATGCGCATTAACACTGACAGTTTAAAATACACATATGATAATTGGTTGGCAGTCATGAACAAAATTTGAGACTGTTAGACATACAGTTTAACGCTGTTGTATTCACACACCGAAACAGATCTGTATCAAGAGACTGTTCCCAGAGGAAAGAAATCTTAAAGCTACATATTATTTCGGCTAGAGGTTTAGAAATTTAGGCTTAGTACATATTCATTCAGGTTAAGCAAGCCTGCCAAATACAGCAGTCGGTCCCTTTGTGGAATCTTTATTATACTTGGTGAGCCCCACTGCTAAGGCTCATTAAATCTGGGCTTCTGCATTCAATATGATTCAATGTCATGGCCTCTCTGGGAGGCCACAAGTGCTATACATTACACTGAGTCCTTTGTCCACAAAGGAATAAAGGTTTAGAGGCTATGAAGTAAACCAGAATAGTTGTTCTTCCACTGACAGTCATAAAAATATAAGCAACACACTTAACTACTTTTGCACAATCTTTAACAACAAATAAATAATAGCATACTTATTGTCTAATACATTATTCTTCAAACAAAATTCAGGAACGACTGCAGTTACTTTGTCTAAGTAACAAAATATTAGGGCATGGCAAATAGAAAGACAGAGCCTGGTGACCTTAACTGATGGATCAGTTACTGAAGATGGGCAGATGGCTAGATGGATGGTTGCTTTGGATGGTAACCTAAAATGATTCAATAATCATCATAAAGCCGTACCTCTTTCCAGCAAACCAATGGCTCTCCATCCCATGACCAGATTATGATTTACTTGGTGTACTGCCAGTCAGTCACTCACTTACCAGTGCAAGCTGCCAATCCACCGCTTTGCAAAGCCACTTCCACCTGCGCTGCCCACCAACAGTCTTACCCATTCCTCCTGTTGGTCCTCACCTTATGTAGGGCATCCAGGGATCCACGTGCTTCAACATTACAGCTGTGACATAAGGCAAGATGAAGGTGGCCGATGACCAGACCACCAGGAATGCAGGGAGTGCACAGAGTCCCTCCTGGAACCACCACATGGGAAGAACGTGGAGGTGGGTCTGGGAGAAGAGCTGATATGATCCTGTGCACTGCTACTCAACTCAAATGAGCCTCACCCAAAAAGAGAGAAATGCAGAGCATGGAGTAATGCGAGTCAGTCAGGATGAAGAACCAATGAACAGCTGACTCATGATTGGCTATGCTGTTTGCATCATCCAAACCTCCTCTGAGAACATCACATGACTCTCACACGGCACTTTCACATTTGTTACTTTGTTTTTTCTCTAGCAACAGCTTAGAATAAAAGTAGGGCAGCCTGGAACCACACAAGCCGACAATGTCTGCCAACTACTGGCACACAGCTACACAACAGAGACACAAAGCTGGTGGTGCCTGAACATTTGTGAACCCCCTTTGCAATTACAGAAATAGAGCTTTTATTATGAAATCCTTATTTAAATTTTATTTTGCCCTTTACTGAAATTAAAGGTTACAAGAAATGGATAAAACAGAATTTCATAAGTTGGAGCAAATGTGCGCTGCATGAATAGGTGACCCCTGAGTTGAATGACCTAAATGAAGCTGGCCTTTAGGAAACAGTCTGCCTGCCAACTAAAAACAAATATGGTATCTATAAGTGTATGCAAACACTACTGTATGCATAAGTCTGGTGAAAGTTATAGTCATAACAAAATAGTGTTTTCCATCAAACCATTCTGGGATAAATAAAATATAAAGGGAGAGTATTTAAAATATCAATGACTGCCTACAAATGGATATCTTTCTAAAAAATATCAAGAACCATAAGAAAAATAACAAATCAAGCAAAACTCAACCCAAGAAAAGCATTAAAAATCTCCCTTGCTACATGTGATGTTGTGGTGTACCTCTCAGAAATGAGAATTGCAAATAGGTCTTTATATGAAGGCAGTCCACAAAGAAGCTTCTGCTGTCTAAGAAGAACCCAGATATGTCTTTGGGATCCTGTAGATTACACATCATTAATGGAACCATGCTGTTTGAGTCATACCAGACTCATGGATATGGAATATCAGGCTGACGTTATAAAATCTAAAGTTGGCTGAAATTCCAAGACAATGAAGCATTCATGTTCCAAAATATTCCAGGAAAAAATATATATATTTTTGCACCTGAATCCAGTCAAAATGCTGTAGCAGGAAGTTTGCTGTTCATACCAGATTACCCTGACCCCCTTCAAAATATGCTGCATAGTACGCTCTAAAAACAGATGTGCTAAAAACGACAAACTAAAACATATTTACATGTCTAGTTAAGGGCAACATAATGTGTGAGTTTTACTAAAACCAGTTCACCCATTTAACACAGGCAGTGTGTTAAGTTTTTGGAGACAAAAGTGTTAAATGAACAATCAGAAGAACTGAGACATTACTGGTTACTAGGCAGACAATGACAGCTGAATTGCAGTGTGCAATATGATAGAACAAGTATGCAACACATGATATGTTTAGTACTTGTGTAATTTCATAAGAACATAAGAAATATACAAATGAGAGGAGGCCATTCAGCCCATCAAGCTTGTTTGGGGAGAACTTAACTAATAGCTCAGAGTTGTTAAAATCTTATCTAGTTCTGATTTAATGGAACCCAAAGATTTAGCTTGCACTACACTAACAGGAAGACTATTCCATACCCTAACTGCACACTGTGTAAAGAATTACTTCCTCAAATCCAGTTTGAAATGTTCTCCCGGTAATTTTCACTGATGGCCACGTTCTTGTATTTGAACTAATGCTGAAGTAACTATTTGGTTGAACAGCATCCAAACCTGTTAAAATCTTATTTCCTCATATGATATTCCTCGAAGACCAGGAATCATTCTTGTAGCCCTACGCTGTACCTTTTCTAAGGCCGCAATGTCCTTTTTAAGATAAGGTGACCAAACCTGCGCACAATATTCTAGGTGAGGTCTCACCAAGGAATTGTATAATCTCAGCATTACCTCCCTTGACTTAAACTCCACACAC
>JAODKM010000107.1:427615-448860 GCA_026780845.1 Petrocephalus sullivani | reverse complement strand
GGGCAAAGATGTGGGATTTATCTGGGGCCCATCTGGGTTACATTACCTGGGCACAATGTGGGCCAGCCCATATGGGCAAAGATGTGGGATTTATCTGGGGTCCATCTGGGTTACATTACCTGGGCACAATGTGGGCCAGCCCATATGGGCAAAGATGTGGGATTTATCCGGGATATGCAAAATCAACGGTTTGCAATTCTGATTGCATGTTTGTGATTATACAGTTAAAAATCACACTATAGGTTTTCACTAATAACTTAAACTGATAAGGTAAACTGTGGCTGAACCAAAAGTACAGAAGGAGACAGGCCTAAAATTAGTTTTATGCAATATTTAAGGAAAATCACAGACACACAATTAAATAAAAATTAAGAAGCTTCATAAATATTTATGTAAAAAAAATCAGTTTACATTTAGTTTACAAAGTATACATTAACATAAAAATCTCTGTCCACCAATTCCACCATTCCCTGTTTGGAAGGACCACTCTCCTGCTCTGCCTCTTGTGCACATCTCTTACTCCTACCGCCTTTTAAATCGTGTGCGTTGTACAGGAATGATGTAATGCTTCCTTTCACCTCATCTTTTGTAGCATCTTTTGTTTTTGCATTTGCATTGCCGCACAGCACCTGACAAAACAAAGGTGATGAGGAATTATCTAATTAAATTTGCGCATTCCATTTGGCAGTAATTGATATTTTACCTGTTTATCAGTCAATCCCAGAGTACAAGTTTAAAATGACCAAAAACCTCCAAAACGTAAGGGTGGGTCACTAAAATTTTAAGACCTTAAATCATTCATCCAATATTGATAGACATATGGTTTACATGGTCTGTGTCATCAGGAGTATTAAATTGTTTAAGGGCATTTTCAGCCCATTTACTGAAAACTCTCTATCTATGGTGCACTGAAAGATCTAATTATATGTTAACAGATAACCAGAAAAACATTTTGTTCCCAATTCTGTTTCGTCCAAACAGAGATAATTAATAATAAATAATTGTAATTTAAACATTTCCTTTTTGTAAGCCTAAATTTGAACTTCATAGAATTTCAAATGACAGCAAAATCATTCAAGGACCTTTAACAAATTGTAAAATGATCATAAAATCCATAACAAATCCAATGTATATTAATAGAAATGTATTGCTAATGTTACTATTAATTATTTTTAACAATTTATACTTACGGAGTATAATTTTATTTATGTTGAAATTCTTAAATTCTTTTTTCCCTTTGGCACCTGTCCAGTTATATTCTCGTGCCAACTCTGGTGCCAAGAGGTTTGCTAGTATGGTTATGGTGGTGCTTGGTCCATCCTTGCCACCAAGAACTGCAAGTTTAAACACCTGAAGGAAGTAAACAAAATGAATTATGCACATACAGTAGATCAAATTTTACAATATACTGCCAAGTAAGGTCCCTGAAAAAGCACATGGGTAAAAGCCAGAATGACAGTATCTCTTCTCCTTAACTCTGAACATATACAAAATGGTAAAGGAAATTCACTTAAGAACTGTAACAGTTGTGACAGTGTAAACAAAGCTAATGACTGGTCATGTTAAGGGTACTTCACAGGTACAAATTCTCATAGAAAAAAAAAAAATTACCAGTTTATTCATGAAATCCACATCCTCTAACTTGAGTTCTATATCTATACACATCTATGTCTATACACATCTATGTCTATACATCTTATTGCTAATATATACATTTCGTAACATTATGGCTAAAGCACTTTCTGGATGGATGCAAACTGCATGTCATTGCCTTGTACTTGTGACATGTGCAATGACAAAGTTGAATTCTATTCTATTTTATTCTCATCCCTGCAGGTCCTCAGATGACATTAGAGGCAGATCTAACTGTAAATCAGTACTGAGAGGATCCTCCCTCAGATGAAGGGAAACATCAGACTGTCTATCTCTGCACAGGTCATTTAGGAGTGACGTATTATGGTCAACCCTTTTGCGAAGCTCCTTTAAATCCAAAGACTGCTCCGTCAGCATCTTAATGACCGTCACCTCAAACCCTGAAATACATTGTTTACATCAATTAGACGTTCAAAATCAATGTAATGATTACACAAACTTCAAAAGTCATAAGACTTGTCAACTGTGTGTAACCCAACTTGTAAACTTTTCCAGAAATGTCTCATATGTTTAAAAGGAGTCTTACCTGTGCTTGTACTGGCCACAATTGTTTTCGTGCGAGTAGATGGGTGTTCACTGTGTTTTTCAAAAACACCGGCACTGGTGGTGTCCTGACCCTTTGCCCCTGATCCAAATCATCCTCTTCTGAGGAAACAGGCTGGTATCAGGCCGGAACTCTAATTTAGGGAATAAACAAACAAACAAAACAATTATAACTAAAAATAAATAACAATAAAATACAATAATATGTGCATTTCCATTGTACTGGGAGCATAATTGGAACCGTAATTCCTCAGAAATAATTCGAATTCGACAAAATAAATTCATCGGGAACATATTTGTCTGCTCTTGACTTCTACACATCTCTATGGTATTTCTTCTCAAACAGGTTTCGGCTTTTAAAACACCCCTCCCCAGGCCCGTTAAGGTGAAGGATCAGAGACGCTAACAAAGGAAGGCGACGGGAAAATGCTTGATACATGCATGTCCATCAGATGCATTTAAAAAGGATGTTCTGAAAATTATCAAAAAGGAACTAGATTAACATTTGTTCTCCAGCTGAATTGAGTTCTAATTTAATCATCATCATCATCATCATTTTGAATGTTAAATTACGAAAAAATGGTTCCAAATGTTTTAAACTGATTTGACTACAATATTGTACTTTATACTTTAACATCAATCACAGTATAGATTAGACGGTGTTTACATATACATTAAATGGCGGTAATATACATTAGACAGTGTTGCAAATTTAAAAAAGCATATCACCACAATACATTTGAGTTGGAAACTGTACAGTTGAAAATATAAGAAAATGTTCAGATGCATGTAAATTGGTATAGTTCTCGCTTTATAATGTATTATAGCAATAAACTGTAAAATTACTTAGCTGAAACGTACCAGGAAAGTTTTCAACTTATGTAGAGTTTGTCTGATGTAATATAACAGTAATATAGCAGTAATATAGCAGTTTGAATATGTCACGCATGCGCAGTACAGCTTTAGTTCGTGAGGCCTAATGTGGGTTTGCCCAGATTCTGCCCCTGTGTTACCCATACGGTGCAGCCCACATTTTCCCCATATGGGTATGCCCAGATCCTGCCCATATGGTACCCATATTGTTTCACCCACATGAAATTGCATATGGGCTAACCCATATGGGCATGCTACCTGGGCAGCAGAATCCAGAGAGGATCCCGAATGTTTGAAAAGGAAATTCAATGAAATATGCAATCCCCGGACAAATGTTATAATGGAGAGACACAGCTTCAACTCGAAACAATCGAGGCATACGTGAGTGCTCTAAGAAACCAGGCTAAAAGTTGCTGCGTCGGTGCGCTAGAAGAAGAGCTGATCAGAGACAGGCTAGTCTGCGGAATCAGCAGCAACAACGTCAGACGCAGTTTACTTAAAGAGACTGACCTCACGCTGTCTAAAGCCATCCGCATCTGCCAAATTAGCATACTGACAGAAAAACATAGTCAGACTCTTCGCACAAAAGTCGGCGATGTCCACTACCGTAGACACTGTATGTAAAACACAAAAGTTTCAATAGCAGGATGAGGAGTTCGACAAAACCAAACAATCCGTTAATTTCCAACTGCAGGAACTGTGGAAGAGACCATCAAGCGAAACGAGAACAATGTCCAGCTTTCGGCCAACCCACTTTAAAAAGCTGTGCCGGTCTGCAAAATCAAACTCAAGGAACAGACAGGTTAACCAGCTGTGTACCGAAGCGGACTCCGACGGTGATGACAACAGCGAAGCCGCATTCGCTGTAAACGGCTTGTCTTTACGGTATCACCAAGGTAAAAATAGCTGCAGTCAAGATAAGCAGGGACGTTGTATTGTGATAGTACACGACAAATTTGGGGCTGAAAGTTGATACACGGGCTAAAATGTAATGTTCCTACACACGTACGACCTCATCATGTTATGGATCCGGCGACGGCGGGGCATGGTGCAGGCAGAAGGGAACAAGGTGATGACCCACTTGCGGCTCCATAACAAAAAAGGGGTTTATTGGGAAGAAAACTAAAGCTGGGAAAACTACAAAAGAAAACAGACCACGAGGGGTCACAACAAAAACCAAAAACACTGAATAAATCAACTAATAAACTACAACTTAAAACAGGGCTTACGTCAAACAGATACAATGCAGTACAGACCGTAGAGAAACAATGACCAACTAAAGAACAGGACACAAGCAGGCACTAAAATACACTGAACACAACAACTAACAGGAGGCAGGTGTGGCTAACAGGACTACAGGTAACAAGGAGCAGGTGAGGATCATCAAATTAAATCACTAGGGGAACAGGACAACTAACCAGCACAAAACTAAGGAACACTACAGACACTGAAACGAATACACTAACTGAAACCAAAGGAACACACTAGGATAAAACAGAACAATATATTAAACAAAACCGGAGAACAGGAAACAATGGCAAACCTATAAAATACAAAATAACAGATAAGGCTGGCCTAAGGCCAACCTGGAACCCATGCTGTAGGGAATACCGGAGCCGTGCGCTCAGCCCACTGAACTATGCAGCAGTCAGGGGAACACTAGGGGCAAGGAACACCAGACAGGTAGGTTCTTCTTTGTGAAGAAGAAGGACGGTGGCCTCCGGCCCTGCGTCGACTATCGAGGTCGCCATTGGCTTACTCACTGGGGGGTCTTTACGTGGCAGAAATGTAAAGCGCATTGAGGCAATGTAATGTTGTGATAATGCACTATATAAATAAAATTGCATTGCATTGCATTGCTTAACAAGATCACCATTAAGAACCATCACCCTCTTCCTCTGACCAATACTGCCCTGGACGCCCTCTCTGGTACCACCCACTTCACGAAGTTGGACCTCCGGAGTGTCTACAACTTGGCAACTTGCGCATCAGGGAGGGCAATGAGTTGAAGACGGCTTTCATCACCCCCACTGGTCACTACGAGAGCCTGGTTAGGCCCTTTGGCTTATGCAATGCTCCAGCAGCCGTCCAGAAAGATATTACTGAAAATTGGCCTGTAAACAAATCTGGAAAACCAAGGGGTGTGCAACAATTGCAATGAACTCAAAACACTAAACTAATATCTTGTTACAGGTGAAATTACCTATTTTCTCAACTATTAAGAAGACTTTGCACAAAATGTGTAATGGCTCAAACCGCAAAAATAATCGGAGTCCATCACTGTCTGTACACAGCAACCCAGCAAAGAAGGGACAACCAGAGGACGTGTCCCCTTTTTGGGGACGTCCTAATGACGTCTTAAGGATAACCGTGTTAGTATGAAAAATAAAGAAATCCTTCCAAAGCAAGTTGTTATGCCAGCTTCCAGGAATAGAATTTTAAATATATAATTTCATCTTAAGTGCTTGTTTTTATTAATGTTGCATCAGGGTGTCCAGAACTCGTCCTTTGAGGATGACTTCTAGACCAAAAGAGGACGTCCTAAGGACGACTGTGTTACTATGAAAAATAAATTAACAAAAAAGAGGTTCATGTACTTTGCTTCAATATGAAGGATTTGAAGGATTTCTTTATTTTTCATACTAACATGGTCGTCCTTAATTCGGATGTCCCCAAAATGGGGAAGTGTTGCAGACGTCCTGAGAACGTCCTCTGGCTGTCCCTTGTTTGCTGGGTGTACTGGACATAAAAATTCCTTTATTGAAAAACTGCCTAACTAGCTCCTGTTAAAATATGAGGCTTGGGAAACTATCCTTCCTCTGCTGTATGGTCTGTCTTGTTTCATTATCCCCCAGAAACATCCGTTGTGTTGTGAGGGGATTTGCAGCGTTTTTTGTTTTGCGTGCGTTTTCAAGATTTGCACCGCGTCTGTCAATTTGCTACACATTTCCGAAATTTGTGTTTTCTGTATTTGCAGCGTATTCGAACGTGGTCACATGATTTACTTGTGTCTAGTCAAAGACGGCAATATTTAATAGTCTGTAAGCCTGATGATGAAAATAAAATTACATAATTTATTAAGTATTTTAAATACAAAAATACAATCTCTTAAAGTATTTTGTTACAAATTACATCAGATTTTTTCTATCCAGAAAAATACAAATTACTTAAAAGTAATTAATGTTATACGTATTTTAAATACATTTAATTGAAATACTGCTCATCTGACAGTCAAAATACTTACCGTATATGCATTAGGGCGACTATCAGGCTATAACACAACCAGGCTTGTAAAGCTTTTCAAGACAAACAGAACAGACTATTTTTACTGACAACAAAGGACACAAAAAAGCAATTTGAAATTGTGATTGCAAACACCAAGTGCAAGAAAAAAAAATGTTTTTGTTTCATTGTAATATAATCCATTCGAAGGTTATGCACAATTTGGAAAATTACAGAACATGATGCCCTTAGAACGCACTGGAAAACTTCAGAAGGTGTCAGTATGGAGGCAGTAAGTACGGTTTTATGACCAAAGAATACACCTGTCAACAGCCAAGCCACCTGTAAAGCAGACCATGGAGGCCTTGGATGGGAGACCAGATAGAAAATCTTGGTTTCTACTGTAAGAAGTGTTGGTCTGGCCAGCAGGTTAGCCCATCCTGTGGTCGGTGGATCCCAATGCCCAGTGCAGATGAGATGTAAAATCGAGGTCCTGGCTCGCTGAGGTCATAAAAGATAAGATCCCTGGGCATCTTTCGAAAGATTTAGGGGTGGCACTCCAATACCCTGGCTAAAATTGCCCACTGCAGCCTTATCAAATTCGGCCTCCTAATCATTCCCTGCATCTAACTAGTGAATTCTCTCCTGCCTCCTCACCACCTTAGCTACTGTGTAGTGAGCGTCCTGGCACTGAAAGGCTGTCATTAAAGTCTTTGGGTGTTTTGAAAAGCATTATTTAAGTGTAAAATCCATTCATTCATTCATTCATTCACATCTGGTTTGATCCAGCTCCAAAGCATAGGACATGCTTACAAAGCATCAAATACATAAAATATGGTGCTTGGGAGTAGATCCTCTTGCATTAAAACAACGATTGAGTCATTCAGTGTGTTAAACAAAATAGTAAACAGTGAAATACATCAGAGTGGGCATTATAGGTAAATATAAAAAAATTAAGTTTCTTAATTAAAATAAGTGAAAAGAGAAAATCACCCATTACAATAAATATAGCAATCTTTATTTACATAAGCATGTTTTATTTAAAAATTATTTTTTTATAATTGAGAAAACAAATTTTAAGAATCATGTAACAATAAAAGGCAAGAAAAGTTTTAGACAAATGAAACTGAACAAACTTACCTTTCTAAACAAATCAACAACCTTGGCCAGAATTTAAAGATATCAAACAAAACAAAATTGGGAGAAAAATCATGTTCTACATTCAATGAATTTAAATAATATTTTCCAATGAAGCATGTTAAAGTCTAACAACTTTGGTTATACTATAATATAGCTAAAGGCAGTGTCTCAGAACTGTGCACCGTGTTATTAAATACTACTCACTTTTATCATTTTCATGTCTTGACACATAAATGCAGCTCACAAGGGGCTTGAAAACCTAGAGACATCACTTAACATTTTCAGGTATACATACTTCCAAATTAAGCTGATGGTTTTGGGTGAATAATTGCATACTTTTAACAAAAGTTACAATTTCTTTTAAATAAGGAACATTTATAGGCAGACATTTTTTAATTTTGTACAAAACTAAATGACACTATGGCAATGGCAGATATGACTGACTCTTTTCAAGGAAACAAAAAAAAAACCAAAGGTATTTCATGACAGAGAAACCAAGATGCAACACCAAACAGGCCTCGAGTCACACTCAGGCACAGAGACTATCGACAGAAACCAAAAACAGCAGGTAGCAGCCTTCATTGGATAATTCAGAATCCGAGCAGAAGGGGTGGCGGCTTTGAGACTGGTTACTGACCATGGTACGTTAGGATCAATAATATTGTACACCTGAGACGTCCTGCTACAAATAAAAAGTATCTTTTTCCAGTCCAAAAAAGAATGGCGTGCTATTTCAACATATATTCAACATCAAAAATGGGGAAACAAATTAAAGACTTAAGGCAATTTTTTACTACTTAATGAAAAAGATAGCACAGAAAATGAGTTTACCATGAACTCTAGATGTAACAAAGCAAAGACCTGGTGGGAGTGCTTTCACAGTGGCTGCACCTTGCTGTGCTTTAAATACTAGCACTCTACGGGTTAAAAGTGAGCACGGTTGAAGCACGGCAGGGCTACCGCACTAACCCCGATGAGCCACCATCTTCCAGGTCTTCTGAGGTAAAAAGGAAACAAAGCCTCCATTATACAAACAATGGACCGATTGCACCTGGGCAAAAGATAGCTGTTCAAAAGCAACATTCAAGTCCCCAGAACCACTTCTGTGCCCTGCTGGGCACAGGCTACATAATGGAGCATTGCCAGTTAAAGCACATGTAAAAAGGAGAGTGATTAAGGGGTTAGAAAGAAAAATAAATATCATAAGTATGTAAACATTTTTCTTGTTCCTGTAGCAACTACCAGCTGCCCACTGTCCTCACACATACAGGCGGTCACACAAGGAAACAGAGGATGGTAAGTCGATAAGGTTTGATGGTGCTGAACATGACATAAAATAAAGATAAGCATGCCCTACCGATCCTGGATTTGGCATCAACATGCCCTGTAACACTGAGACGCACAATACACACGGTGAGAGACCTGCCATGTCAAGGACTACACGGTTGCAAGAAAGTGGGGTGCGATTCTGACCAGAAGGGTGGCAAGACTGATTCTGGTCCGTAAGTATTTTTGCAATAATACCATGAGAGGGGGGACTACTTAGGCATTTGCAATGCCAATAAAGCCAAGAAAAAAATTAATAGTAATCCTTGCCTGGATCTTGCATTTGCTTGTACAGTAAGTTCCACCGTAGGGCACCCCGTTGGTCAAAACGGGGCAATCAATATTCATAGAGCGAGACATCGGACTAAATACAGCCACAACTGCAACAATGAAAAAGCGCCACAGAACATGACAACAGCGAAACGGTTTAAAAGCAGCAGTGACAAAAAGGGAGTTCTGTCCTAAAATGATCCATGTTTCCTTAAACAGGAACCAGAAGTTAAAATACAGCATAGAGCTACAACTACGGGGACACCTGGATGCACAGCACAAATGAAATGTCAAAAAATGTTAACTGAAGGAAACTAATACTGCATTTTTTTGTTTTAATTTTTGGTTAGGGAGGCCAATAGCGAAGTTCTCTTCCAAATGAAAACCCAAAGGCAGTAAAAAAATAAAGAAAAATGTAATTATACAACCAAGTCTAAAATTATTAGGTATAACAATACCACTGAGGTGAAGGTTAAATTAAATTAACCCTTAAAACTGACATTGTAAGAATACAAGATTTTCTGGACACATTGTCCACCA
This sequence comes from Petrocephalus sullivani, assembly GCA_026780845.1. Classification (NCBI taxonomy): domain Eukaryota; kingdom Metazoa; phylum Chordata; class Actinopteri; order Osteoglossiformes; family Mormyridae; genus Petrocephalus; species Petrocephalus sullivani. The sequence goes on along the minus strand of JAODKM010000107.1, from coordinate 439,293 downwards.
AGCAAATGAATAACATCAGTAAGTGAACATGTTTTGGGTGGTGTACAGGTGTACTTACAGAATACACCCCTTTGTATTGTAAGAGTGGAGTGCCAGCACTGTAGGTAGCACCAAATTGAAAATATTTTTTCTTTCACTTTTGCCCCTGCACAGTAGAAAAATAGCTGCAAACAAAGGAGTACAACCAAATAATTACGGGGAAAATGCAAAAAAATAAATAAATTCATGACCTTTCAACCAGAAGCTTCATTCAACAGTTCAAGGCTGGACAGAACTATAAAAAAAATTGCACACACAGACAGTCAAGGTAAATCATTATTTCCACTCTATTCATAATATTTTCCTTTTATATCTTTATCAGTATCAGTCAGCTTAACTGGTTTTATATTTGATCGAAGATATTGCAACTACTTTTTCCTCAACACCAGAACAAAAAAAAACCAAAAAAAAAAAACACATGAAAGTCAAGAATGATGGTTGCGGCCAGGCTGGGTGGAGATGGTGGCCGGGGGCCTTATTTTGAAGACGAAAATATGCAGATGGGAGGCGATCTGGTTGCAAACACTGATGCAGTAGCGGGCCAGATCGAAGGAGGACAAGACCTGTGGGTGCAGAACAACATCTTAAGCTGTGGCCTAGAGAACCAGCCATCTGTCGTAATACAGCTGGTCAGTTTAAGCCACCAACCACTTTAAACAACTCCTGTAGTCACCCAACCCACTTTTATTAGCAATACATGCAGCCCACAGTTCAGCTGAATGGGAAATAATTACTTAAGCATATAAGCCTTACCAGTGCGATCCACAGGACCCAGTATTCATCAATAAAGCTGTTAAAATACTGGTCCAGAAAAAGCAGTCCAGGTCCAAGAAAAGCCAGATCATGAAGGTACATCTCACTTTTTGTCATGTGTGCAACCTAGAGAGAGAAACAAAGCATACTGTTGCTGTCAGTTGAACAGTCCTTCTTATGAGAACTGCTGCCTGCAAATCAGCCACATCAAAGTTACCTCCCCCTGTCTGTGAGAACATGGAGCAGAGCTCTAACGAAAGCTTCAGAATGTAAATCACATCGTGACTGAAGCTGTGAGCAGCTGGCCCAAGCACCCGAAGGATATGGGTTTATATCCCAAAATGGTTATGTGTGTCTGAGTGACCCAAACCTTTTTGTATAAATAATGATAAGAATTTATACAAACAGTTTTAGATAATTCAGATAATTTACAAAAAACAAGCAAAAGAAATACACAATACACAGGAGATCTTATTTAGCTAAAGGTAGGACAGGCAGTTACCACTAATTTGTTGGTGATCTTGGCCGATACGAAGCCAAACACCAGGATGTAGAGGCACGGATGCCTTTCAAAGAGCTGGACAGCCGACTTCTTGTAGATCATTACAGCCAGTGTTATCACTGAGCCTATGTGAAAGAATGGGGAGAGGACACTCGTCCCCTGGAAGACAAACACATTTATACATTACAAATAATGTTACATATTCAGAAACTATTTGTCACTACAAATAGTTCTGTTTACTCCGCTGGGCCATTGGAAATGTTTAATATTAAAGTGACAGACACCTCAGCACTTTTTGAATATTAGAATAGGAGCACTTTTTAATTAAAACTAGAGTACCTTAGCCATAACTAGCAAGTGTCAGAGCCGGGAATCTAGAGCCAGGCTCTGACGTCAATGAATATCAGATTCATACCCTTAGGTTTGTAACTGCACTCAGCGAGATCTTGCTGTCATTTACATGCCCTAAAATCGCTATTCATACTTTCAGCAGTACACTTACCGCTATTGTCGACCCATTTTTGCCTACACCTCCAGTAAATATCACCCGGAAATAATTCATGCAAGAGAATATGGCTCCCAGCACTGTGAAAATGGCAGGAACTATTTTCATCTGAATGCTTATCACTGGAATCTGTGGACCAAAAAAAGCCAGTAAGAATCTTGCAGGGAAGAAACAACAAATTGTTCAAAAATAGCAAAACTATGCAAGACATCAGCAGCAAATTGAGCAAAGACAGAATGTAGCTTTAACATACTGAAAATAACGTGAGCACTGGAATAGAGGTTTAGAAGGCATCACCTGAAGGGTAATAAAATGGTAAAGGTTTGCTGTACAGCTGAATGCAGTACAGTAACCAACTGCTAGAATGTTACACAAGCACATCTCTGTAGAGAAACTCTCTTTAGCATTACAGTCACTCACAGGTTCTATATCAGAAATTAAAACACACATTCAAGAATTAAAGGGGGGTAAAAACAATTACCGGGAACTGCCAAAAAGCCGATCCTCCGACAGCGGCCAGCAAATACATGATTATAATGAAGATTTGCACCTCAGTCACATCAATGCTGAGCAGGTAAAGAAAGCAGAAGAATCATAAGCAGGATTAGAAGGGTCAGCACTACATGTCACCATGCACAGCACAGCGCCCCCTACAGCCCCCCCACCCAAACCACACCATCCCAGTATAATCAAACAACGACGTCAGTCCGTACATTTATCACAGAAACCTAATCCAGATAATGCTCATTTCATTCTGCCAAGTATTAAGTTGGTTATATCGGTTACCCAGAGAATAAATCATAACTGGCAGCAGTCTAACAACTTCCATGGAATATTCTCATTCGATTACTTATTTGGTAGGATTCATGGAAAACTGAGGAACAGAAAACTTTTCAGAAAAGACCCACTTTAAAATACCACAATAACGAATTAGAATATGCATATATTCTAATTCTAATAAGAAATGCATAAGAAAACTATGTCTAGAAATATACTAAAACTGACAGAGCAGTTAAACTCCCTACTGTCCAATAGTCCAGAATGAGACTGAAATGTCCCCTCCCACAAAAATGGTGAAATATCAGAAACTGAATGTGCTTCGAAGACAAGGTGCCAGGTCCCAGTTTGAAATGTGCATAATAGCTTCCTTCGGACACACAGAAAACCATTTGGTTATAAAGAAAATGACAGGTCTTATTTTAGCAAATTCTTTCCTTTTCAATGTTGGGCACCTTCAGACATCATCATTCTCTATTTTGCTAACGCTGTCCAGATCACAACCTAAAGGACAGGGACTCATATTTCCAAGGTAACTGCTTAAAGGCTGTGAAAAAGACAATTGTTGCCAGTGAGCAGATGGTCAGGACTCAATGCTGTTGGCTAGAACAATGCAAATCCAATGTTCACAACATTTCATACCTGCTACTCAGAAGTTCAAAACACAGCCAAAATCTACATCAAGACGGAGTTTAACTACGGCAAACCACTACAGACTTTATTACACATAACGTGGTCATTCGAGTCCTGCTAGTGAAGCATGATCGCGGGGTACCTTTGGAGTTGTAAATCCGAGTGCCATTAGGAAAGCGCAGAGGGATATCCGGGCTAAGCAGCACATGCAGGCAGCGGCAGGAATGGCTGGGCAGCGCATGCACCAAGGCAGTGGGGGCGGGGGTCACGTATCAGTTACCATCAAGTCCCAGAACTCTGGCCCAAAGGTGGCTGTTAGCATCTGCAGAAGGCCTAGACTGAGCTGTATCTCTATAACACCAAACCTGCCATTCAAGGAAGGAAGGACGAAAGAAACAAGAGAAACGACTCGTTTTTATTTCACTAGCAGAAATCTCCTGGAGGCAAGGACTTCAGTGGAAAAAAAAAATCCTCTTGTTTTGAAGCGTAATGGGTAAAAGCATAAATAGAGATTTGGAACAGCTAAGCAACTATGTAAGGTATTCTTGCAGTACGTGACTAAGGGTGTACACTACACGATCCATACTGTGCCCGCGCACATTTGACCCCCAAAGTCTAGCTCGTTCGACCAGCGTAATAACTCCATACCATATAGGATATAGAGCATATAGGACTATGCAGAACTTATACAGATTATCAACTTTAGGATCCACACAATACACCTCTCATTAATAGTTTAGGTGAAAAGCCTGCAATTTTATGCCAAACATGCCGGCAAAGGAATCACTTTAGTCCATGGCAGAGGTGTGCTGGAATTCTGGACTGATGAGAATATCCACAGAATACACAAAAATGAGCTTGGGCGTGTAGCAAGATAAAATGAAAAAAATTGTTGCATTGCATACTCGATAAATCTGTAAGAGGGTCGTACGTCATCACGGCCAAAATGGCTCATGAACTCCATTGTGCTGTGCAACTGTGGCATTTTGATGACGATAGCGCACTCGAGCCAGGGTCAAGAGCAGTGTGAGTGCAGAGCAGCAGGGAAGAGGGGAGGGGGCATCAGTGCTCAGGAACGACATGAGGCAACTGGGCCAAGTGTGAGTACGCCCTAAACTAGCAGGTGCAAGGGCCTCATATCAGGTACCCCATGGCAGATGTGGCTGATTACAATGCATGTCACACTCTGAAAGAGGACAGAGGATGTGCATGTGCAGGAACCAAAGTGAGCCGGCAGGCCTGCTCAAGAACCAAAGCGAGCCGGCAGGCCTGCTCAGGAACCAAAGTGAGCCGGCAGGCCTGCAGAGCAGAGCAGTCGTCTTGGAAAGAGGCCACCTTCCAAAATGTTTAACAGTACATTATGTAATATTACAGATTTATCCTTTGAAGAAATTTTAATATTAATTATACAATTATACTTCAGAGCCAGCCCATCCTCGCCCAGTAGCCCAAGCCGGTTTTGTGTAACTGGTCGTGATGGGGAAACCCATATCTTATCAGCGTGGGTATGGGTTGGGTACGGCGTGCATAATATACAGAGGAAAACCTTTGCGGTAATGCTTGGGTCTAGTGGAACAGCACTAAAAACAAACGTATTAGCTACAGTATAGGCTGCAATGTATTATTCCAAACTGACTGCTAGTCACCGCCAATGAAAACCCAGACACCTGTATGTAAGAAACAATGTATATGAAAATACTGGACAGAGCACATAGCATATCAATTCAGAAAACGGCACAAAGTGCTTCATTATTTAGCCAAAAGCACGCAATGCACTCAGTGCCCGTCAGGTCGAGCACTTAACAAGTAATGTTATTGGCTGTCTATATAAATTTTGGTAATAAAATTTAGGATTTTTGGCAATAAAATTTTCGTTATTTTTTTCCCCCAAATTATACTGCGTGAAAATCAAATCACAAACCCAATATTGTGAATTAAACCAAATGTTGAATTGAGTGAATTGTTACATGCCTACCTACTAACCACAAGGCAGATACCACTTGATCAAATCACAATTCTAGCCCAATGGCAATATACAGCTCTGTGTAAAAAAAAAAAATAATTAAAAATACACAGACGGCAATTTTTCACTCATTTCTCAATTTATGGGTATGCATCTGAATAATATTAGACATTTTGAACCTGGAAGCAAGCTGTTGCTCAGCTTAGCCTTCTGCCAGCAGAACCAGGATTAAAAATACAGATTTTATATATATAAAAAATAAATTTTATATAACACATACATACATACATACATACACACACACACAAACACACACACATACATATCTCTCTTGATTTTTTCCAGAGCTGTACTTGTTTATTCTGCCATATACACTATTGTATTATATAACTCTCATATAATTATTCATGTGCATTTTGGATCGGAACATTTATTTCTGGATATATAACAAACATAAAAAAGATTGTTTTGCTACGTTAGGCTTTCTAAAAATGCAATATTGCGTTTGATAATGCGGAGCCCCTTGACTTAATACAGTGCTCCAGACCACGTAGTTAGAGAAGCGCTTAGGGCAGTGGCAAAATGCGTGCAACGCCCATTTACATGCAACACACCTATACAATGGTGTTGCTCCACCTCAAGTGCAAATCTAGCCTAACAGTGCATAAGCCCCAGGTAAGGTCAGGTTGGAGAGCATGCACTGACATAGTACATCGCCAAACCCACCACATAATGAAACACCATGGAATTCCGGTTGGCAAGCCCCCGGGTTGACACGGAAACAGCCATCTATCTGCCACAGCCAGGTGATACGTGGTCCCCCTGGTCCAGCCGCTCATGTCCCCCGCAATGAGGATCCTGTGAGCCTGTCATCCTCAGGGAATCGCGCCACATGGCTGTAGTGCCGTAACTGAGGCTCTCTCACAATGCAGGTAATGTGCTTCATTCAGGCTTCCTGAGCAACTGCTCGTTCGACATTAAGTCAGCCCAGTGGTACTGATTCTCAGAAGAGAGACAGTACCAAAGGGGTCCTGTCTTCATCTCAGGTCACTGGATAGCATCCATGCCTCACAGCCATAGAGTAGGACATGGACACCAGGACTCCAAAGACTTGGACCTTACAAAGATACCGGGAGCGCCACACCTCCCTTTTCCAGCGACCTCACGAGCCCCCATGCTTCCCCAATTAGGGAATGACCAGTTATTGGCCTGGCCGATTATTAATGCGCCAACTTGCCCAGCTAAAATTCCCGATTGATGCACGTCATTGATATAAGGCAGTGTTTCTCAATCCTGCTCCTGGAGCCCCATCTTCCAGAAAGATTTCACTCCAGCCTGACCTTAATTAGCATCAGCTGTTTCTTAATGGCCTAATACTGAAGATGGTTGGTTGTAATCAGTGCAGGTTTGACCTAAAACTTTCTGGCAGGTGGGGTTCCAGGAGCAGGATTGAGAAACACTGATATAGGCAAACAGCCTACAGTTTATGTGAAGATACAACAGCATATCTTTGAGTAGAAACTACAGCCGTAATTGGTGCCAATGTAACTATGACTTATGGAAAATTCTTACCATTTGGTAAACAAAACATTTGGTTTACATTTGGTAAATGTAATGTTAAGTTATGTACATGCAAATGTTTTTGGAAGGATAGGTTAGCTGAAGATGATAACATGACCTACAATTTGACTAATGGCCAGTTAAACCCTCCCAAATGCGATAGCAAATGTCAGTAACTGCATTTGTTGATCCTTAATTTAAAACTGACAAAAGAAAAACAATCATTGGGAGGGCCGGTCATAAATTCCACGTGGCTAGATCTTCTGTCCTGAAGCAGTGGAGGATGGGAACGTGATATATGGGCTACCTTTCTGGCCCACAAAACTGCATTTGGATAAAAATGGCTACTTCTTTTAAAAATGCTCTATTGAGCATTCAACCTTATCGCATGCCTAGATATCATGCATGCACGTCGCCTCCCACACTCCCCCCATCTCTCGCATGGGCTGACAGGCACACACACAGGGTTATACTCCACTAACTGCCCCTGTTACGACGGCTACCTAGTCAACCTCAGTAAGTTCATTTTGAAAAGTTCTAAGAATTAAAAATATGCTTAAAGGCACTTAAATTAGTTGCTGTGTTAGACTGTCAACCAAAGTGTTTTTTGTTTGAAACATTTTTAGTTCATGAAACCTCAGGGGGTAATTTTATTTATTTTTCCATGCATTCCTTTGTTTTCCTGTTTAAAAGTATTCTTTCTATTCTGCTGGCAGCTCCCTGCACTTTCTTGGCGAAGTTCATTGTGAAAAGTTCTCAAAATTAAACGTATGCTTAAAGGCATTTGAATGAAATCTTGGGTCAGTATTTGTTCTTTTTAAATTTTACATCGACTTTTTAAGAGCAAAGACATATCGGCTTCAAATATCGGTTCTCAGGTTCCTTCTCTAGTAATAATCAGTATCGGCGTTGGCTATGAAGAAATCATACTGGTCTATCACGACTCCCAATCTACCGACTTCACAGGAAGAGTCACCAGAGACATGAATGTCACTGCCGAGGTAAGTGGTCAATATTCTCTCCACAGACAAACACACTGCTGATGGCTGTGCCCAAGAGGTCATTAAAGGCCTGGATCTTGGTTTTTATCCAGGACACCTGCAAGGCCAGACACACAGGCTCCTTAATCAGGCTCTCTGGGGCCCTGATCAGAGCCTCTGTTGACTCTGTTGCAAAGATCACAGCATTGTCAGCGGTCAACATCAGTGAATCTTTCTTCACTAACAGATGGCCCAAAAGCCACTGGATTATATGACCCTGCCCAGCACCTAGTCACCCATCCCTTTCCAAATCATCCCAGTCAGCTGGGAGGATGTCCGTCTCCCAAATGGAAGCAAAGAGTGCTTGCAATTCCAGGAGGACATCCTTACCACCAGCCTGGAGAAGTTCCCCCCAGATACCACAGACCCCTGCAACCTTCCCTACCCCCAGCTGGTTCACCACCAGCGCAATCTCAGTGAGGTTGGGTGATTCACAGCTAATTAGAGGATCAGGCTCAAGAACTGTGGACCCAGAGATGTCCAACGCTCCAGCAGAAGGATTAGCTTTAAACAGCTGCTCAGAGTAGCTGGCCCAGTGAGTCCCAACTGCAGTGTCACCCGTAAGGACTGTTCCATCACCCGCCCTGACTGTGACTCCCCACAGAACTGATTTGGCAATGGCGTAATGCTTTGATTCCTCTGTAAGCAGGACGTGGGTCGCTACACCATAGATGCTGTCACTTGCTCCCAGATTCCTCTGACAAACGCCTCATCATCTGCCTTCAGAGCCTCACAGCTGTCCTTCTTAGTTCCCGGTACAGGTGGGAGTTGCTATCAAGCCATGCACCGTGACTCCTCTCAAAATCCAGGGTGCCCTGCAAGATGAAACACCTTCTAGGAACACAGACAACACCAACACAACCCTCAGCAACCTTCAGGGTCTTGTCACGGAAGGTCTACCACATCACCTTAGAATTGGCAGTCGCACACAAAACTGCATACAAATTCATCAGACACAGCCAGACCTTGGAGTCTGGCTCGGTTCCGCCCCATTCTTCTAGTAGCTGGTTGCCTATTGGACCTAAGCTTAATCTTCAGAGTAGCCACAAGTCTGTGGTCAGAACTCACAAACTGGGCACTTCTGTAGACCCTGCAGTTCTGTTGGAGCAGTATCTGCCCACCAGGATGTGATCGATCTCCTTCACCACACCACCAGAACTGGAGTACCAAGTCCAACCATGCAGCTCAGAGCATTGGAACCAGGATCCAGCAACCTACAGCCTCTGACCTTTTGTAAAGTCAAGGAACATAGAGCCACTTCCAGCACAGACCCATAACCAGTGTACCCACCTACAGAGATCTGGCCACTCCCCGGTCCACATACCTCAGAGCACAGCCACTGAAATGTAGAGTTCACAAAACTCCCCTGACAGCAGAAGAAGATGTTCATCAGACAAGACTTTCCACGCGCCTAGCCGGATAGCCCCCATCACATCAGAGCCCGAGTGCTGCCGTGCAGCGGGCAATGCCTTAGCACCACGACAGTGCCAGTCTACAACAGGCTGTCTGGCAGTTGTGACTCTTCCGGGGATGTGGCTCCCGTGGGTGTGACTCTTCCGGGGATGTGGCTCCCGTGGGTGTGGCTCCCGGGGGTGTGGCTCCCGGGGGTGTGGCTCCCGTGGGTGTGGCTCCCGTGGGTGTGGCTCCCGTGGGTGTGACTCCCGTGGGTGTGACTCTTCCAGGGATGTGGCTCCCGTGGGTGTGGCTCCCGTGGGCTCTCCCCCCCGTCCCCTTCATAATGCACCCAGCCTTCCTATAGGCGGCTGCAGCAGAGCTACTACTGCAGAGAGCAGAAAAATGTCCCGTCTGCCCTTTGGAGCTGCGTGACGTTCTTACAGTGGCTGGATCGCCAATCCTGCCTCCAACCCGCAAATTTTCTCCCTGCAAGTTCGATGACCGCTCGCAGGGCAAGATGCAGTATAAAGTCATACCAGGATGTATAAGAATATAAAATCAGGGGAGAGTGCAAATGCAATCCCCCACTACCAGATATTATGAAGCTGAGATTCCTACATTTGGGAAATTCGCAGGGGTTAGCACAACCGCAGTGCAATGGCTACGCCTCACCCTGGGTGAACCACCTTTAGGATCATGGTATCTCCCCAGCCAGGTAAGTAAACAACAGACATACGTTAATGATAGAATACACTTAAATCAAAAAAAGTATGCAGCTACACACTCTTTTGACCTAAGCACATGGTAGACCCAATGTAGGCAAACAGATATTCTCGTGGTCATAAAACACTGTATTGCACTGAACATCAGAATCACTGCAAACAATATTAAAAGCCTGTATGGGACCTTGGTGACTGGCCTCATTTAGAATCAAATGAGCTTGAATGAAAACTGGCACATACAAGATTTGAGTGAAGGAACTTTGATACCTAGTAAATCTCTAAATTGTGTTTCTTTTTCTTCCCCATCTCTCCCATTGCACTTGATGCAGATATCAGAATTTTTTGTAGTAAAGTAATGACACAGTACATAGCCAGTAAGACTTCAGAATTGCAATATTGTACCTTAAGATCATGAAAGGACAGTAACCTGATATTTAAATGCTGGATATCCATCTCAACAAGTTACTACCATCCTTAGGAATCATGCTGTCTTTAAGCAACACAGACTACCAAATCGAGAGGCCCTTGGCCCAAAACCTTCCAGGGGCAAAGCAAACCTCAAGCCTATTCCAACTATGCGCGTGTGTGTGCGTGTGCGTGTGCATGTGTGCACGCATTGCAGCAGGAGGCCCACTTACATGCCAAAGCGCAGGGTACCAGACACATAGGTCTGCCAGTGGGCGCAGTAGAAGAGGAACATGCCAGCGAAGCAGCAGAAGAACATCCAGTCCGGATGGGTGCCCAGCTGGAGGGCGATGCAGGTGCCCAGGACCACAAACACTGGAAGATGGCGAGATCAACAGCAAAGCCCATGAGTATCATAGGATCCCGGCATCGGCCACTGCAGACACAGTAATGTAATCTGTACAGGTTCCAACTACACATTGGCTATATTAGGCAAGTATAAATATACAGGTATGGACCTGATGTCTCTCTGCAGTCTGTGCAAGTGTCCAAGAAGCAGGGGGCAGTGGCTGCTCTTCAGTGGAGCTTACCAGTAGAAAGCGAGTCACAGCCATGGTCAAACAACTCTCCCAGTGGGGTGCTGCTGTTGGTGCGGCGAGCTTGCTTGCCATCTATGGCGTCTAGGGACTGGTAGATGAACAGGCCCACCGCACAGGCCATGTAAGCCCAGAGAGGTGCCTGCAAAGAGAAACGCAGGTAAGCCGACGGAGGTGCCTGCAAAGAGAAACCCAGGTAAGCAGACGGAGATGCCTGCAAAGAGAAACCCAGGTAAGCAGACGGAGGTGCCTGCAAAGAGAAACCCAGGTAAGCAGACGGAGGTGCCTGCAAAGAGAAACCCAGGTAAGCCGACGGAGATGCCTGCAAAGAGAAACCCAGGTAAGCAGACAGAGGTGCCTGCAAAGAGAAACCCAGGTAAGCCCAGAGAGGTGCCTGCAAAGAGAAACGCAGGTAAGCCCAGAGAGGTGCCTGCAAAGAGAAACGCAGGTAAGCCCAGAGAGGCGCCTGCAAAGAGAAACCCAGGTAAGCAGACGGAGGTGCCTGCAAAGAGAAACCCAGGTAAGCCCAGAGAGGTGCCTGCAAAGAGAAACGCAGGTAAGCAGACGGAGGTGCCTGCAAAGAGAAACCCAGGTAAGCCGACGGAGATGCCTACAAAGAGAAACGCAGGTAAGCAGACGGAGGTGCCTGCAAAGAGAAACGCAGGTAAGCCCAGAGAGGTGCCTGCAAAGAGAAACCCAGGTAAGCCCAGAGAGGTGCCTGCAAAGAGAAACGCAGGTAAGCAGACGGAGGTGCCTGCAAAGAGAAACCCAGGTAAGCCGACGGAGGT